>JAKTQC010000004.1:0-448935 GCA_030558655.1 Monosporozyma yasuniensis | reverse complement strand
AAGCCTGAGCCATTAACCAGTACCACCTACACCACTGGTAATGTCACTGAGCTCACCACCATCTCCACCTACACAGTGTCTACTACTGGTGCCGACTTGACTGCCACCCCAGAGATCATCGTTGTGATTGAGAAGCCTGAGCCATTAACCAGTACCACCTACACCACTGGTAATGTCACTGAGCTCACCACCATCTCCACCTACACCACAACCTACACTGGCACCGATTTAAGTGCCACCCCAGAGATCATCGTTGTGATCGAGAAGCCAGAACCTTCCACCACTACTACATACACCACTGGTAATGTCACCGAGATCACCACCATCTCCACCTACACAGTGTCTACTACTGGTGCCGACTTGACTGCCACCCCAGAGATCATCGTTGTGATTGAGAAGCCTGAGCCATTAACCAGTACCACCTACACCACTGGTAATGTCACTGAGCTCACCACCATCTCCACCTACACCACAACCTACACTGGCACCGATTTAAGTGCCACCCCAGAGATCATCGTTGTGATCGAGAAGCCAGAACCTTCCACCACTACTACATACACCACTGGTAATGTCACCGAGATCACCACCATCTCCACCTACACCACAACCTACACTGGCACCGATTTAACTGTCACCCCAGAGATCGTTGTTGTGATTGAGAATCCTGAACCATCGACCACCACAGTTTTGACTACGGGTATGGTCACTGGTATAACCACCATTTCAACATACACCGTTTCCACGACGGGTGCAGACTTAACTGCCACCCCAGAAGTTGTTGTTGTTGTTGAAATTCCTAAGCCATCTGTTACCACCACCTCCTTCTTAAAAGATTCCGTCAGTGCTATTACCACCATTTCTACATTCACAACATTCTTTGTTGATGCTGTTTATCAAACCATGCCCGAGGTTGTTTATGTGGTCAAAGTTCCGGTCTCAAGTATACCTTTGGTTTCTTCTAGAGGATCGCAAAGCATTTCCAAGACTTCCCATTCAACCGATCCTCATGGTACTGCTGTTGATGCTAGTTATAAGATTAAAAGATCTTCCACCTCAGTTTCCACTGATGATGTATCGAGCATCAATGTCTCTCACAGTTACATGTTAGCCCCAAGTAGCAAGATAAGATCACGTTCAATCGAGTCTGTGAATTATTCCTCTGACAGCTCTATAAGATTGGCTACTTCAGTCACTCCATTAAGTAGTACATACTTGCATGGTGATACAATTGCTGCAAGTGATAAAATACATCACCGTTCTAGTAATACTCTTTCGATATTGACACCTTCAAGTATTAATGACCACAATAACAGTTTCTCCAAATTATCTAAGAATATCCAAACAAGTAAAGCCACCATTACTAGTCCCCATAGTGCTATAATTGCCGCTAGCGATAAAATAAAAACACGTACAAAAACCACTTCCGCTTCAGATGAGAACCATGTTTCACCATTGTCTAAGTCTTCTACGGATGGTATTACAACTGTCCCCCTTTCATTCAACACATATTCCCAAATTATTAGTCTTTCCTCCAGTTATGTGTCTCACCAGGTTACAATTGATGCAAGTGATAAAAACCGTAAACCAAGCTCTTCTTCTATTCATATACAGTCAATTTCAAATTCCATTCAAATCACTTCAATTAGTATGACTTCTTCCTCCATAGGAGTATATTATGGAAATACAACAATACCAAGTAGAAGATCTCAATTGGTGGTGTCCAGCTTAGTTATTAATAGTGCTATGCAAAGTTCAACTTCCTCAAAAGTAACTCCTACTGTTACAATATTAAGTACAATTCTTTCAACCCTTAGAGGGGATACAGATATCAATGACAATCCTTTGGCAAAAGATCCACATTCAAAGTACACAACAATAATGAAAACCATCGATAGCTTAGTTACATCAACACTACAAGCCCCTTGTCCTTACTCAATTATCGGGGATGGTGCGAATGACCTTGATAACAGAAGGAACTCTGAAAATGGTAAAGTTACCAGTACAACTCCAACCACTACCACAGCTTCAGGCACCTCTACTGCTATAACCATAAATAATTTCCCAAACAATGAATCGTTACTTCCAAACCAAAATCATTATACCCAAAGTTCTTCCAATCTTTCCGATAATAACAGTAGTGAAGGTGATTTTATGCCTGGAAAAAATGAGAATCATTCAGATTTGTCAGACCCTTTGAATAATATTAGCGATACAACAATACCCCAAACTAACGAAGGCGACAGTGCTCCAAAAACACAATATGATAGTAACAATGTCAACGGATCTCTGCTATTTCTTTCTGCTGATAACATGAATATCCATACAGAGGCCATTACAACTATGAAAACATCTACTAGAAGAGATATAGCCCCATCAAGTTCGAGTATTATCAGAGAAACTATTTCACCTATTTTTCCAATTCAACCATTATCAACTTCTTCCACTAATGAGAATCCTGTTAGTATTATGCCATATGAAGGTAGTGCTTCTTTAAATAGAGTGTCACATTTCTTCCACTTTTTCCTAGCATTATTATGTATCATAGTTTAATGTTTGTAATTTATACACTGTAAATTGTATAGCTAATAACATACGATTAAAAAAAAATAATTAACGCTTAAGAGTACCTTAACAATACTAATAAATAATATGTTATCAGTTAATCATTTCTTCTGTAATGTCCCTTTACCTGGGGTAAGTTGAAAGTGTCTTGGTCGTCAGCAACGAGTTTGTCGGTGACGCAAAATATGTTTTTATATATTTATCTTAAGTATGAAAAACATGTATGCTTATTTATTCTTATGTACTTTATATAGTAGAGGATATAAGGAACCAAGTCTGTTATAAGCTAAGATCTCCACCCATAATAATTGTCATTACATCTTCTTTAAACTGTTTAATTATTCATGTCTTAATGAAAAAAAAGGAATTAAAAAATATCGACCTCAGTGAGGATTGAACTCACGATCTTGCGATTAACAGTCGCACGCCTTAACCAGCTTGGCCATGAAGTCTTAATTTCTTGAAGTCTTGTCACACAAGTGATTCTTTTAGCTCACCTAAAAGATCATATTTACTACTATTAAATCATCCCTAAGGAGTTCAGAAATTAAGCTGAGGGTTCCTAACTTTAACCCAACTTACAATAGTTGAACCTATAAGGTTTAGAAATATTTTCTTCTGTTCTACATTACAAACAACTAGGTTTAGGATTTTAATTCCATGTAATTTGTCTTTCTTTCGTTCTTTTACTTTCTCAAACTTTCTTTTGTTTTACATTGTTCAGACAAGTAACATACTTGAAACTTACCCTGCCAAGGAAGTTATCTTTATTACTAATTTATCATTAATTATGATTTCATCTCATAATTCTCTCAACATGTCACCTATCATTAATTATGATTTCATCTCATAAGTATCTTACAACTATCTTTGAAAATAAAAAGTTCTCTAATTTTAATTGATATATAAAGAACAAGAATATTACAGATCAAAATCAATTTTTACACTCTGTATAAATTATATATTATATATAAAAAAGACCAGATCTCATATAAGATATTTTATCTCCATAACCAAAAGGTAAAAGAAACACAAATAACTTTACAACATCAGGGTTTTAATATAGTTCATTAACTGTATTAAATTATTCACTTTATCCAATCTATCCAGTCTTCATATTTGACATTTTTTTGTAAATAAGCCAACTTTTAGACAGTATATGTTTTAAAGTGACACATAAATATAAACCTCAATTAACAAAGAAGGGGGACTCATATTAATATAACGGGTAGTTGATTTAGAACTTGAAGGTAAATTGGAATAGGTTTGTTGTTATTGGTTTGCATGCGTATATAATATATAATATAAACAATAGATGAAGCAGGAAAGAGAGAATAAACAACTTGCAGTGTGGATAGAGAACATAGTAATTTATCTATTTTAATAGTGTATTAACTGTATAAACACTTATAAAAAAGACATAGAATAATAAGTGGGAGACAATCATTGATTATATCAATAATCATTAGTATGGTAAAAATAAATAAATATTCTTGTTTCATAGTAAGGAGATTAGACAAAAATCTTTTTAATAGTTCAAATAAAATAGCACAATACAAATGGATATCCGGATACCCATAGAGTCATATAATAAAACAATTTGAAATGATTGATACTGACCAAAATAATCAAGTTTTCACTCAATATTTTTGTAATTTGAAGTTCCTAGTTTCCCACAAGTAAAATTCTTTTTATTTAATTTATATTTCAAATATTACACTTGATTTGGGATTATTCTGTAAATGTTTCCTATATTGAAGTAACCGATGGGTTAGTTATTCGATTTCTTTTCATGGATGACAATTTTTAATGTCTAATGTTTACAGAAATAAAAACTCATATATTTTCTATTGTAAAAATGTTTCCACTCAGGTATCTACAGATAAACTCTGTCTTCAGTTATTCTAAATATATAATATGGTTTTTGTTTGTTTTCTGTGAGTTTTTATTTTTATATAGTTACTTATTTGATCTACATTTATTTAAAGGTTTTTTAAAAAACAACAACAATTACACTCTTTAAAAACACTATCCAAATACAAGCACACTAGGCAAAATAAGGCTTCATGTACTCCATAAAGACCGATGATGCTAGTACAAATAATAGCAATAAGAAGAAGAATATATTACTTCCTCAATTGCCGCCGTTAGATACCAGAAAGTCATTTCTAGAAAAAAATATTACTTATGGATTGAGTGCTGAGGAAAACACAACAATCAAATTTCCAGAATTATCGAATGCATCATCTATAAAGGATCTGGATTTAACTTCACCGGTATTATTGTCTGATTCATCTCCTAATTCTATCTCACAAAGAATAAGTTTACATAGTTCACACCTTCAATCACCTACTATCTTAACTCCTAGATCCAATATTACCAAACCGATTTTCCCAATCCGAACAATGAACAGAAGACCACCACCTCCCTCTTCACTAAACACATCTCCAAGTAATAAGTTACGTTTTCAAGAAAAGTTGGTAAGCTCCCGACACGAGAATGAGGCTGATGATAATGCATTTTTAATAGCGAATCAAAGCTTTCAAGATCTTTCCAAATTAGCTGATATATTCCCCAAACCCCCAGCAGTTCAATCAACCATGAGAAATATAAGTGGTTTAAGTAGAGTGTCAGAGAGTATTGAGAGTTATTATTCCGATGCAAATTATAGTTTTAACAATTCATCAGCCAGACATAGTAGTTACAATTCTCTCCTTGGTGGGAAACCGTTGGAACTTGCACCAAGTGTGATCATCCCCACACAGCCATTTCACATTTCTGCATTAAACGAAAATAAACTATATCAATGTTACTCGGTTTACAGACTGTCTGACATATATGAATGGATATTGAAGGTATATTTCGAATGGTTCACTGAATATATATTTGGTCAATTTGAATTTTATCAGATGATTCAACGCTTACTTGAATTCCAGATTCCGAACACTTTTGATCAAGATATAATCGATTCCAATGTAGATAAAATAATTAATTCGTTGCTAAACCAAAATGCAATAAGATTTGAGCCAAATTCTACTGAAGAGGTAGATGAGACTAGGACAGAAATTAAACAAATTGAAAACATCACAACTGTCATACCTGGCCTAGATATTCAAGGTATTTTTACCGAACTTTTACCATGTTATTCTTTTGATGATACCATTCAAAATGAATTACTAATAAAATGTTACTCCAGTAGCTGTCAAAGTAGATTCATGTCAGTCCCTCAAAGGGAGGAGATACCATTTTCCAACATCATCCACAAATCAATTGGGGTTTGGGCTGATTTTTGGCATTTAACTTCAGAAGATTTAGAAAATATAAATCCTAGAGAAGTTCAGAAACAAAGTTTTATATTTGACTTAATTATGCTAGAAGAAAGGTCCTTGAATATGGCGAACGCTGCAGTTGAAATTTACGGTAGGAACTTTGATCCCAATTTACTACCAGATGAACCAGATTTTACGGTACTGGCGTTTGATGTCTTTAGACCCCTAATTGAACTTCACACCGAATTTCTATTAAATCCAATAACTTGGAAAATTAAAACTAAAGGAAAGTTTATTACCGGTATTGGGAGATTATATTTAAAGTGGTGCCATGAAGCTTATGACTCATACATTGACTATGCAAAATCAATGGCGACTGTACATGAAATCTTAAAGTATGAAAAGAAAAAAAAGAGTAGATTTGCAGAGTGGTTAAAATCAATTGATAATACTCCAGAGATTACACGTTCAAAGATGTATCATGATGTTATATTTTTTGGTGGATTTTTTAAATCTTTACAAAATTTACCAATTACACTTGAATCAGTTCTTAAAAATACAGACGCCTCAGATGAAGATTACGAATATCTGAAATCAGCTATCCAAGGGGTGAAGAGTTTGAACGCTGAAGTAGACAAAGCTCACGGGGAAGCAATCGATCACAGAAATGTTATTCGATTTTCAAAACAATTGATTTTTGACAGCCGAAAACATGAAAACACAACCGGGTATGTAAATTTATCAACCCCTTCATTAAATGATGACATATCAATTCATGGGAATACCTTGATAGAAGACAAACTCGATCTAGGTTTAATAAACACTGAGAGAAAATTAGTTTTGTCAGGACCTCTCTTGAAGAAAAGAGAAGTTTGGCTTGAGTCAACACCAGTTTATATATCGTTACTTGATAACTATATGTTGATCACCGAAATTACTGTGAAGGACAAAAAGAAATGGTATAAACTTGTTGAGAGACCTATTCCTATCGACTATTTAAGTGTTGAAACAAGAAGACCATTAGAACAGAGAATGAGTTTGGGACATGAACAGCCTACACCACATTCATATCCAGATCGTAATGGACAAACCCCACTAACCACTTCCAGACCCAATTTTTTAAATTCCGCTGTCTCAAAGACATTGTATAGTTCAGATAATGGTAACCCTTCGGATAATAGAGTAACAAATAAAGAAAATTACAATTCACTCCTATCATTTAAAATTAGAAATACTGCTACTAACGAATCATTTACTTTTGTAGCCTCATCATTAGAGGATAGAGAAACTTGGATCAATTCCATATCAGCCACTGCGCAGAAAGCCAAAGAACGAAATGAAACGATCCTTGATTTTGATATCCTGAGTACAAGATTTGCTTATTCTGATAAAGATGCCCCGGTGACATTACCAGTTGCAATAGAAGGATCTGAGATGGATTTTGCACTAAAAAAATACGACTTGAAGAGAAAAGAAGATATCCCATTTCCTTTAGTTTGTAATATTTTCACTAGCACAATTTTCAGTTATGAAGGTAAGAGGTTCTTACTCGTTGCTACTAATTATGGAATTTTAGTTAGAATAGAAGATGGGGCAGACCAACAGTTTCATAGGGTCATAGAATGTAAGTCTGTAACTATGATGGAAATCAATTTCAAATTAGGTTTGCTCTTTGTACTGGATAGTCATAATCTTCTCTACTTTAGTCTAGCCAGTATTCTAGGTGCTTATTACGACAAGAATAAATATCTTTGTGATAATTCCATTGTTGGTATTATTATCAAAGATAAAGTGAATTGCTTCAAGTTTGCAGAGGATTTCGGTAATTCTAGACATTTATTCTTTGCAAGGAAAGGAAAAATCCATGTTTTAACTCCTGAATTTGATGCGATCACTAAAAGAACCAAATATTTTAAAGAATACAAGCAATATAAACTACCTTCTTCATTGGTTAGTATTGAAAGCTTAACAGTGAACAGGATTGTCCCCTTTAAAAAGGTATTTGTGGTTTGTACTTCAAAAGGTGTTATCTTATTCTTAGATGATTTTGGTGATGAGGGAATAACTCTACCTATACTTATGGAAAATACCTTATTCTCTGAAAATTCATCACCATCCAAACTTGGCCGGTCTGTTTTTCAAACTTCCAGTAGTGACATAACTTCGATAGACACTGTAAAGACCCAAACATTGGAACATATTTTGAAAGATATCTCGAATCATCGTACAAATCCATTGAATTGCATTCAACTTATTAATAGCACTAGTTTTATTTTGATTTACAGTAAAGTGTTAATTAAAATGAACAGTAATGGAACACTAGATAATTGGAGAAATGATATCTTAACTTTGGATTTCAACTGTACTAATGCAATAATATTCGAAACATATCTAATTTTGATTTCAGAAAGTTTACTACAGGTTTATGATATAAATAAAGCTGCAAATACACCATTAAATAAACTTATTCCAAGTCAGATAGTAAAAGGCAAGAAAATCCAGTTATTAAACACAGATCCAGGCGATGCTAATGTAATATTAAATTTAAGCCACCCTAATATTCCTAATAGACAAATATTGTTGAAATGTAACACTACACACACTTAATCGATCATTATATATTTCTATTTCTATTATACAATTAATTTAGCAGGACCCCAGACAATTATATATGCCGCTCCACTCAATCGGTCTTATTTAACTTTTCAATAAACACGAAATATTTTTGACAGTTTTTTTTTGGCTACAAGGATTCAAATCACATCTTTTGATCGCGATGAGATACTCAAAAAGAAAGAAACAAAGAAACACCAACCATAAATATGTTAAACGTTGATATCTTAGCTAGATACTTACTGTTCCCAATTGTGAAATACCCAATTTTAATAATTTTTCCTTTCCACGATGTCTTTCCAATATTCATAATTTACCTTGCTATATTGTATAGTATTTCTATAATCGGTTTTAAACTATTGAATTCAATTTATGAAAGAAAGTTACTTCTGGCAAAAGCCTGGATGAATTTTGATCAGTTCGATACACCGGTTGCAATTGTGACAGGTGGCAGCAATGGATTAGGTAAAGACATTATTGCTACACTTTTATCGAAATCCGAGAAGCTTTCAATTATCAATATCGATATCCAAGAATCAAATTCCAGTATGTTAAAGACGTCTAGAGTAATCTTTCAACAGTGTGATCTTTCTGATGCTTTAAAAGTTGAACAATTGTTAAAAAGATTGAAAGCATTATACCGCGATAATATTTGCCTGATTGTCAATAATGCTGGGATGAGATCAACATATTCTAATTTTAATGAAGTAAATCAATCTGAATTTCAGAAGATATCACAAATAAATTGTTATACACCTTTTAGAATTATGCAAGAATTAAGACCGGTGTCATCGTTAGAATCACGACAATGTTATATAGTGAATATTGCTAGTACGCTAGGAATTCTATCGCCCGCAAAGATATCTGCATATGCAGCAAGCAAAGCTGCTTTAATAAGTCTGCACAATTCTTTAACGTTTGAATTAAATACACAGAAAAAATGTAATACCAGAACCTTATTGGTAATTACCGGTCAATTGAATACTGACATGTTTAATGGTTTTACGGCACCAAGGCAGTTTTTTGCACCTGTTGTGGATAGTAAAAAAATGGCACAAAAGATAATAATACATAGCATCCAGGGTAGACAAACTGTGATCAATGAACCCTTTTACGCCAATTTCGCTTATATATTAATGTCAATGCCATCAGTCATTCAGTCAATCGCAAGAAAATTTTCTCAGATAGATACATGTTTACCTGATGAAAAAAAGGGAAAACGATAAAACCAAATAAATATCGTACATTCCAACTACCATAATGTTACTACTGGATGAACATCACCTTATAGCATTGTTATATAACCCATGAGCATGCTATTAAAAGTAACTTTATGCTTTTACTCGTTATCAAACCGGGTAAAGCTCTTAATACCATATACTTTCGATTTTTTTTAATTAATGAAATTTTATTGTGAAGAAATTAATTACTGATGGTTTAAAGAAGGTTCATGCTTATTCAAATATCTTTATAATTATAGCTGCTTTTCTACTAAGAAAAACCGACATTTACCTACGCAAGGTTGTTCACCATTACTTAACAAAGAGTATTTCAATTTGGTTTGGAAACTACTAGCTAAAATTCCTCTCTTTTGATTTTTCTTGTGATTTTGACTAAGCAGAGGGGTCATCATGATGGATCACCATATCGACGCACAAGGCTCAGAGTCACCCAATCAACAAATGGATGTAAACACAAATAAAAATAGACAACACTCAAGAGATGATAACTCAGATACTAAACCACCAAGAAGAAAGAAAAATGATAACAAGACTAAACAAAATGATAATCACTACAAACAAGGAAAACGTAATCAAGCACCAAGAAGTGGGGGCCATAATAGAATGGGTCAACGTAAACGACAACAACAAAAAATTGATTCCAGTTATAAAAATTCATATGGAGAAGATCTTGATTTATCCATTCAAGAAGAGTTAATGGGTGGTAATTTTAAGATGAAGGGTAGGAAAACTAAAGTGTCAATTAATCATTTACTTGAGTTTAATTTACCTGAAGTGGAGAAGGAAACTGATAACAATAGTAAAAGACGAAACCAACGTAAAAACAAGTTATATGAAAATGAACATATCAATTTAAGCGGTGATTCTTTCATTAATGTTAATTACCGATTATTAATTAAGGACAATCAAGATTATACTGAACAAATTAACAATCCGAACAGTATTATTAATGATGATAAGATAATTGCAGTGGTTGTTCCGAGTGGACAAAGCTGTCCTATTTGTCTTTGTGATAAACCTATAGCACCAAGAATGGTGGGGTGTGGCCACATATTTTGTTATACATGTTTAATCAATTTTTTTTCTGTAGAGGAATCAATCAAGGATAAGAATAGTGGATATGTTAAGAAAAAAAAATATAAGGAATGTCCGTTGTGCAACAATATTGTAAGACCTCAACGTGTTAAACAAGTTGTATACTTGGAAGATAGTGATCTTTTTATTAAAGGTGAAGTTATTCCTAAACAAAATGCTGATATTAAATTAGATCTAATGTACAGACCACATGATTCCATTTTAGCATTGCCTGTTAAATGTGCATCTAATACCAACAAGCTTGGCGACATACCGACCATTCATGATTATCCGGAGGCTGTATATAGCCGTCTTGTTAAATGTGACTCAGAATACACATTGAAATTACTGAATGATGATATCGAAACTATTCAAACTCAACATGAAATTGATCGAGCCTTATATAATGATGATGATAAATTTACAAAATTAGCTATTGAACAAATTAACAATACAATTGTATCAGTTTTAACTGAAAATGAAGAAATATTAGTATCTGGCATCCAAAAATTATCACTTACTAACTCAAAACATCTAAATAAGACTGTAGATTCCAAATCTGGTTATTTTTTTTATACCACATGCCATAATTCATCTACCAAATTTTATTTAAGTCCACTAGATGCAAAAATCTTATTAACTATCTTCGAGAAATATTCTAATTTTCCTGCAGAGTTGGAAATTGAGGTAGAAAATATTCATTATGATACAGTGGTCTCAGAACATCTTATTCGTCGTTATAAATATATGAGCAATTTGCCATTTGGTACAGAAATAGCATTCTTAGATATTAACTGGAAAAAAATTCCATTCTTAGCAGATGAAGTCTATGAGAAATTTAAGACAGAATTAAAACAGCGTCGTAGAGAATTGAATATGAAGAAAATAAGAGAGGATAGAAGTAAAAAATTATATGAAGCGAAATTAGAAGAAGAAACCGCCGCTTTTTATAGAGCTGAAAATGGTGAATCGTATCCAACTTTCGAAGCTTCTCAAGATTACAAGAAAATATTACATTCAGACGCCATGTTAGATACACTGTGGTCTAATAATATAGATAATGCACCCCCCGAGACTCAAATAAAGAAAAAGAGTTATAAACAAAACACCATATGGGGTACTTCCATTTCTATGATTCCAGATGAAAAGACTTCTCGAGAAAATGATGAATTTGCTGCCATGTTGCTGCAAAAAATGCATGGTGACACAGATGAAAGTGAAATGAATACGCCCGATGCAATGTCCAGAGAAAATGATACAAATATTTCCAGTATAAGTGATCAAAACGTGGGAAGAAGACCTGGTAAGAAGGGCAAAAAGAAGAAGGGTAAAGTGGTGCTGTTCAGTACATAACTCAACCCTAATCCTCACAGTACACTGTACATATATATATATATATATTAATTTTTTTAATAAATGGTATAACTTACAATATTGTATATAACTTATCTTTCCCCTGTTTCTGTGTCAATTACTTGTTTGGAACCATCTCACTCTTATATTATGGGTTGCCCGAATTTGACTGTGAATTTTTCTCATTGTGTTTATTTCAAAATTCGTGAAATAATAAATAATGTGTCGACAATCGAAATTTCAAATTAAATAATGAATAGTTTAATTGAAAACAAGATTTGCAATTGTAAATAAAGGTATTAACAAACAGGTTGGAACGAGAGTTCAGTTCAATTACTTTTTTATAATACTAACGATTGAAATAAAACCAACCGACGCATAAGATTTCAATATGAGTGGTAAATTTGTTCGTGCCTCTAAGTACAGACACGTCTTTGGTCAAGCTGCAAAGAGAGAATTACAGTACGAAAACGTTAAGGTCACCAACAATGCTTGGGATTCCAACATCATCAAGACAAATGGAAAGTACATTTCCGTCAATTGGAATGCTTCTGGTGGTGGTGCATTTGCTGTTTTACCTATTGAAGAAGTTGGCAAAGCTCAAGACCAAGTCCCACTTTTCAGAGGTCACACAGCTCAAGTCTTAGACACTGATTTTGATCCATTTAATGAACAAAGAGTCGCTTCAGTTTCTGATGATTCCAAGATTGCTATTTGGGAAATTCCAAATGATTATTCTTTCCGCAATTATGTTAATGAAAATGGTGATCCAAAGGATATTAAACCGCTTAAAATCATTTCCGGTCATTCCAGAAAGGTTGGCCACGTATTATTCCATCCAGTTGCCAAGGATATATTAGCTACCTCATCTTTAGATTACACTGTTAAGATTTGGAATGTGGAAACTGGTGAAAATATTTACACTTTAAAACATCCTGATATGGTTACATCTATGTCCTTCTCTTACAACGGTTCTCATTTAGCCACAGTCTCTCGTGATAAAAAATTAAGAGTCTGGGATATTAGAGCTGAAAAGATTGTCAGTGAAGGTATTGCTCATCAAGGTGCTAAGAACCAAAGAGTCGTTTGGTTAGGTAACTCAGATAGACTAGCTACCACCGGTTTTTCTAGATTAAGTGATCGTCAAATCGGTATCTGGGACGCCTTCAACTTAGAAAAGGGTGATCTTGGTGGTTTTTATACTGTTGATCAATCTTCTGGTATCTTAATGCCATTCTTTGATGACAGTAATAAGATATTATACATTGCAGGTAAAGGTGATGGTAATATTAGATATTTTGAATTCCAAAATGACGAATTATTTGAATTATCAGAATTTCAATCCACTGATCCTCAAAGAGGTTTTGCTGTAGCACCAAAGAGATGCGTTGATGTTAAGAACAATGAAGTTTTAAAATGTTTCAAGACTGTTGTTGATCAAACCATCGAATCTGTTTCATTTTTTGTACCAAGAAGAGCTGAAGAATTTCAAGACGATATTTATCCAGATGCTCCCTCTGATCAACCAGCTTTAACTGCTGAAGAATGGCAATCAGGTAAAGAAGTGGATGGTCCAATTTTAATTACTATGAGATCTATTTATGAATGTGCTGCTCCAAGTTTCCATAAATCTACCAAAGCCGTTGAATCTGAATTATCTCCAAAGAAAGAGGAACCAGTGAAAAAGGAAGAACCAAGGAAGGAAGAACCAGTTAAGGTTGAAAAGAAGGCTAGTCCAACACCATCTCCTGTTCATAGTGGTACCTCTACCCCAACCACTTTAAGTGATAACTTGAAATCTAGTGGTTCAGTTGAAAAACTTTTACAAAAGGCTACTGATATCGACCAAGATAATTCTGCTGAAGATCCATCTAAGGATACGTCAGGTTGGGATGAAGAAGATGAAAAGCCTGCTCCACCAGAAGAAATTTCCGCTACTAGTACTACTACTATTGAAACTCCAATCAAACAAGAAAAACCAAAGGAAGTCAAACCAGAACCGACTTCTATTGCCACTGATATCTTAAACAAAGAAAAGGAAAAACCAAAAGAAACAGTCACCAAAGCTAAACCAGTGAAAAAGAGTGAAACAAAGGAAACTGTTATTGAAAAGAAGGAGGAAAGTTCGGTTCCAGCTAATTCTACTACAACCGCTAGTGCTTCTCACGCTACTAAATCTTTAGGTTTAAAACAATCCGTTGAAACTTTATCTTCTTTAGTTTTGAAATTAGAACAAGTTGTGGAAAGATTAACTGCTGCCAACATAGAAAAAGATGAACGTTTAGAAGCTCTTGAAAAGAAGATTGACTCTTTATTACAAAAATAGATCTATCTCAAACGAAATTAACATCCCCTCTTTTCTTTTTTTTTTAATAATGACTCTAATCTTAAATAACAAACCATTTCCAATTGTAACGAAAATTTTATACTACAAATGATAAATACTGTATACATACATATATAAATTGTATGAATATTTATATTATTAATTTAATTTCTATTAATATACTGACGTTTCTCACTACCCTATTTCTCTTGGTTTTGGCCAAAAACGCCATAGATGTATTTTTAAAAAACGCGTAAAAACTTTTCATTCTATAATCTCATCGATTTCAAGTGACAAAAAACACTCTCTAATACAAAAAGAACTATTTTAGTGTTTGTTACACGAGCCAAATCATATCAGTTTATTGATATTAAAAGGGTGAATATATAACAACAACACCAAAGTGGAGCTTGACTTTGTTTTTCTTTACTGCTATTATCTGTGTTAAATAGTATATAATATATTGTATTTTATTGAATTCATCCCGAATCCATCATATTACACAGATACCTATACATACGACGGTATTTTTATACTGTCACTTCTATAAACTATTCAACCACTTTATAACAATTGCATCAAAGATCATATTATAACTAAAATTTCCTTCAGACATGGTATTAAGTGACGATCTGATCCAAAGGGCCCAATCTTATACTTCTATTATAGAGAAGGTCTATGCTGGTAGCAGCCAAGATATAAATGAATCTCAACTATTAGGTGAATTATTAAAATTATTATCGGAAGTTCCTGCAGATTACCACCTTTTTTGTGACCCGATAATTAATCCCATCTCAATCTTTTGTTTAACAATTTTCTCTTTCAATGAACAAGATACTGTCAATTGGATTAAACATAAGTTCAACCCGATATTAAGTAAATGTGAGAAGTGTATTCTAAATTTTACTCGTGGTAGATGTAATATGTTACAGCATTTTGCTATCCAAAGAAAGGTACCACACGAACATGTTTCTAAATTCAATGATATTGTATGCCAATGGAGAATCAGTTGTTTGTTCCCAATTTTACAAAATATTAAAATCATCAATGATAAAACCGTTGACTTAACCAAAGAATTAGAAATGACAATTTTTGAATCTATTTGTAACCCGCATATGCTAAGACTTGACAAAAACTTCAAGAACTATTTTGACGTTATTTTCAAATATTTATATAACAGTAAAAACAAACTTTTGGACTTTAATGGTGCTGCTGGAATTAATGTATTTGTCCCAGGTATAATTTATTGTTGGTGTGAAGGGTCCCAAGAAGAAATTAATTGGTCTAGAGATTTCTTAAAGAATCTACACCAAAAAAATGTTACAATCAGCGTTAAAGCCCTAACCGCTGATATACTGCAAGAAGTCTATTTCCATTTATTATTTATAGAAAATCCTGTTAATTGGAATGAAGTTATCGTGTCTCAGTTTTGGATAAGGTTTTACCCAATTTTCAAAGTATTCGACAAAGACGTATTTTTAGAATTCTTTGTGGTACCCAAAAATATTGAGTCTTTAAAACAAAATATCAGATACCCAATTGAATCAATTTTTATTTTATGGTATAATCACTTGGTCAAGCAATATAATGATAAGCCTTTAGATTTCTTATTGAGAATATTGAAAATGTTTCTGCATAAATTAGGTTCTGATTTTTGGAATAAGATCGAACCATATTCTTTCCATAGTATTTTAGATAACATCTTTGAAAGGGATACATTTGCCAAAAAACTACTTGGAATCCAGGACGTACCACTTCCTAATAATGAATTAGATCATATTTTTGCTCCTGGTTCTGTATCAGATCTCCTGTCCTGGACTTTACCTTTTTATCAAACCTTGTCTGCTTCAAAAAGAATCCAAATGGTGAAAAAAGTATCAATCTCATTTTTAAGGGTCATTGCAAACAATCCTACCTTAAAATCTCTTCCCAAAGCATGTCTTATGAATTCTTCTACTGCTTTATTAAGCCAAGTTCTTACTATTACTAAAGAAGAACGTTCTCAACTTTACCATAATGAAGACTTTCAAACAATTCTTTTTACAAAAACTGATTCAAGAAATCTTTTAAATAATCCTTTAATCCAAAATATTATGATAGCATCCGCTACTGACCCATCTGGATTTTATCCTGGGCTTGGTAGTTCTTCATCCTCTGTTGCCGAAGCATCCATGACCATCATCACCAAGTGTATTGACTATGATATTTTGCTATTATGTCAAAGAACATATAAATTATATGCTGGTAAGAGTATCAGTGACATACCAATGCCTTTGACCCTGTTAGAAAACACTGCCGCCCAAATGGATTTACGTTCCTTTACTAATGGTCCACTTTTAGCAAAAGAACTTTTGGTCTCATTAAGAAATGTAAATGGTTTGTTACCTGTTCCTGGGAAGACACCCACAGTGGAAAAGCATAACACTATTGTAGCTAGCTACATAGTGTATGCCACCAAACTGATAGAAAAATTTACAGATATATTACCAAAGCAATTGTCACTGATCTTAGCTGAAAATGAGCCATCCCTAGGGTTTTGGTCTTGTGTTTTTTCTTCTAATACCCAACTATATCAAGCCGCAACAAATATTTTATACGACACTTTTGATGTCGAAGGTAGATTGGAAGGTATTCAATTTATTTTAAATCATTCCTTAAACAATCAGTTAACCTCTATCAATCATGTCCTTGAGCAACTTATTAAATGTGAATTTTATGAACCATGTCCAAGAGCTGTTAGAGTCTTGATGGATATTACGAGTGCATTTGCCGATCCAATAGGTGGCATTATAGCTAATTACACTTCTTTAAAAAGTGCCGAAACAGATGAAGCTATTGCTAGATTCTGGCAATATTCTTGGTCATTTATGGATACTATATACCGTTGCACTCTTACCTGGGCTTCAAAATACGAATATTCTGAATTAGAAAACTTCACAAAAGATACTTTAGAATTAAGTAGATCTCTCGTTTCTTCGTACAGAGAAATATCTGATATTCTAGGAGTGACGAATGTTGATCTTTTCGAATGTGTTTTGAAAACTTTTAATAATATGCTATATTGGCTACGTTTGAGTGATGAAGAATTGCTGGATTCATGTGTTAAGCTTATCATTTCCACTGCAGATTTGGCACAAGAGAAACATATTAGATTTGACGATGCTTTAACAGAACAAATGGCGAAATACGCTTCAAAATATAGAAAGTTTTCCAATAAATTATCCGAAACACAGACCTCTGAAATATTATCTAAAGCAAAACTTTTTAATGCTGATATTGCCAATCGTGTTGTTGAAGAAGCAGAAAAGTATAACAAAGAAAAAGAAATGCTTAAACTCAAAAATAAGGTTGCTGCTAGTCCATCTCCTTCTCAATCACCAACTGAAACTAGGGTAGACTTCTTGCAAAGAAAGGCCCTTTCTTCCTCGATAATGGGAAGACCTAAACCTGCCCAACCTAAAATTACATCATTTGGGAATTTTCAATCTACTGATATTCTCTCAAGACGTTCAACTCGTCCAGTCAAGCCTCTATCTAGAATGGAACAAGCTAGAAGACAATTACTTAATAATAGAGTGGTGCATCCCCCAAGTACCTCAGTATTTCATACTAAACCTGTTTTAAATAAACCTAAGCAGGAAGATTTAAGTAGTGATGACAGTGATGCAGAAGTCGATATCGAGAGTGCTAGAGAACTTTTTGCTTCTGCTAAGCATAAAGAAAAGGAAATCGGAATTCTAGATGTCAATGGGAAAGCTCTTAAGAAAGATTCTCTAGCTCAAAGAAAGAAGATGGAGGAAGAAAACATGAGAAAGAGATTGAACGTCGATTTGAATCCATTATATGAAACCATTTTACAATGGGATTACAACAGAAATAATGAATATCCAACTGATGAAGGTATCGAGAAGTACTCTGATATCCCTGATGAGTTCACTTCTAGTGAGGGTTACCACAGAATTATGAAGCCACTACTTCTTTTAGAATGTTGGCAAGGTCTTTGTTCAGCCAGAGATAGAGAAGATAACGTACCTTTTAGTATTGTGGTAGGTAACAGGACTGCTGTTTCGGATTTCTATGAAGTATATACGTCTGTGCCAAAGCAAATGCTTCAAAATGGTGGTATTAGTGAATCTGATTTAATTGTTTTGGCATATTTACCTGACCAACACCATAATGGTAGATTAGCCAGTGATAACTTTAAGTCAGCTACCCATACTTGCTTGGCTAAGGTTCGTAATATTAAATACACTAAAAACGAATCTGCGGATTTAACTTTGAGAATTCATAGAAACCACAAGTTTTCCAAGTTCTTGACATTGCGTGCTGAAATATTTGCTGTTAAAGTTATGCAAATGACAACAGTTGAAAGAGAATTCCAAACTCTAGAAGGTTTAGAATATTACAATTTGGTTAACCAAATTTTATTGGCCAAGTCATTACCTCCACCACTTGTTCCTCCCGGGGAATTTGAGAAAGTGAAATCTAATTACAACCTGAACTTATCTCAAGCTGAAGCTATCGTAAACAGTGTCACGAAAGAAGGTTTTTCATTAATTCAAGGTCCGCCTGGTACTGGTAAGACAAAGACAATTTTGGGTATCATAGGATACTTCCTTTCTATTGTTAGAGCACAGCCTTCTAATATAATCAAAGTGCCGACATCAGACTCATCCACCCAAACCTTAGAACATATGTTAAAGAAACAAAAGATTTTGATTTGTGCTCCAAGTAATGCTGCTGTTGATGAAATTTGTTTACGTCTAAAGGATGGCGTTTTAAATAACTCAGGGGTTCTATATAAACCAAAAGTTGTTCGTGTTGGTAGATCTGATGCTGTAAATGCTGCTATTAAGGATTTAACTTTAGAAGAACTGGTAGAAAATAAATTAGGTGAAAAAAATTACGAATATACCCATAATCCTGAACTAGATCGTAAATTTAATGAAGCTGTAAACGAAAGAAGAAAGCTGAGAGCAAAATTAAATGCTGAAGATGGCTCTCCTTCAAGCACAACGTCAAATGACGATATTGCTAAGTTACAACTAGATATTCGTCAATTAAGTAAAGTGCTTAATGAATTGGGTAAACAACGTGACGAAATCCGCGAACAGAACTCCATCACGTATAGAAGTAGAGATCTACATCGAAGAAATGCACAGATGCAAGTTCTAGCTGGAAGTGATATCATCTGTTCCACACTTTCTGGTTCTGCACATGATGTATTAGCTACACTTGGGATTACATTTGATACAGTTATCATCGATGAAGCATGTCAATGTACAGAATTATCATCAATCATTCCACTTCGTTATGGTTGTCAACGTTGTATTATGGTCGGTGATCCTAATCAATTACCACCTACTGTTTTGTCTGGTGCTGCAAGTAACTACAAATACAATCAATCTCTTTTTGTGAGAATGGCTAAACATAGTGAACCTTCATTATTGAATGTTCAATATAGAATGCACCCTGATATCAGCAAATTCCCATCTTTGGAATTCTATAATGGTAAACTAAAAGATGGTCCAAATATGGATATCATCAATAAGCGTCCATGGCATGAATGCCCACCATTGACACCATACAAATTTTTTAATATTGCTACAGGTCAACAAGAAAAGAATATTAAAACAATGTCTTTAACTAATAGCGAAGAAGTGAGGGTGGCAATTGAGATGATTGACTTTTTGTTCAAGAAATATGAAAGCAAGGTTGATTTTGCTGGGAAAATTGGTATCATCTCTCCTTATAGAGAACAGATGCAAAAAATGAGAAAAGATTTTGTAAGGCATTTTGGTGGGATGATCAATAAATATATTGATTTCAATACCATTGATGGTTTTCAAGGTCAAGAAAAGGAAATTATTATTATATCTTGTGTAAGAGCAGACGAAAATAACTCTAGTGTTGGTTTCTTGAAAGATTTTAGACGTATGAATGTTGCTTTTACCAGAGCTAAAAGCAGTTTGTGGATTTTAGGTCATGAAAAATCTTTAGTAAGGAATAAACTTTGGAACCATCTTATTACTGATGCACATAGTAGAAAATGTGTAGAAGAAATCCAACCTGGTTATTTTAGGGGTAAGCAAGCTTACACTTCGAGACACGATAGAGGTGATAAGAAGAGCGTTAGCGACGAATCAGATCATTATGATCCGTTACAGTATACTTTTGGGACAGCCAAAGTGAATAATATTGAAGAAATATCTGACGTGCCTTCAAAATCAATTAAGCGTAAGATTAATGATATTGCTGATTCTGATGACATGAAAAAGAAGAAGAAGAAAAAGAAAGATAGAAGTGAGAAAAAATTAAAGAAAACAAAATCATTAAAGAATGCTATAGAACAACAACATTATTCAAAACCAGCCGATTCTCAAATTCCTTCTGGAACTAAAAAGAAATCGTCTATTTTTGGTGGTAACACTTTAAGTGATGAAATAGTCACTCCAAAGCCACCGATTACCAAAAAGAAAATAAGGAATAAATTTGCTGATAAACATATTTCCTTTTCTGATGACCTGATCTTTATCCCAGATATACCTTTCGAAAAACAAAATATTACTAAAAGTGACGATACAAAAAAGAAGAGATTACCATCCATCTTATCCAATGCCAAGAAGAATGCCGAAGTTGATGGAGAAGATGATTATAACCCTGATGATTATGTACCTCAACTAACTAAACCAGAAATAACTAAGGTAGAAAAAAGTAAAATCAAAGTAGATGAAATGTCTACTGATACGGTCTCATTCAATACACATGATTTCACAACGAAATCATCCAATCAGTCTGAAACAAACAAGGTCATCGCTTCAACTAACCTTGTTAGTATTGAAGCAGGTCCACAAGAGGTTGTAAATGAAAAAAAAATAATTCCACGTCATCCATCACCGATGCCAAGACAAAAGGGAAGAAGAAGTACATCCTCCTCTAGCCTTTTCATCCCAAAGAGAAAACCTCCTCAAAGACATTGAACTATATATTATAGCATATATAATAGAATTTAACATTTGCATATTTAATAGTAAAAAATACATATTATATATATTATTAAAAGACTTCTACCTTATTTACCTCTATGCTTCTTTTTTGTTAAGAGTGTGAGGAATTACGCTTGTTTGTTCTTGTGAAATTCCAATCTTAGGTGGCGACTTGCCTACAACAAAAGGAACTGCTGCTTTGGTGGAGTGGTTAATGTTAAAATTTGACTGTATATCATTTGTTTTATCATAAATAGAGTCATTTTGATATAACTGCTCTTTCAGTGATTGATTTGGTGAAAGTTCTTCACATGCCATCTTTAAACTGTAAATTTCATCTCTTATTAACTCTTTAATCTTGTTATTCTCCGTATATGTCAATAGTGATTCTAAGTAATCAATTTTAATCTTGATTTTTTGGATTAATTTCGATGGTAATATGGTTTGGTCCACCACAAGTAATTTGTTCAATGAATCTTCTAAATCTTCTAGGTTGGATACACAATCTTCCCATAAGGTTTTATCCGACAATAACTTTGTTGAATTACTCTTTCTATGAGTTAACTGATCTTTAAGTGCTTTTATTTTTAATTCGATAAACTCATCAGAATGATCTATTATATCTTCATTTTCTTCTCTTAACTTTTTGTTATGTCCCTCATCCCAGTATAAAGATAGGTTTAACAATTTTTGACTTATTGGAACATCACTATCAGAAGGTAACACTAATCCACATTTATTTAATAAACTTTTTATATTGGTATCAAGAGTATTTAACTCATGATCACATTGTTTCTGTTGTAATTTTATATACCCCAGTTTTTGTCTCCTTTCATTTTCTAAGAAATTAGCATCTTTCTTTAAATCATTCATTATTGAGTTTAGCGCCTTAATTTCTTTTTGGATTTCATCGTAGGAATCATCTAACAAATGTAATGCTTCTGTGGTTTGAGTTCCTGACAATTGTATATCCTTATCCAAAACACTATTCTGTTTGACTTCGTTTTCATCGACACAAGATAAAGATGTATTATCTATTCCCACCATTTCAATATATTTGTTCATCTTATACCTGTATGAGGTTTTAATTTCGATAGAAGCCCTTCTTAACTGGCCTGAAAATGTTGCTTCATTTTTACTCGGTTTACTCACATACTTCCATTCCTTTTGTTCATGTTGTAACTCCAACTGTCTACTTTTCATTTTATTTATTGATTCCTTAGCTTCGTGGAGGAAATTAATTTCACCCTTAATCTTACCATCAAATGCTATTAACATATTGTTTAGAACATTAAAATCGTTTAAACACACAGTTATATCATTTCTAATATTGTTCAATGACAAATTATCTTCTATATTCTCATTTGATGAGTCCTTCTTGTCATCCCCAAATAAGGCAACTTTGTGTAATTTTGCCAAATGTGCAAATAAATCATCAATTTCTACTTGTTGTTGCAATATTTCTTGTAATTCCATTCCATAATATTTGCTTATATTGTTTTATTCTTTAAGCCAGATATTTTGACAGTCAAACCAATAAACAGACGATTAAACCTAAAGTTGAGTTAACTTCATCAACTTTAAGAAAAAGTTAAACGTTCCCTTTGAATTGAAATTCGATATTTAGTGTTTTTTTTGTTTGTGTTTTTTTCAAAACAGATTTATTGAAATATTCAAAAATTTTAAAGCTCATCGCAAAATTGGTTTTGTTATAATGTTACACTATACATTTCCAAAGCCACTCTTAAAATCTGCTTATAGATTGAAATAATCAGGATTTATAAACTCATTGAACTGATTAACTAATTAAGTGGAAAAATTGCTACAAAAAATGTCTGAATACGATGAATATATAATGGTGAAAGCTGAAGCTGGTCAATCAAATTTAGTCTTTGCCGATGAAAAGCAACAAGCTCGTTTTGAACTTGGTATTTCCATGTTGGTTCATAGTTGGGATGCCTTAGATATTGCTGTCATTAACCAATGGGGTGGTGTTGAATCTGCTGATAAAAGAGATTGGATTAGTGGTGTTATTGTTGATTTATTTAAAGATAATAATGCTGTGGATGCTCCATTAATTGAAGAAACCTTATTATATGCAATGTTAGATGAATTCGACACTCATGTTGATGATGGTACTGCTCAACCAATAGCCAACAACATGATCCATTTATATGAAGAATGTAGACAATTGGACTTCTCTAGAGTGGAAGATTTATACACTAAATGGTTAGAAAAGCAAAAGAATGGGCCAAGTAAAGAAAGATACGTTCAAGTTGATGAAGTCAGTAGTGATGAAGATGATGATGAAGACGATGGAATGGATATTGATATGGAACATGATGTTCCAGAATTAGTCTCTAAACCAGAACCAGTTGTCGATGATGATGGTTTTGAACTAGTTCAAAAGAAAGGTAAGAGAAGACATTAAATTATATAAATTTATAGATAGAAGAGTGTGTACAATATCAATATTATTATTATTAACTAGAATTTAAACTACGAAAAGCCAAATGATATTTTTATTAGTAATTAAGTATTGTTTTTTTTATCTATCGATATTTACATAACATACATACAGGTAAAATTGTTCATTATTTTTATTAAGATTGAGTCCTACAGTCCTATAGTGGACAAGGTTTTTATGCTAAGGTAGATCTAATAATATCTTCTAATTGGTCTCATTAACGATTCATTATTAGAAGAAATGTATGCACCACTATCCTCATAGTTTGTGTCAACAACATTAGAAAATTTGAACTTCTTTAGCAAAGAAGATGTCATATCTAAGAAAGATAATTCTTCTTTTTCCTCTTTCTTGACAACAAACCATTCGATTTCTGTGTTAACCCAAATATTGTCCTTTATTAATTGTTCGTCATTTGAAATCTTGTATAAGTCAATTGGATAATTGATTCGATTCGATTCAACAGATTGGATTTCGTCATCATTATCATCCGCTTCTTCCTTGATGGTAGATTCTTCTTCTTCCTCACCTCTATGAAAATTACTCCATGAGAATTTGAAGAACCCAGAAGATGATGAAGCTGAAGTGGATAATTGGTGTTGTGAAGTATTGTTATTATAATCATTGTTGTTGTTGTTTGTTGAATGGTTATCATTATCGCTATTATTATTATTATTATCTGAAGAAAAAAAATTTAAGATAGAACTGTTATTACTTTGAGTTCTGGATAAATTAGAGTTATTTGAAGACCATTTCTCTAAGCTTGGTAATAAAGGTGATGAAGATACACTTGATCTGTTATTATGATAACAATTTGCATTTTCCATTGACACTACACCTGATAATCTTTTATTTTGTGGAGTTGTTTCATTGGCTTTGACATCAGATTTATTAGCAGTAGTAGTATTATTTATTGAATCACCAATAATATCAGCTTCAAATAGATAAGGATAAGAATGGGTGTTGAATATATCTGTCCAGCATAATTTATATATCCATTCTTTAAAGACATTATCATTAATTGAAAATTGAATACCAACATAAAAATTTTTATTAGTTAAATAAAATGGCAATTGATTCTTAATCTTTTCATCTAATTTAACTTTAAAGACATCAAATTTTTTCAAAAGTATTGTAAATTCAGAATTTTTCTTTGTCTTTGGTATCTCTGGGAATTCCAAGATAAATAATTTGATTAATCTTGTTAATAATTTTAAATCTTGATAACCTGTCCAATATGTATTATTTGTCGGATCAATGGTTAAATTTTGTAAAGATTTTAATTTATAATTTTCATTTAATCCCAATGGCCATTGTCTTTTAAAATTTGTATAAATATAATTATTATGAAAAAATAAATCATAATTATAATCTGAATGTTCCCAAATTTTTAGTTTTTTCTTATCATTAATTTCGTTAGGTTTATTATTTTCGTTATGTTTATTGTATGGAGTTGTTTCATTAGTCAAAGTTTCATTATCTGAGGAATATTGGATTGTCTTATTGAATATTAAATTTTGATTATTAAGAGCAAAACTTTCATTACTATCACTTGATAAATCAGAATTATTATTGTTGTTGTTGTTGTTGTTGTTGTTGTTGTTGTTGTTGTTGTTAGTTGGAGTACAACAACCAATCTTTTCATTATTTGAAATTAAATCATGTTCATTTAATTGAACCATAAATTCAATTTTTTTCAAATTTTGTATATTTTGTAAATTATTAAACATATAATCATTTAATTTTGTTGGATTATTAAAAACAATTTTACTAATAAAAGACAATGAATCTTTAATTTGAAATAATAAATTTTGATGTCTTGTTAATAAAAAGATTAAATTTTTAGATTCTTTATAATGAAACACGATAAATTTTAAGATTGTTCTGATCATTAATGCTAATTGATCTAATTTCCATGATGGTAATGATAATGATTGAATTGAATCAAAATATTGTGAACCATTAACATAAATTTCATTATTACCAAATGATGATAAATATGATTTAATTGACATTTTGGCAAATAAATTTAATAATGCTAATGCAGCATTATATGATAACATATCATTTAATTCAATAGATTTATTATTGTTGTTATTATTTTGAGAATTTATGTTGAAATTGGAAGATGTTGATGATGAAGACGCGGATGATGATAATGGTACAGTATTATTATTATCAATAATATTACTATTAATTGGTAAAATATTATAAATAATTTCAAAAGTGAAATTATTTGGTATTAAATTTTGTTTAATAAGTTTAATATTCCAATTTGATAAATGAATAATAATAAAATCTCTATAAGTTAATGAATTAATATTATTTAATTCTAAATTTGATAATTTGAAAAAATTTGGTAATTTATTTGTATAATAATTAATCGAAAAAGTTTGTAATAATTTATAAAGAGTTAATTTTTCATTTAAAATTGATTGTGTTAATGTATAACATAATGGTATTAAAGTTGATTTAAACTTTGGAATTTTGGAATAATATTTAATATAATAAATATTGAAAATAATAAATTTATTTGCAAATTTATCAATAAAATATGTTTTAAATTTATCATTAAATTGAATCATTGATTTAAGAAATAATAAGAATTGAATTAATATTTCTGGTATATCAGGTAAATTTGAATCACTGTTATTATTATTATTATTAATATTATTATTATTATTTTGATCATTTTGAGATGATGGTGTAGATGTGTTTGGAATAGATGGATTTGAATAATTATTGTTATTATTATCAATTGAATCAGAAGAATTTAAATTTTTATTAAAAGTTAATGGATTTAATTCAATTTCAATTGATTTATCAATTGGATATTTAAAAATTTTAGTAAACGATGAAACTAATAATTTAAGATCAAATTCTCTTTCCATAAAACATGAAATAAAAAATTTAATTATTGGTGAATGTGAATTCGTTAATGGATTTGATAATATAGCATTAATAAATTGTAAACCTGTGGTAATAAGTTTTAATTTTAAATCAATCAAAAAATTATTGTCTGTTATTATTGTATCATTAATTTTTTTCAATTGATTTAAATCATTATTATCTTTATAATAATTGTTTGATGTTAAATTTAATTTAAAATTATTACCAAATAACGCAGTAAGATTTATAATTGATAAGAATAATTTAATTAAAATTGGGTTATTTGATTGGATTATAATATTAATAAATTTATTATTAATATTATCAATATTTGAATATAAATTATTGGAAAATAAAGTTAACCATAATTTTAAAATAATTAACCTATTTGAATCTAAATGTGGATATTGTCTTAATGTAAAATTATCTATTGTACCAATCCCATTTTCCCATAAAGTATCAATATTATCATTATTATAAATTGTAAACCCATTAATAAATGATAAATTTAATAAATTATTAATTATTAATTGACCCAGGGATGAGGTCGGGGTATAGGAGGGAAGTTTTGAATTATTTGTAAAATTTTGTTTTGAATTTAATATAATATTCCAAGATTCAGTTTCCCATATGAAATCATGAGTTTGATCTGTAGAATAATAAATTGGTAATAGATTTATTAATAAATTAATTGAATTAATTAAATTTAATTCAATATCTTTTGTTAAGGTTTTCCTTTGCAATAAATTTGAATAAATAATAAAATTTAATATAACAAATCTTAATAAATTAATATAATTTTGTTTATTATTTTTAAATATAGATTGTAAAATAGATTTATTAATCTTTGGAGCAGTCAATAAATCAATATAAAATTGATTAAAAATACTTGTATTTATATTTGAATTATTATTTGATAGTAAATCAAGAATTTGTTCTTGATTTATATTATCTTTAAATAAAGGTTGATATGTTGAAGATAATAATGCAGATAGATGATGTTTATAGACATCATTCAATTTAGAATCAGTGTTCCCCATGTGAGTTTGAGTTTGTGGATGTGTTTATATGTTTAAGTGAGTGTTTTAAGTGTGTATGTGTTTATTGAATAAATTAAATATGTATATTTTTTCAATCTGAAAAAAGTATACATTATATAAAGTCCAAATATATACGGGGTGATGAAATATTGAAAGTTAACTATATATAATTATTAATTATTCAATATTTTCTTTTACCATTTGAATATATAATCTCTTCATCATCCATCTCTATATCATTGTTGTTGTTGTTATTATTATTTTGTTGAGTAGTTGTGTTATTCTGTTGAGTAGTTAAATTATTCTCAATATTATCAATTGTAGTGTTGTCAAATGTTGATGATGTTTGTAATGGTGGAGACACGGGATTAAATTGTGGTACAATCAACCCAGCATAATTTTTAATGTTATCTTGAATATTTAATGAAGCATTAGATAAATCAGATTTTTCTCTATTCAAAAGAGAATAACCTTGATCAACACGCTGTCTTATTCTCATCCCCACGGTTTGTAATTCACTTGCCATGTAATGTGGATTTGAACTATTTGTATTGATATATTTACTATTTAATGGATCATTATTTTTAGCCATATCCTGACCCATTTCACCTACACCGTATGATGTTTGTCTCTTATATTGTGGTTGTAAATTATGAGGAGGAGGAGTGGAGCGTTGCATACTTGGGTCTTGAGTTGAGTCGTTGAGACCGTTGAGTGTCTATATCTATGTACTCTGTTGTAGTAATACAACGTAGTGGTAACATAATAACAATGTATATCTCATCTCGAAATGCAAACAAATATATTGTGGTTGTCAGGGCAACGAGAATTTTTTCACTAATAGCAGTATGGGTGTCGTGTGTGGTGATGTTGCATACACTATCTTTGCACTATTATTATCTTTATACCAGAGATAGTGTAGACAGATAGACAGATTGCACTATCTACACTGTCTATGCGCACTCACAACCTTATCAAGGTGTTATCTATCTACACACTAGCTTGCTCACCTTATCTATGCAAACTCTGGATAAGATAGCAATACACCTATGTTGTGATTATCGGAGTTTGTGTGGCAAGGGGTAATTACAATATACGTAATATTTCCTTATATATATATTTAATAATTAGAAGGATTAGCAAAGAGTTATTCCAAACATCATATAAATACTTGTCCTCTTTCTTGACACATACACACACACACACAATCATTCAATCACTCAATCACTCAATCACTCAATCACTCAATCACTCAAACACAGATGCCAGCCCAATTATCCACTCAACAAACTATCGAATATGAAGGAAAATATTCTGCACATAACTATCATCCACTACCTGTTGTATTTCATAAAGCACAAGGTGCTCATGTTTGGGATCCAGAAGGTAATGAATATTTAGATTTTTTAAGTGCATATTCTGCTGTAAACCAAGGTCATTGTCATCCACATATCATTGATGCTTTAATCAAACAATCAAAATTACTAACATTATCATCAAGAGCATTTCATAATGATGCTTTTGCTGAATTTGCTAAATTTATTACACAATATTTCAATTATGATATGGTCTTACCAATGAATACAGGTGCTGAAGCCGTAGAAACTGCATTAAAATTAGCTAGACGTTGGGGTTATGAAGTCAAAGGGATTCCCGAAGATAAAGCAATTATCTTAGGGGCACAGGGGAATTTTCATGGTAGAACATTTGGTGCAATTTCTCTTTCTACTGATATTGAAGATTCAAAGAAAAATTTTGGTCCATTTTTAAATAATACTTCCTCATTTATCGAGAATCAACCAATTAGATATGGTATTATTGAAGATTTACAATTAGCTTTCGAAAATTATGGTAATCATATTGCTGCAATTATCTTAGAACCAATTCAAGGTGAAGCTGGGATTATTGTACCACCTGCTAATTATTTATCACAAGTTAATGATCTTTGTAAGAAACACAATGCATTGTTTATTGTAGATGAAATTCAAACTGGGATAGGAAGAACAGGTAAGTTACTTTGTTCTGATCATTTTAATGTTCATCCAGATATTATCCTTTTAGGTAAAGCTTTATCCGGGGGGGTCCTACCAATCTCCGCAGTTTTATCCTCACGTGAAATTATGTTATGTTTTACACCTGGTTCTCATGGGTCAACTTTTGGTGGTAATCCACTAGCTTCACGTGTAGCTATTGCCGCTTTAGAAGTTATTAGAGATGAACATTTAGTCGAGAGAGCTGCTGAATTAGGTGAAATCTTAAACAATGAATTACTAAGATTACAGGATTTATCAAATGGTATAATCTCAGAAGTTCGTGGATTAGGTTTATTAACTGCAATTGTCATTGATCCAACAAAATTTAATGGTCATACTGCATGGGATTTATGTCTTAAGATGAAAGAATTTGGTGTATTAGCTAAACCAACTCATGATCATATTATTAGATTGGCTCCACCTTTAGTCATCTCAAAGGAAGATTTATTAAAAGGTGTTAAAGCCATTGCAGATTCAATTGATGCATTGAAATAATCCTCTTATAATTGCTAGAATTGTTATAATTGCTATATACGCTATGTTTTTTTATCATTAAAATTTTTTATTTTATTATATTATATTACAAAACTTATATATATATCTATTCATCTTCTGGTGTAGTGATCAATGTAACAGAATCACCACGAACAAAAACCATCTCACTTGAACGTTCATTACTTTGTAATTCACCATCATCTTTTAAGTCATATATAGTTTCGATTGCATCACTTAATACAATATTACAATGTGAATCAAATGCTTGTAAGGTACCTGTCATTGAACGTGCACCACGTAATTTAACATGGATTCTTTCGTCTAAATTTAATTTTAATAAATCTAATGGAGTATTACTGCTCATGTTGTGTTCCTATGCTGTGTGTTTGCTCTGTTTTTTAACTTAACATTGGGGGTATATTAAGTTGTTATTTTGTTAAATTTTTCAATTTTAATTAACTATTTTTTTTTTTTCCTTCTTCTTTAGAATAATTAAACTACTCACATAACTACTTAAAACTACTCAAATAAACTTTTAAAATACAGGACAATATAACAAAGAAGCAATAAAATATGGGTGGAACAACTTCTAAAATTGTAGATGATTTATTAGAAGATACAAATTTTGATCGTGATGAAATTGAAAGATTAAGAAAAAGATTCATGAAATTAGATAGAGATTCATCTGGTTCAATTGATAAAAATGAATTCATGTCAATCCCTGGTGTTTCTGCAAATCCCTTGGCAACAAGAATTATGGAAGTCTTTGATGCTGATAACTCAGGTGATGTAGATTTTCAAGAATTTATTACTGGTCTTTCAATCTTCTCTGGTAGAGGTAGTAAAGATGAAAAATTAAATTTTGCATTTAAAATTTATGATATCGATAAAGATGGTTTTATTTCAAATGGTGAATTATATATCGTTTTAAAAATTATGGTTGGTAATAACCTAGATGATGATCAATTACAACAAATTGTAGATAGAACTATAATGGAAAATGATAAAGATGGTGATGGTAAATTAAATTTTGAAGAATTTAAAAATGCAATTGAAACCACTGAAGTTGCAAAGAGTTTAACTTTACAATGTGATGTATGATCAATTCTTTTTCTTCTTCTTTCTTTCCTATATATATATATAATTCAATATAATATTCAAATAACACTTTAAAAAATTACATAGACAACGTATCACCTTTTTTCTTAGATTTTCTATAAATATACTTATTTGTATAGCAAATATTCTTACATATTAGCTTCAGATGAAATAATTGTCTCCACTATCTTCAATAATTCATTGGCATTTTTATCATCTGTATTAGATGCATTTCTACCATAACTTGGATTTTCTAATTGTGTCTTGATTGCATGATCTAATTGGAGTCTTAATTGTTTTATTAACACTGCATTCTTACACCAAGTTCTCACTGGTAACCAATCATCAACAACAATACCAGGTGAGTGATTATCCCCATTAATATCATATGCAATTGGACCACCAAATAATAATAACGATAATGTCGTGGTTGGAGTAATATCTCTTAAGAATAATTTACTGGTAAAATGAGATGAATTATATAAGACGAATGGGAACTTTAACATTGGATTCTTATTTGTATATTTCTCATTAACATCAGTCATTTCTTCTAAAGATTTAATTTCTGCTAAATCAACGGAATTAGAATGAAATAAAATAGATGATGGATGGATAAAAGCTCTTGTAGATGGGTATGTCTTGTTTTCTTCATCAGTATGTAATGTAGCTTTCTTTTCATCTTTATTCAAATCAAAAATCTTATCCACATATTCTTCATTTCTAATCCAATATTTAATAGATTTAGCTTCGGGATCTTTTTCAATGGCACCAGAAGCAGTAGCTAAATATTTAGCGTCAGGTAATTCAACTCTTGCTACATTTGGATAATATGAACCAGTCAAAATAGCTTCGATTAATTCAATATTATGTTGATTTCTATTAAATTCCATAGATTCACCAGGTTTATAATTAAACGGCAAGAAACCAATATCTTTTAAGATAGAATAATATTGGAGTCTTGATGACATAATATCATTCATTCTATTGTATGATAATAAATTATCCTTCATGAATTGACGTCTTTTCACTCTATCATCAATACTTAGATATTCTTGAATAATTTGAACAGCAGCTAATACATCACCTTTAGTTTTGTATTGGGATAAAATGTTCTTAATCTTATCTCTATTCTCCACGCCACTAATAAATGGTAACCCACCAATACTTAATAATGATGCGGTTAAGACACCAATATCAGTAATACCAAATAAGATACTGTAGATTAATAATTTGCCATGTTTACTATCCATTACTGGCATCAAAGAGATGAAACGACCTAATTCTGTTAATGCAAAATCTTCAGGATCCAATAACCCAACAGTGGAAAGCATTCTTTCAGCTTTCTTCAAAGCGTTTAATGGTGGGCACTCAAGACCAGAGGCTAGGAATTTTGTAACATTTTTAATACCCATAGCTTTAACAGAAATATATAGTGATTCTAACGCAACACGTTTAATTTCAGGGGTTGGCATTTCCACCATATCTTCTTCATATAATCTCTTGGAAAATAATTTATATGATAAACCTTCTCTGACTCTACCAGCACGACCTCTACGTTGTTTAGCTTCAGCTTTAGAAATGAAAGATTCAATTAATCTAGTGGTGTTATCCTTTGGATTATAGTACATAGTTTTTGCTCTACCGGTATCAATTGTAGCAACACAATCATCAATGGTAATAGATGTTTCAGCAATATTGGTAGAGACAACAATCTTTCTCTTATGTGGGTATCTTCTGAAAACTCTCTTTTGATCCTCCGGAGTTAATGCAGAATGTAATGGTAACACAACCAAATCATTTTCAGATTTGGAGCTTTTTAATAATTTACAACATTTATCAATTTCAGCAATACCTGGTAAAAATATAATAATAGAACCATCATTGTTGGCTTTTTCCAATTGTTGATCAACATGGGCAGCAACATCACATAACAAATCATAATTAATTTGGCCGGATTTAAAATAGAAAGAATCTGCATCAGGTTGTATGTATTGACCATCAGCTACAGAACCAGTGTCATCATCATCACCATCGTCATCATAATAGTTGTTGTTCTTGTCATTAGACTTCTTTTTAATTGTAAAATTCAAATCCTTTAAAATGTCATCTAAGAAAAAATCTTTAATAGGAAAAGTACGACCTGTAATATGACAAGTGCCTAATTTAGGGAAATAATTCTTAAAAAGATCAACATTAACAGTAGCACTCATTAGCACAATTTTTAAACCTGGAATCTTGCCCATTAAATTTTTCAATAAAGTTACGACAAGATCAGTATCTAAAGAACGTTCATGGACTTCATCAATAACCACAATGGAATTATTTAATAACGTTTTGTCAGATTGTAAAATCCTAACTAACACACCTGTAGTCATGAATTTAATTCTAGTGTTTTTCTTTGTCTTATTCACACCTCTAATAACATAACCAACTTCATCACCACATTCAACACAACGTTCGTCAGAAACACGCTCGGCTAAACCAATGGCTGAAATTCTTCTTGGTTGAGTGCAAATAATGTTTGTATTTTTGGACTGTTTCATTAAAGAATCAAGTAAGAATTGAACTACTTGAGTGGATTTACCAGAACCAGTTTCACCAGTAATCAACACAGCATCATTCTCCTCGACTAATTTAATAATGGTATCTTGCATTTTCCAAGCAGGAAGTTGACCTCTAACCAACTTCATCTCTTTAAATTTTTTAGATTTGATTCTCTGTGCGTATTGTTCTTGTTCAACTTGCAATTGTTCTGGGGATAGATGTGTATTTCTAGAAGAACGACCTTTGTTGAATTTCTTATCAGATTTAATAGGTCCTTCCTTGTTGGCAGCCCTAAATTTGGAGATATCTTCTTCAGACAGAAGTGGGCCTGGATTGTCGATAATGTTCTTGATATTATCTTGCAACCATTCAAAGATAGTATAAACCATCATATCACCAACAAAACTGTTTTCTATAATATAATGTAACAATTTTGTCATGATTTGCTTTTTGATATAGTTTGGTAATTTAAAGGTTTTATCAAAAGTAGAGACAATAATACCTGGTAAACAGTTTGGATAATTTTGAGTTCTGTACACTTTTAATTTCAATTTCAACTTTGCATCTAGGACCATTGTATAGTTAGTATCTGGGACAATGCTTTCAATTGAATCTTCGTATATACTTTGTAAACTTTCAAGTTCTTCTGTCCAACATTCAATAGATTCAGTTTCGCTCATAGTATCCAACTTTGAAAGATTCTTACATTGAGGATTTACAGATTCTGTAAGGATACGAGCAGCTTCATTTTCATTCATTTCGCACTGTTGTAAAGCAAACAAAACTTCATCCTCAGATGCACCACTTTCACCCAGTCTCTCTACGATCATTCTTGTTGCAAGTGGAAGAGAAGATATTTGAATTTTATTCTTAGTATCCTCTTTTCTCTTGTGAAAAAATAAAGGTAAGTCATCTTCAGGTAAGTTGAACAATAGAAATGATAGAGGATCCCTATATTTCATAGCTTCTTTAACGTGAGCTTCCCTGAATTGGAATAAAAGTAATTTTTCCTTTAAAATTTCTCGTTCGACAATATCAGTTTCTCCTGACACATGTAATGCAGTCCAATCAATTTGACTTTTAAGAGATGATTCAATTAATTGTCTCATTGATTCATCTAAATCAATGAACGCAGCTCTTTCCCAGATCTTTCTAGGAAACTTTGTTACATGACGTGAACTTGCCTTTTCTAGATTAGAGGGTTTCTTAGCGCTAATAGGTTTTCCAACTTTACCTTTACTGTGATCTTTATGACCAGATTTATGGCCTTTATTTGATGATGGTAAATTGGTGGAAGAAATAACAATTGTAGTCTTTTGTTCCTTTTCTTGTTGGTTTGCTTTAGCTTCTCTTTCCTTTTGTTTTTGTTGTTGAAGTTTTCTATCTTCAAGTAACATTGTAAATGGTTCAGAGTTAAAAATACGTTCGGCATGATAAGTATCACCTTCGCTAATTAGTTTCTTTCTATAATCATCCAAAGCATACCAGATAGTTCTATGATTTGGTGGTAACATCATATGCAAATTGGTGTTATAAGCAATACGACAAAGAGCCACTGTAGCAGCAAAATGTCTAGCTTCGTTCGGTGTTTCTTGAGGTTCTAAGGCACCTTCATGTTTAAGCTTATCATATGTTGGATCATTCATTCTCACATGTAACACTTCTTTAGTTTTTGGATCGGTATATGATAATACAGCAACAGCTAACATACCTTTTTCACCCATTCTCTTCATGTCATATTCAACTTTATTCCATTTCCTCTTTTGGCAAAATTCATGTAATAAAGTATGAGGTAATTTACCTGTCCAGCTTGATGTTGAAGTCACTTTCGCCCTTTGGGCTTGCTGTTTAGCACGTTGTTCGGCTTTAGGATCTACTGGTTCATCTTTGGAATTTTTACTTTTCTTTCCTTTCTTCTTGGAACCAGAATTGTCTTCTTTTAAAACAGCTGGGCTAGAAGATTTCTTTCCTTTCTTAGCCATAAATAAATTAAGATGTAGGTGACGCGTTTCTTCAATGTTATGGGACAACAAATCACACCTTTCTTAGCGCTCATCGAAATCTTTTAAGCTGTTATATTACAATTAAAATCTTAAATTCACTAAATTTGCCAAATTTTCACCCGGACGATCTCTGAAAAATTCCAATTTTGAAAAAATAATAGAGAAACATATTAAAGACTATATTATATTGGGTTGGAATAGGTTGAATTACAGTTTAAAGCCGTAGAATACACTTAGATAGGATCAAACCTACCGTTATTTACTGGAATAGAAAATAAATTTTAAAGATGGTTGCCAGTAATGTGTTAGAAACATTGAGAACTCATTTGAAAAATGGTGAAAACATCAAGCTTTTAAATGAAACTAACGAAGTTATTGATGATATTACTCAAGCAAAGAATGCTGTTTTAACTAAGGATGACACAGTTGATATTACCACTTTAGAAAAGTTTGACTTATCTCAAGAAACCAATTTTTTAATTGACGACAAACCAATGGAATTAAGGGTTGTTATTCATTGTTATATGCATAAGGATTCAAGTATTACAGATTATTTAGCTGACTGTCAAACTAAGCATTTAACTAATGTTTCTTTCCTTCAGAGAAATGACTTAATTGGTTGGTTAAGTGGCAATAATGAAACATCCCAATATTTAAAGAGTGTTGCAGATGAAGATGAAAAGAAAGCTGAAGTTCAAAAAGATATTGTTCAATCTCAAGATCAAACCTCTGCACAACCTACTACTACCGTTTCTACTGACATTAGTGCAAGTATAGATAGTAATGAAGCTGATCCAATTTTAGAAGAAGCTTTAAAGCACGAACGTCAACTATTAGATCACAATTCAACTTTAAGAGGTACCAAATCTATTGATTTTGGTTATTTAATTAAAGATGCTGAATTAAAAATTGTTCAATCTATTAAATCATCCATGCGTGGTAAATCTGCCAATGGTCATGTTTCTAAGAATGCCTCAACTCTACGTAAAAAATCTGTTCAACACAAAGATCCAATTGTTTTAATTCCATCAGCTGCATCTTCTATCATTACCATTGCCAATATCAAACAATTCTTATTAGAATCCAAATATATTAACCCTCGTGAGATCTCAGTCTCGTTAAAGGATGATTTAGTCACTATAGAAAAGAAGTTTGACAAGATACATAAACCAATAAGATTCCTAGTGGTTAACAACACCAGAATGTTTACTAAACCAGAATATTGGGACCGAGTTGTTGCTGTTTTCACCACAGGCCATGCTTGGCAATTCAATAACTATCAATGGAATACTCCACAAGAATTATTCCAACATTGTAAAGGTTATTATTTTTATTTCAATGGTGAAGAAGTACCACAACATGTTCAACAATGGAATGTTCAAAGAGTTGAATTAGATAGAAATAGAAGATTTAAGGATGTTGAAATTGTTCGTTTCTTCTGGAACAGTTTAGAGCAGGAATTATTAAATAGAGGATTTCACTAGTTATTAAATAGTTGTATAATATATAAAACTCCAAAAAATGAATATTAAATCTAATGAAGTGTAAACAGTAATAGTGTAGTGTTAATTCATTAATATAATAGTGAAGATTCTATATAAATGTTATTTAGAAATTATTTTTAAAGTAATAAACTCCACTCATTTGTTCATCAATGACTAAGATACCGTTATCTATACATGATTGAAGAATTTCTCCAATAATTGACACTGTCCAAGTAGCATTTTGTCTCTGTACTGTCTTATCGCTACTTGTTTCTTGAGTGACATTGGCCAGCTCGTTCAAAGTTTGAGTAATTTTCAAGACATCAAGGCCAGTATCATCAGCCAAGATGTTTAATATTTGCTTTTGAATAAAATCAAAGGAATTAGTGGTGGCTAAACATAAAATTCTTTTATTCAACTTAATCAATTTTAAATTGTTAAGTCCCAGTTTTGGAAACCTTTGGCACGCGTCTTTCAATTCTTGTGGTGATATTAACCCAGTACCAATTCTCATTGCCTTATTATACATTGCATAAAAATCAATTAATGGAATCAACACGTTATTATTGATTTCATTATCTTTAAACTCTAACATTGCAAAATCATAGATTTCTCTGGCAATTTCATCAAGAAACAAATCTTGATTTAAAAATTTATCACGATCGATGATTAAATTGGATTGAGATTGTTTACTGAAATCTAATTTATTCATATTTTCATTCAATTTCAAATTTTTATCCTTCATCTTATATAAATTTTCAATAGATTCAGCCAGGGACATTAATTTATTTAAATCTTGTAATGCACTAGTAAATAAGATATCATTATTCATTAGTTGGGTTTCTCTATATCTTTCTAACCCATTGATACCCATGAATTCAATCTTAGTTTCCGATGGTTTCAAATTAGAATTTTCTATTATGTTGGTGATTTCTTCACTTGGTTTCACATCAATACCATTAATACTGGCTACATTTTGATTGAAAATGCCAATTTTTTTCAAGTCATTAACCTCCTTAGCAGTAGCTTGAGCAAACAAAGTACCATCACTCTTTCTAAAACTAATTTGAATGTATTTAGGTCGTAGCATTGAAGGTGATATGTCCTGTATTTGTCTAGGTAACTTAGTTCCACAAACTTCGCATATTTTCATTGATGGATGGTTGTGGAACGTGCACGCAGGACACTCTATCATCTTTGATTCAGTACCATTTGACGTTTTCTTTTTACTATTCTTTTTAATGGTATATTTAATTGAATCCTCAGTCATTGTGAAGTCCATGGGTATCCCACAATTATCACATGTTGGCATATCAGTAGATTCGACTGTAATTTTTCCTTGCGAGTTATTTTCAGCTTGACATATTGGGCAAACCCATTGTGTACTATAATTATCATTACTTTGATCTTTCTTCTCAGGTGATTTTTCTCTTAATCTACTGGTCTTATCTTTAAGAAAGTTTAACTTTTGTGATGATAAAAAGAGAATCAATCTAGACGATCTTTTTAAAAACCCAGGTTGATATTCCACAGATCCAATTTCATTTAGATTTAATGCCACAGATTCATTAATCGGAGATACATTATCTACATAAATGATTCTTTTATTAGTTAAAAATACCCGTCCATTTTGTTTATTTACAATTCTTTCCTTGTCTTCATATAACCCCACGGAATCGCTAATGATAATATCGTGTTCATCTTGTGATAATAAGGGTCTACCTGAACTTTTTGTCTTTACTGACTGGAAATAGCCCATTTTATTATGCATTTTATTTCCATAAAAGGATACTCTATAATTAGATATTACACAGCTTGCCTGTCTACACTTTTCCAATCTTATTATGCTTTACCAATTCGCTAATCAAGGTCTGGTATCAACTTACCATTACTTCAAGTTTTTACCTCTGACCAAACTATTGAACATATCCTATACATCTTACAAAACCTTACAACAAAGTTTGAATTTTTCAGTCACATGACTATCACATGATAGACCCCACCTTTCCCAATTGGGTAATAGAAACAATACAAGCGATCTTCAAAAACGCCAACGGTCCTATAAAGATCTGATCTGAGATCAAAGGAGTAGTCAAGAATGGCCAATATAAAAAGACCAGGGACAGAGGCTTATGAAGATGACTATATTATATTTAGAAATATACAATATCTACCCCGGTAACCTGCAAACTAATTAGTAGATCCAATACCGAAATAAAAACTCTTGAAAGTGTCTTTCTTGAATTAAAACAAGCATATTTTCTATAATTAGTAAACCAAGCCTCTTGAATTTTCGATGCTTTGTAAAATAAATATTTGACTCTATGGGGGCACAAAAACAGATTGAATAGGGATCTATTGTAATAAGGCTCCGAAGTTCCTGTTACTGCTGGGTGAGACATTTACGTAAGACACATTTTGAATCACTGCAATTTCTTTTTTGCTTTTAGATATATATATAAAGCCAAGCATCTAATCTTTCAATTAAAAATAAAAAGTCATCGTAAGATACCAAACGCGTCAAATCAAAACAAAATAAAACATAGCAAAACTACATTCACTATGTCTAACGTATTGGCTTTATTCTTTACAGCATTATTTTCATTTGCTGCTCTGATATTATCTGCAATTGCATGTGCAGGATCTACCAAGAATTATTATCCATTAAATCACATCTACACTTCACAAGTCGATTTGACTGGGGTATCGATAAGTACGGTTCTTTCATCCACTGCAGTAGCAGATATTTCGTTTCCAGGTTATATAAACATTGGTCTATGGTCATATTGTATTGAAACTGCAAATAAGACGGTTTCTAGTTGTACCTCACCAAAAGGGATTCAACAATTTAATCTGAAAGATATGTTGGTTGACAACATTGATAATAATTCTATGTTATCCACTTTAGATTCTGCTTCTGTTTTATTACCACAAAGCATGCAAGATAAGATGCCATATTTCAATGATTTAATTAAAGCGATGTTTATCACTTTACTGGTTGGTATTGTATTATCATTTTTAAACACTATCGTTTGTATTATCAGATGGATTATTCACGCTAAGTTTGTTCAAGTAATCGGTTGTATACTGTCATTCTTTGCCTTCTTAGCATTATTAATTAGTGGTGGTTGTTGTGTCTCTGCTTTAGTTATTATTAGCAGAATCTTAGATCAAAATGATACATATGGTATTAAATTACATTTTGGTCAAACTTATTTAGGGCTGGTATGGGGTGGTGTTGTTGCTGCTTTCTTAAATTTCATTACTTGGTGTTGTGTTAGATCTGTTAGACGTCCAACTGTCGTTTACATGTCTGAACCAATTGAAAAGAAACCATTGATTTATTAGTTTGTCACAAAATCTCATATATATAACATTATGTATATATAACCATTAATCCCTTATATATTCGTTCTAGTTATCATTATAAAAACATAAACAGTTTAAAGTTAAAGATCTATTATTATTATTTTATTGTAAGAGTACAAATGTCTTTTCAAATGAAAGTTTATATATTTATATACAAATGTAGAAACAATGAAGAATTCCAATGCTATAAGAACTGAAATGAGGAAACCTAACATAGCGTTTCATGTTTTAAAAGAAAAAAACAGAGGATCAGATTGTTAAAATATATTATTATCATTTTATTATTAATGAATATTGGTTATGAGGGTATATTTTGTTTATCGTAAAGTAAAGATAATTAAACTTTTTCTTCATCAGCAATAATTTCATTCTTAGAAACCTTGGAAGAGGCAGAAGAAGAAGTTTCAGCAGTAGCTTTAACCATAGTAGCTTCATGTTTTTCACTTGAGAATGGAAGATGACCATCGTGAGCACCTCTCCAGTGGTTCAACCACATAACACCAACAATCATAGAAGTAACAAAAGAAATAGCAAAGGCACACCAGGATAAACCAGAGTAAGCACTACCACTAGTGTAAACAACATTGAACTTATCCTTTTTAGTACCGGACTTAATGATAGTGATCATACATGCGATAATAGTAGCAGCTAAACCAGAGAATAATGGACAGAATAAAGATAAAGCCATTAAGATAAACCAACCCTTATGAGATAAGGCAAATTCATTGTGTTTAACAAGCATAAAGATGAAGTAACACATAATACAGAAGGAAGAAACAATGTAAATGATGTTACAAGCTAAAACAGCCTTAACAGCAGGAACATACATATGTTGTTTCTTTAATAAGTGACCTTGCAGTTGTAAATCATCAGCACCAATATTCAAAGCATTTAGGTATGGTTGGAAATCAGAGTTAATTAAAGCTTTGTAGATAATAGCTCTGAAATCTAAGTTTTGAACAGGATGAGATTTAAAAAACTTAGTGATCTTGTTGTTACCATCCAAATAACATAATGAGAAGATGGATAATCTAAAAGCAATTGGGATATGTAAATATTCTAAGACAGATGGGATAACATCGTATAATTGTTCATTAGTTGGAATTGGAGTTGAAGTAGCATTCTTTAATAAACCTAATAATGGAGCGAATTCAGCAAGGTGAGAAGAGGCAAAAGCAGTGACATTTAATAAAGAACTGAAAGAAGCAGCTGGATCTTTAGAAGTTTGTAAGATGTCGAACAAATATGGAATGTACTTGTTATTAGAAGTATCGGTGGTCAAGATACCTTGTAAAGTTTCTAAAGTCTTAACATTAGCAGCTTGATCCTTGGAGTTAGATAATATGTTGTTTAAAGTGGTTAATTCAGTGGTGACGTTTTTGTTACCGACTGCAGAGACTAAACCAGTTAAAGAACCTAATAATAAAGTCTTGTTAGTAGCATCATCATATAAGTTAGTGATGGTAGATAAGACATTCTTAGCACTGACAGAAGAAGTTAAATTAGCTTCCATGATAGCACTTAAGTAACCTAAAGTACTGTTAGCACTCTTAGCATTAACTAAGATATCTTCTAAAGCAGTGGCAGAATCAGCTAAAGATGGTGGAATGATAGCAGACATCTTTTCAAAGACATTAGTTAAATTAGAACCAGAGGCAATAGCAGTTTCTAAAGTGGTGAATAAAGTACTAGCCATAGCAGTTGGAATAGTAGCATTCATTAAAGTATTTAAACCTAAGAAAGAAGAAGTGACGTTGTTTGAACCTTGTAATAATTGGAAAGCAGGCAATAATGGAGCCATTTCCACCATAGTTAAATTAGATAAAGTGACTAACCCGCCGGTAGTATTAGCTGGGTTAGTGGAATCCTTTAATAAAGTGAAAGCAGTATTTTCTAAAGCTAACATAGCGGTAGAATTATAATCTTGAACTTCACCTAATAATTTTTGTAAATAATCAACAGTATCATTAGAATTTTTAGCAGTAGATAATAATTCATTGAAACCTTCTAATTCAGTTGGAGTGTTACCCATATTAGAAGACATAACTAATGGAGCTAAATTCATAACAGCATTTAAAGTAGTAGTGGTATTTTCACAATTAATTAAAAGAGTTAAAAATGGAGTTAAAACTTCGGTATGTGACATATTTTTCATAGCGGAAAAGACTAAATCTTTATCAGCATTTGGGGCTAAAAGAGCAGCACCTAGAACTTCTAAAACTGGGGTGAAAACAGGAATAACTTTGGAAACGTTAATATGAGCAATGGAAGCATCACCTAAATAAACATTTGTAATTGGTTTATAATTTGAAGATGAACCAGCTGTGGCAATACAAACGAAAAGAAACCCAGCAAATGTGAATAGGATAGAAATACTTAATAGTACTCTTTTACTTAGAAGAACCATTATTGATTTGTATTTGTGTTTGTGTGTGTGATTTACTGTTTTCTTTTGAAGTTTAAATCAAGAATGATAAAGGAAAACTTATTTCCCAAATTAAAACCAAATATATCAAGTATATGTTTTATATTTATATATATTTGTCATTTGCCAACAAACAAACAAACAAACAAATTTTGAAGACAAGTGGACAAAAATTTTGTGATTAGATTTAGATCAGGAACGTATATTACTTAAAGTGTTAAAAAAAAAAAAAACAATACACAAACCCACATATTAAAAATAGTAGAATGTTGAAATTAAAACAAAAAAAACCATGAATTTGTTGCAACAAAAATCTTATTTCAATATAAGACAAAATATTTCTGGCTTTGTAAACTATTGTGTTTCCAGTAATTCATTTATTTTACTAAACGATAAATTCTACACACACAAAAATACCGTATAAATTCATTGAAATTCTATTTTGAAAAATTATAGATTGACATAAGAAGGAAATCGTTGAATAAAATATTATTTCTCGAAGAAACAATAGTAAACATAATGGATATATTGTTCCGTACTAGGCAAGATCTCAGAAAAACAATATATAAATGGCGGCATAATTAGGAGGGTCTATTGTTTAATACATTGTTTTCCTTTTTCTCAACAAAATTAATCTTTTTGTCAATTTTATTTGAAAAGAAAAGAAAGTAATGCGTACATGTCCGGATTGGGAAATATGCATTAAACGAAGGGTTTGAAGAAAAAAACAATAAGTAAAGATTTTTGTGAAGACAGACCTAAAATTGGATTTGTTGAATTCTTTTTTGTGTGAGAATTGTTATTAATCGTTTGGGTAATGAGTGTACAAGTTAGGTCATGTATATAATTTAATGGCTTTCAAAGTGAAGATAATATATTGGCAAGGGTACTCAGAAAATGGAATAAGGTTTTATCAAATTAGGAAATCTTACAATGAATATATCCCATCAGGGTTATATTTCCTGAGCAAATGATTTCAAAACAAAATAGGGAATTGTTGAATCTAATTGAAAACTATTGTTATTAAGTTGAGTTAGCCGCTTATATTGAAAATTTGACAATTTGACAATTTAACAAAACAAAAAACTTGCTACTGTAAGCAAATCTTTGTATACTCAACAAGGAAACCAATTTTAAGATTAAATTAAGATTTTTAACTAAATAAGAAAGTTTAATTGGTTTGAAAAGAATAAAAGTTATTATTACAATTATTATTTTGCTCATATAGATGATTTATCTATATTATATTATACTATTTTGATAAAGTAAGTCTTAGTATTAGGGGGGAAATAATATAGGGATGAAAAAGGTAACCCCATCTCTATTTTTTGTTCTTTTTTAATTGGAATTATTAAATGATATATGCATATCGGATTTATATTCATTGAGTTGGTTGGTATCCTTAAATTATGCTAATATTACAAGTTCTAGAATTTATAAGGTATAAGAAAATTATTAAATGATATTCAAAATATTTGAACATTGGTAACTTGCAAGTATTACAAACACTTCTCAGCCATACAACAAGTTGAACTCTTTGTAAAAAACAAAAAAATTCAGTTTACGAGAAATTCCCGGATTGGGATGTAGTGTCCTAAATTGGAAAAACTATATGAAAAGGGAAACTATGCAAATTTTTCAAAATTCTCAAATAAGATTCTCTTCACTCTGAAAGAAAATGTAATTTTTCCAAATATTCGTTTTGCAAGAATTCGTCATTCTCTCTTTCCCAAAAAAAAATAAACAAAATATGAAAAATTCCATGTGAATTCAAAAAAAAGAATTAAACTAAACTCCCATTGGATATATTTATTAACTACGCGTAAAACATTTCAAATAATATAATTTTGACAGGTGTCTGTAATTCTGTTGTTAATTTAATTAAAAAAATAATAAGCCAAAATTATTCAACTGTTGAAACAATATTCTTGGTTGTTGTTGCAATAATGCGTTGAGACCATATAGTAAAAATTATAATATATAATATCAACAGTATATCAACGAATGAATGAACGTATATTTCCTTTTTCATCTATATTTACCACGTTAATTCTATCTATTTCTTAACAGATCGATATCACGCACAACGGTTACCCGCACAGGCCGCGATATTTGTTTCTTATTTTTTTCACATAATTTTCGTTTCAATTTGCACATGCTGTAATTAATTTCACATGTGCAAATTTCACCGTTGTTTCCTCGAGAAAAATTTCATATTCATAATAGTATGGCAAAAAATTGTTTAATAGAGTGTCGTGTCGCAGTAAAAATATTATTATGCAGTTTTGGTGTTGTCTTGTTGTAATCTTTCGTAATCTTCTTACTGGACAAACCACTCTCAACTGGTTTATAAGAACTTTTATAGTTGGTAATTTGCACATTCTTAATTGTTCAACTTAGTTCACTGAATTTTTCATATATATTTAATTCTTTTGACACAATATAATTGACAGATTATTAAATATATTATAACACATATATATATAATAAATACTCAATCGTTAAGGTATTAATTAATCTTTTTCTTTTTATTTTGGCCAATTGATAACTTTGTTATATCTATCGTTTCAATTTCACAATATACTAAGTTTATCTATATCATATTTTTTGTCTAAAATTCGAATAAACAATCAAATATACATACACACACACAAGCCATACCTTTTTTTGGTTATTTTATTCGTGATTTACAAGTATTTATAGATATCCAACTTTAATTTTTTTTAATAATCAATTCCATTTAACTATATTTATTATATTCTCTATCCTCATATTAAACTCCTTTCCTTATTCCCAACAACCTATATTATAGAATATTTATAAAAAAAAAATAAAACTACAATGTCTACTAGATCATTAACTTTAACTCACGGTTCCATTGAACATAAATTGTCTGTTCCAAATGTTTCCTTCTTTGCTGCTTTCCAATTACAAGAACAATTCACTAAGACTTTACCTGAACCAACTGAAGGTTTTGCAGGTGATGATGAACCATCTTCCTCTGCTGAATTATTAGGTAAATTTTTAGCTTATATTTCAACTTTGATAACACCAGAAACTAAGACACAATTTGATGAAGTCTTAACTGTCGCTTTAAATGAATTTGAAAGTAGTTATTTACATGGTAATGATATTCATACTTTAGCTATTAATTTATTAAAGGATAATGAATCTACTACTATCTTAAAAGTTAAAGATTTAATTAAAAATTTCTTAACTGCTACTTATATCTCTACTGGTAAGATTGCTACAGCTAAATCAAAATCTGCTCTTTTCCAATCTGTGGATAATAAAGAATCTGAATTAGTTGCAATTTTCGGTGGTCAAGGTAATACTGATGATTATTTTGAAGAATTAAGAGAATTGTATACTATTTACAATGTCTTAATCTCTGATATTATTACTATCTCTCATGAAACTTTAAATAATTTAATTAAATCTACTCCAGGTGCTGAAAAAGTTTTCACTCAAGGGTTTGATTTATTAGAATGGTTAGATACTCCTTCTAAGACTCCAGATGTCGATTATTTATTATCTATTCCAATCTCTTGTCCTTTAATTGGTGTTATTCAATTAGTTCATTATGCTGTCACTGCTAAGATCTTAGGTTTCACTCCAGGTCAATTAAGAGATCATTTAGCTGGTGCCACTGGTCATTCTCAAGGTTTAGTTACCGCTATTGCCATTGCTGAATCTGATTCTTGGGATTCTTTCTTAGATATTATTAAGAAAGCCATTTCTATTCTTTTCTTCATTGGTGTTCGTTGTGATTTAACTTATCCAAACACTTCTTTACCACCAACTATTGTGGAAGATTCTATTGAAAATGGTGAAGGTACTCCATCTCCAATGTTAACCATTTCTAATTTATCTCAAGAACAAGTTCAAAGTTATATTGATGAAACTAACTCTCATTTACCAACTGAAAAACATGTTGTTGTTTCTTTAGTTAATGGTGCTAGAAATTTGGTTGTCTCTGGTCCACCACAATCTTTATATGGTTTAAACTTAGTCTTAAGAAAGGCTAAAGCTCCAGCTGGTTTAGATCAAGCTAGAATTCCATATTCTGAAAGAAAATTGAAATTCTCAAACAGATTCTTACCAATTACTTCTCCATTCCATTCTCACTTATTAACTCCAGCTAATGATGCTATCATTGCTGATTTAAAGAATCAAAACATTGATATCAAACAAGCTGATATTAAGATTCCTGTCTATGACACCTTTGATGGTCAAGATTTGAGATCTTACTCCGGTTCTTTAACCTCTAGAATTGTTGATTGTATTATTAACTTACCAGTTAATTGGGAAACCGCTTGTAAATTTTCTGCTTCTCACATCTTAGACTTCGGTCCAGGTGGTGCTTCAGGGTTAGGTGTCTTAACTCATCGTAATAAAGATGGTACTGGTGTTCGTATTATTGTTGCTGGTGCTTTAGACCTAAATCCAGAAGATGATTATGGTTTCAAACAAGAATTATTCGATATCTCCACTACTGGTTTGAAGAGAAACCAAGATTGGTTACAAGAATTCCGCCCAAGATTAATTAAGAACAAGAACGGTAAAGTTTACGTTGACACTAAATTCTCTAGATTAATTGGTAGAGCTCCATTATTAGTTCCAGGTATGACTCCAACTACTGTCTCCCCACAATTTGTTGCTGCTACCATTAACGCTGGTTATCAAATTGAATTAGCCGGTGGTGGTTACTTCTCCCCAGAAGGTATGACCAAGGCTATTGATGAAATTGTTGCCGAAATTAAGCCAGGTTACAGTTTATCTATCAATTTAATTTATGTTAACCCAAGAATGTTACAATGGGGTATTCCATTAATTAGAGAATTAAGAGCTAAGGGTTACCCAATTGAAGCTGTCACCATTGGTGCCGGTGTTCCATCTCTTGAAGTTGCCACTGAATATATTGAAACTTTAGGTTTAACTCATTTAGGTTTAAAACCAGGTTCCATTGATGCTATTTCTCAAGTTATTAACATTGCTAAGGCTCATCCAACTTTCCCAATTGTTTTACAATGGACAGGTGGTAGAGCTGGTGGTCATCATTCTTATGAAGATTTCCATGCTAACATGTTACAAATGTACTCCAAGATTAGAAGACAATCTAACATTGTTTTAATTGCTGGTTCTGGTTTTGGTTCAGCTGACGATACTTATCCATATTTAACTGGTGAATGGTCTACTCACTTCAACTATCCACCAATGCCATTTGATGGTTTCTTATTTGGTTCTAGGGTTATGATTGCTAAAGAAGCTAAGACCTCTCATGCCGCTAAACAAGCCATTATTGATTGTGCCGGTGTTCCAGATTCTCAATGGGAAAACACTTATAAAAAGCCAACTGGTGGTATCTTAACTGTTCGTTCTGAAATGGGTGAACCAATTCATAAAATTGCCACTCGTTGTGTTGTCTTCTGGAAGGAAATGGATGAAACCATCTTCAACTTACCAAAGAATAAATTACAAATTACTTTAGATTCGAAGAGAGACTACATCATTAAGAAATTAAACGCTGATACTCACAAGCCATGGTTTGCTACCGTTAACGGTGAAGTTCGTGATATTACTCAAATGACTTATGAAGAAGTTGCTAAGAGATTAGTCGAATTAATGTTCATTAAGAAGACTCAAGCTTGGATTGACCCAACCTTGAGAAACTTCACTGGTGATTTCTTACGTCGTGTTGAAGAACGTTTCACTACTAAAAAGACTACTTCTGTCATTCAATCTTATACTATCTTAGATCAACCACAAAAGGCTTTGGATGCTGTATTCAATGCTTTCCCAGCTGCTAAAGAACAATATATGAACGCCCAAGATGTTGACCACTTCTTAAACATGTGTGAAAACCCAATGCAAAAACCAGTTCCATTTGTTCCAATTCTTGATCACAGATTTGAATTCTTCTTCAAGAAGGATTCTTTATGGCAATCGGAAGCTATTGAAACTGTTATCGATGAAGATGTTGAAAGAACTTGTATCTTACATGGTCCAGTTGCTGCTGAATTTACTAAAAAGATTGACGAACCAATTAAGGACATTATGGATGGTATTCATGAAGGTCACATTGAAAAGTTAGTTAAAGATTATTATGGTAATGACAAATCTTCCATTCCAACTGTTGAATACCTTGGTGGTGAAGAACCATTAGCCACTCCAGTTCAAAAGGCTGAACAAAAGATTGTCTTACAAGCTCATACTGCTACTGACGTTAACGAATGGTTCAAATTATTGGCCGGTAACAAGAAGGATTGGAGATACGCTTTCTTCACTACAGAAAGATTTGTTCAAGATAAATTATACACTGCTAACGCTGCCCAAAAGGTTTTCAAACCATGTCACCGTATGGAAGTCACTATTGAAAATCCAAATGAATCTTCTGCTACTGTTGTTACTTTAACTGAACGTGTTCAAGGTGAACAAAAGAAGACTGCCGTCTTAAGATTGGTCAAAGATAATGTTATTCAATTAGGTTTAATCGAAAACAGAACTATGGATGGTGTTCCAGTTGTCTTGCCATTACTTTACACTTACAATACTGCTGATGGTTTTGCTCCAATTGTTGAAATCATGCAAGATCGTAACAGACGTATCAAAGAAATGTACTGGAAATTATGGATTGATGAGCCATTCAACCTAGACTTCGACCCAAGAAATGTTATCAACGGTTCTGATTTCACTATCACTGCTAATTCCATCACTGAATTTACTCATGCTATTGGTAACAATTGTGAAGATTTCGTTGCTAGAGGTAGTAGAAAATTATTAGCTCCAATGGATTTTGCTATTGTTGTTGGTTGGAGAGCTATTATTAAGGCTATTTTCCCAGAAACTGTTGATGGTGATCTATTAAAATTAGTTCATTTATCTAACGGCTACAAGATGATTCCAGGTGCTTCTCCATTACAAGAAGGTGATGTTATCTCCACTTCTGCTGTTATCAAATCTGTTGTTAACCAACCAAATGGTAAGGTTGTTGAAGTTATCGGTACTTTATCTAGAGAAGGTAAGCCAGTCATGGAAGTTGTTTCTTCTTTCTTCTACAGAGGTTCTTACAATGATTTCCAAAACACTTTCCAAAAGGTTTCTGAACCAGTTTACCAAATGCATGTTAAGTCTGCTAAGGATGTCGCTGTTTTACGTTCTAAAGAATGGTTCCAATTAGATGATGAAGATATTGACTTATTAGGTAAAACTTTAACTTTTGAAACTGAAACTGAAGTTACTTTCAAGGATGCTGGTGTTTTCTCTACTGTCCAATGTTCTGGTCCAATCAAGTTAGAATTACCAACCAAAGAAAATGTTGAAATTGGTGTTGTTGACTACACTGCTGCTGAATCTTACGGTAATCCAGTTGTCGATTTCTTAAAGAGAAACGGTTCCACTTTAGAACAAAAGGTTAACTTAGAAAATGCTATTCCAATTGCTGTCTTAGATACCCAATCCCCAAGCACCAACGAAACTTATGGTAGAATCTCTGGTGATTTGAATCCAATTCATGTTTCTCGTCACTTTGCCAGCTACGCTGACTTACCAGGTACTATTACTCACGGTATGTACTCTTCTGCTGCTATTCGTGCTTTAATTGAAAACTATGCCGCTGATAGTGTTTCTTCCAGAGTTCGTGCTTACAACTGTCAATTCCAAAATATGGTTTTACCAAACACTCAATTAAAGACTAGTATTCAACATGTTGGTATGATCAATGGTAGAAAGTTAATTAAATTTGAAACCAAGAACGACGAAGATGTTGTTGTCTTAACTGGTGAAGCTGAAGTTGAACAACCAGTCTCCACTTTCGTTTTCACTGGTCAAGGTTCTCAAGAACAAGGTATGGGTATGGACTTATACGAAAAATCTGCTGTTGCCAGAGATGTTTGGGACAGAGCTGATAACCATTTCAAGCAAACTTATGGTTTCTCCATCTTAGATATTGTCAGAAACAATCCAAAGGAACTAACTATTTACTTTGGTGGTGAAAAGGGTAGAAAGATTAGAGAAAACTATACGTCTATGATCTTTGAAACCATTGTTGATAACGAAGTCAAGACTGAAAAGATTTTCAAGGACATTGATGAAAAATCTAACTCTTTCACTTTCAAATCTCCAAGTGGTTTACTTTCTGCTACTCAATTTACTCAACCAGCTTTGACCTTAATGGAAAAGGCTGCTTTCGAAGATTTGAAGGCTAAGGGTTTAATTCCAGCTGACGCTGCTTTTGCTGGTCATTCCTTAGGTGAATACGCTGCTTTATGTTCTTTAGCTGATATTATGTCCATTGAATCCTTAGTTGAAGTTGTTTTCTACAGAGGTATGACCATGCAAGTTGCTGTTCCAAGAGATGAACAAGGTAGATCTAACTATGGTATGATTGCTGTTAATCCAGGTAGAGTTTCTGCTACTTTCCACCAAGAAGCTCTAATGTTTGTTGTTGAAAAGGTTGCTAAGAGAACTGGCTGGTTATTAGAAATTGTTAACCACAATGTTGAAAACCAACAATACGTTGCTGCTGGTGATTTAAGAGCTTTAGATACTTTATCCAACACCTTAAATGTTATTAAGATGCAAAAAATTGATATTGAAAAGTTAAGAGAATCTATGCCATTAGAAGAAGTTGAATCTCATCTATTTGAGATTGTTGATGAAATCTCTAAGAGAGCTTTAGCTAAGGAACAACCAATTGAATTAGAAAGAGGTTTCGCTTGTATCCCATTACGTGGTATCTCTGTTCCATTCCACTCTTCTTACTTAAGAAGTGGTGTTAAACCATTCAAGAATTTCTTGAATAAGAACGTTATCAAGGAAAATGTCAAGGCTGATAAGTTAATTGGCAAATATATTCCTAATTTAACTGCTAAACCATTTGAATTGACTAAGGAATACTTCCAAAATGTTTACGATTTGACTGGCTCTGAACGTATTAAAACTATCCTTGATAACTGGGAATCTTATCAAAACTAAAAACAGTAAAATATACTGTTAAATTTAAAATATATATATTATTTTTGGCTTATGTAAAATAATTATCTCGTGTGTGTAAATTTCTAATAATAATGTTTCTAATAAGGTATAATTATTCAATGTTACAAGTCTATAAAAAGTATATGCTGCATTATATTTGTTACACGTTGATGATAAAGTTTTTCTTGTAAATATATACATTATCCACAATGATTTTTGGGCAGCTCTGAGTGAGTATTTCATACAAGTATAACAGTAAATTTAATGTTTTTTTTTAAATAATCTGCTAACTTCGCTGGTTACTCTTCAATACATATAAATGATCTATATTTGTAGAACTTCTTAACTCTTCAGGTAATAATATGAAATGTTAGATCTGAAAATGAATTTACCCATGGTTTATCTTTTAGATATTCACCGTTTTTAAAATCCGTTACAACTTTAGCTTCTTTGAAGTATGTTTCAATAGAAGTGTAAGCAATCACAGGTTCTTTGAACAGGTATTTATTATTTTTTTTAGTTTTTCTATTTCTCTTAGAAACGAAAGTAGAAAATCCATCTGTTGAGGAACCTTGAGTCTCAAGGCCATTATTTGGCTCAATTTGATTCTTTTGTATTAAATGAACTAATTTGCTAATTATAGGATACTTACCATTTAATTGAGATGCAGTGTATCTATCAGTATGTTGGATAATATTATTAGCCAAATAATATGTGGGTTTTTCCTTTATCAAAACATTTTCTGTTAGGTCTAATGGAGCATGTGGAAGAAAATAAAGAGTAGAATCACTGTCAAACTTTTTTGAAGGTAATTGTTCATCAATTGTCCAAGTAGAACCCATTTCTTGAATAAATTTCTTATCCTCATCGATAAAGACAGGATCAAAAATTGATACTAGTATTTCCTCTTTTGAGGTGGATGATTTAATAAAATCTACAATTTCAAGTAGTAAAGCTAGTTGATATCTTGCTGGAAAGTCATCTATAAAGCTTCCAATTGCTAAGCATCTAATTGATTTGATAGAATTTGCGATGGGTTTTAACTGAGAAATCAGATCCTCAAACATCAACGATTCATTTATAGTTTCTCGACATTCCTTTAACTTGGTTGAAAAATCAGACGGTTTAAGTTTACTTCTATTCTTCTTGTTGATTGTGAAGTTATCAGTCATTGATGGTTATTGTGTGGTGTTTTGGTTTGTTAAACTGTTTTATGATAAGCGAATTGCGTGTTTTATCTATAAAAAATTCTTTTGATTTTTAAATTTCAAGATGACTGTTGCCCAAAATACAATTATATAAATTGGTTACGAAAGAAAACAGTAAAAGGATTTATCAACCAGTAAAGATATTGTTTAAACATATTTACAATTTTCTGCAATAAACGGTTACCATAAAATAATGTTTTACCATTTATTGTCCAGAAATTTGATAATATTGTAAAATGTCTTGAAAATTTATGAATGACCATGGTTAAATATTATAAAGTCTTTGGAATAGTTCATATTGACATTAGTCTCGTAGTTAGGATTTGGTTGATCCATATTAGTTGGAGTCATCACAATTGTAATTGAAACAGTTAGTTAAAAAGTAATTGATAGTTTTAAATATATATGTTATAACACTACGATGGGTGATATAGATATATAAGTCCTCGATTATCTAACAGAAGATAATAAAGGAAAATAATAAAAAATAAAAAATAACTACGAGAATAATATTAATATTTATATTCTCACTGAGGGATGGATTTGAGAACAAAACCATCTCTTCTTATGTGTTTAATTTTTGCATTGGATGCAAGAATTAAGAAGGGGTTCATTGCTAAATTAGGATAGATGATAATTACTTTCTGTTTCTTAGATAACATAATAGTATTTACCTTAGCGGCAATTTATGTTTAATTAACATTTTTTGCTTTTTTTACGTTCATGAATCTTGTAATACATTATGTTTTGACATAAAGGTTAAGAGTTCTTTTTGGATTTTAAAACATTTTAAAACATTTTAAAACATACTATAAAGCTGAAGAAACTTGCTTGATATAAGTTAAAGAAACTTTAAATTTTAACCCAAAAATAGTTTTATTTTTTTAAGATTTGTTTAAATATTTATTCTTGATATTGAAGTTGAAATGTAAAACTTACTTATGCAAAATAAACAAAATTTAAATATTCTCAAACACTTTTAGTTTTATTATATAAACTATTCTTGCTGGAATATGGAATATAGACAGGGATAGACCCATTTGTGGTAATATCCACTGTATCTCTATGGAAGTCCATGCACTATAATTACGCCGTATGTTTTTGTCTTAATCTAGTAATTTTTCTATTATATTATTTTCAGTCACCCCCAGTGTCACCACTTTAACCCCCAAATATTTTTTTCTTTATCAGCACTGAATGGTGTTGCGACTGTGATATCTCATATATAAGAAAAGTACATTTCTGTGAATCTGTACTTTCTATTCTCTATTATATGTATATTCTATATACAAGAAAAAAGAATCATCGAACGAGGTTCTTTGAATCTTTAGTATTTAATATATTTTAATTTATCTATCAAACATTCTCTTTACAACAAAATGTCAGCTATAGAGACGAACAGTTATACAAATGACACTTCTCAGCAATTCTTTATATTACAATTTATAAAAAAATTAGGGGATTTAGTAAAATAAAACACTCATCTTATTCATTAACAGTTGCTTTTATTTTTTTATGCCTTTTTGTATTATTAAATTATATTTAAAATTAGAAGAAACAAAATTTAGAAAGTGGAAAACATAAATTAAGAAAGTTAGTCTTAACAGAGCATACTGAAGGGGAATAAAGGAAACAAGAGGGAAGACTAACATTACAGTTTATCTTGGATACACTTTGAACGAAGGTCCATTGAATCGTTCTTGTATTTTGCTTTAGGTTGTTTATATAATTTTAAGATATAAAAGCTCAACAATATTTGAACGTAAATATGTGGGAGGAGATTGAAGATACTGAAACTAATGGAATTTCCATTGACGAATACTTAAAACTTCAGAAGAAAATAGATTGGATTTCTCGTTTCCTCATTCCTACTGGTGAAGGGACTCTTATATTATTTCCAATATTAAGCTTAGTCAAGGAGCGACCTTTAATTATTTATTCTGTTTTTGCTGTGCATGTTATTTGCTTATTTTTACTGATCTGGCTAACTTACTTGGCAAGAAATAAACCTGGAAGGGGGAGATACCAACTAAATGTTTCTCTGTACAATAGTTCCGATATTGTTGGCTATAATAGACCACTCTTTAAGCTTCGTTATTTATTTAGTTTGATATTTATTTTATTTTCAATTCAGTTGTGGTACCATACAATTTGCTATTTATTTGGGGTGGATTTAGAGTACATGGAATGGGAATTCAGACAAATTGGTTTACCTGCATGGGGTGTTTGTAATGGCTTTGCTGTGTTTAGTCTTCGTCTAGTTTTACAGCCTGAATTTCATGGATACGTTTTCTTGACCCCAATATATTCATTCAGAAATTTGCCGGATAGGCTTTATGTACTGGGATAGATTTATACCAATATATCTAAATAAAGAACATATATATGATATTTACTTATTTTATGGATTGTATAGTCAGACAATGAATATTCTAAAAACATAACATTTAAACCAGACTCTCTCTAGGATCAACCGAGTTGTAATAGATTCTGTTCACTCTCATGTATTTACGTCTTCCTAAACATGCAGTAAAGAATAGAAAGGCTGATGTTAGACACACACATGGGTTCAAACAGGAAACAAGAAAGAACTTAAGAGGTGTTGTCTCTCTTCTGTGGACTAATGGTGTAAACTTCAAGATGGCCAACCACCCCAGTACGGTCTGTATAATGGCCCAGGTACCTACAGCAAACCTGTGTTTGTCTATGAAATTATCATTATCTGTTGGGTAACGCATAAATACTTTGTTCTTGTATTCAAATGCGATATATGCAAGTGATAAGAAGCAAACAAAATCGATACCCAACAACCAATACGTTAAACTCATATAATGGGGAAGTATCATGCCAATAAATTGGAAGAAGTACAAGCCCGGGCCACCAAAAAACAGCATAAGTAGATTTAAGCTGCAAGTGAAATGTAAAATATCTAAAAGGTCTTCTTCCTCTTCTCCCCTCTCTCCATTTACACTATCATTCGCATTATCATTCGCATTATCATTCACACTAGTATTCGCATTATCATTCACATTATACTTCACATTATTATTTGCATTATCATTCACATTATCATTCATATTATCATTCACAGTATCATTCACAGTATCATTCATATTATCATTCACATTAGCACCAGGTTTTGTTAGTGGCGTTTCATCCCTAGTATCAAAAGCACTCAAATTGAGATCCATATTATATGATGATTCGTATAATCCAATTTATTCTACTTTTGATTTCACCCTTTTAGTTTGGATTTGTCAAACTCTTAGGTATTGATGAGTATTGCCACTTCCAAAGATTTTGATTATTTAAATTTCATTTTTTTAGTAAATCTTTGAAGAAGAATGTTAAGGTACAAGAACTAAACTTTATTTCAAAAATAATAAAAGATATTTTGCAAACATAACCAACAATTTTAATCAGTGCTTTTGTATATATAGTTACGTTTTATATCCACACTGTTGAGTCCAATAGTGATTCATTTGAAAATGTTATCCAAGGAGAATGGTAGGGACAGTTGAATCACTGATTTGATAATAATCAAGCCTGCAAAATTATTCATTGGCCGATTTTAGCAGAAAATCAACTGCCATATGTGATTACTATTTATTTATTTTTATTCTGGTATCATTGTGAATTACAATATCTAAGACTTGTAGAGAAACGTGAGAGTTTCCAATGTCCAAAATATGCCTTCTACTATTGAAAAAGCGGTCTTAGGTTTACGAATGAAGTCCTTTTTAATTGCTCCCAGTTGTTTTCAATGCGGTCGACAGAAATCGTATCTAAGTAGAACAAAACCTATATTCGTATATTGTTTTATTGCTTTACTAGATTCCCATTTTATGGTTCTATCGGATGATCGTTAGATTGCTTATTGTAAATTTGTGACTTCAAGATACTCTCATTTTATAAATTTTGATTAATAAATATGTATTATTAGAAACTTATGAATTAACTTTAATGCCAATGATGTGATTCTCATTTTTTGTGAGTTCAACACTTAGGTGCATAACTGTTGTTAAGTGATGTATTTGATAGATAATGATAAAAATCATTCATTTCTTAAGGTTTTAAAATTATTTTCGGATACCTCATAGATGTAGTTTGGTAGAAGTTCTTCTCTAAGTTTGGACCAAGCATTAGGTCCTTAAAGCCCCTATAAAAGCTACATTTTCCTAATCTTTTTAAAGAAATTCATTTTAAAGAAGGTCACAAAGTAGCGGGACTACATTAGTAGATTATCATTTTGACAACATCTTCACTTTGTTTGAACTTTCCAATCGCTAACAATGAAATAATCTGAAGCTACGGTGTTTTGGTATTAAATTATGTGTTGATTAGATAACTATTACGGAATGGAATGTTATCTAATTTGATTTTATACCTTCATTAAAGTTATGAGATGAATGAAGATCCTCTACAAGGGATCAGAGCCAGATCCATAGAACAATTATCTGTTCTGGTTATATAATCTTAAGTCCAAATAAGTCCATAATCAAGAGTACTTTCACATATTGTATATAAGTCGAGCTACTCTGAAAACTGACCTTGCTAGGATTAAAAACCTGGAAATGATTATATTTGAACTGGAAGGCAAGCGAGTCAAACTCTTAAACATTTTTACGATCAGGTCACCATTGAACCATTCGGTGATAATAATTCAAGGCTGCTACCTAAAAGACTAGTCTAATAAAGGATGAGTTAGTGTCATGCTCACTGGGCAGAATTCTTATTACTACTAATATTTTGAAATAATTAATCACACTTTGTTGTTTTAGCGACCATTAAAGGATACCGAAACCTATCCAGACATATATAAAGGGTATGTTATTATAATAACCATTCTGTTGCGAAAATATTCATACTAACTATTAATGAGACATTGAGACATTAAGTTGTTAACGAGAAGACTGATCTTTGTGATATTCTAGAGGATCCTTTTAAGTTTTCTCAAATCCAAATCCAAATCCTAATAACTAGTCACAGTTGTAGTAATGGAGTAATGTCCAATTTTAACTGCCAGTACTTTTATTAAGAGTGTATGCTCCAGCTGTAGGTTAATTATATGCCAAAACTTCCCCATGATGTGGTGTCTTTTTAAAGAATAAATTCTTTACTTTTAATTTATTGTCTTTTATGATGTAAGTGAAGACTATCCAGCCGCTTCTCCTAATTGGTAACCAGGTAGATATGTGTGATACGGGAAACAGAATATCGTGACAATAGTTAAAATTACATCTTTGACTTAAACATGTGCAGGAAGTGTAGCTGCCCGCTATTTTATTTCAAATATCTTGCGGCTTTGACAAAGTTCTAGTGAATACTTAGAGATGTCGCAAGAGGTTTGCCGTCAAGTTTAATACTGAAAGAAAATATTGTTAAACTGTTTCACTTTCATACAACTATAAATCTAACGTATCTCGAAGATCATTCAGACACCTGATAGAGCTTTACTAACAAACATTTGGGGAATCAGACTACTAGTTCTGTGCCTACGCTTGCCCTTCGCCATTGATACATAATTTCAATTTAATCTAGCTGGAAATATGCCATACAATAGTCCGAATAATGATATGAGCCATTATTACTGTTGATCCCCCTAACAAACCTAATTATTAAATGAAGTAATTTTTGTTTATAGTCAAATAATTTAATTACGATACCGAATTGCAATCGCGTTTTCTCTTGATGCATATATACTATATATATAGATTGATTCAAGATTCATTTATTTTAACATGTTTCTTTATTTTATTTTCTTTATATATAAAGGGAATATTTTTATCCAATCATTTTACCGCGTCTCTCAATACTCTTCTTCTTTTTATAAGTTTATAGTTTATAGTTTATTATAATTTATTGTATATTTTTTTATAACGAAGAAGACTCATAGTGTGACAAAATATCTTAGTGAACCAATTGCAACATGCAACATCCTAAATGAAAAAAAAAAAATTAATATAAATATTATAATTTCTTATTGCCATTTTATCAGAGTCAGAGAATAATGAAGTGAAATGCAAGTATTTTTTGAATAGAAAGAGTATATGTTCTATATAGTATATAAATATGTAACAAAGATGAAATAGCAACTATGAATATGTAGCAATGAAAAAAAAATTGCAATCATAATAGATTTATTTGCGTGGAGTCTGGATTCCAGCCTTTGATATTCCCACAAATGGGGGAAAACAAAGGTGTTCCTTCTTCTAAAATAAAGAACATACGGAGATGGTGTTTTTCCATTTCCTCCTCTTCTTTTGTTAAGTTTTCAGGTTGCCATCCCCAGCATCCTAGAGATGGCATTTTGTTGTTGTAAAGGGAGGATATAGTTTCCTCCTGAAATTTTTGATATTCGGAAATTGCAGTTGTGCAATCTGCATTCTCTTTAACGTAATGCAAATTACATAAATGTCAAAAAGTGGGATCAAAAAGCGAACTGTAAATGTCAAAATTGGACAAAAACGTTGGCCTTTTATATGATTTCAAGATCCAAATATTTCTTCTTTGTCCCCTAAAAATTATAGATTTGTAATTAATTAATTTATTCATTTTATTTCGGACCATCGGAATCTTTGCATTCTTCTCCCTTTGACACATCCCAAAGAGGAAACGCCGCTCGGATCGAAGGAAAATTAATTTAATGCGGAGTGGGTCCCACGGAAATAGGAAATACACACAAAATATATATTGGAATAAATTGAACAAGTTTTGGTCACCTGGTGAGTTTTCAGCATTTGACAGTCCTGGGGGAAACCGTTGGATTGGACCTGTACAATTTTACTAGACAAGTGTAAGATGGGCAATCCTTTACCAAAGGTGAGCACTCTAGACATTGCTTGTTGATTAATTGGATAATATTTATACCAGTGGTGTATTATGGTTCCTCATTAGGATCACCATTTATGCTTCTCTCAAACAAATATGATACGTGACAGAAATGAGATATACATATATTAACTCTTACTTACTTATTTATTTATTTATTTATTTATTACTATCAAGTTTATCGTCAATAGATACAGTAGAAGAAGAATGAGACAATGAAATCGATGGGGTACCGGTAGAAGAATCTTCCAAATCACCTTCTGACTTGCTACTTTCTCTCTTCAATTTACTCTTCTTCACTTTATGGAATGTTAAATTAGGGCTAGTAATATTTACTGGGGTAAACTTAGATGGCATCTTTACTCTAGTAAATTTATTTCTCAATTTCTGTTGAACATAATCCATATCTAAATGTTTAGTTAAAGATAGTTTTGGAATACAACTAATATAATGTCTTTCATCCAATTGAACATCTAGTGGATCTTGAGTGTGACAACCAGGTGACATCTTCAATCTAATAGAATGAGTCTTTTGTCCCGATGAATCTGTACTTTCATATAATTCAAAATTGATTTGTGATAAATAGTCAAATTCAGGTAATGCATTTCTGGCAATTCTCATTGGAATACCAGATTCATAAATGATGTTCAACAAGGTATAAATATGAGATTCTTTAGTGAAATATGCAACACATGCTGGAGATTCTCTATTTTTCATATCATCAATATCGTTTAAGATCTGCTTAGCCAAAGGTAACGAGGTTAATAACCCAATATCTAATTTTTCAGAATCTTGAATACCATATTCCTTTGGACAAATGAAATCAAATAACACTTTAGCCAATTTATAAAGTTCTCTTAATTGTTTAAATTTACGCTCTGCAAAGGCAGATGTTAACTTCGAATCATCCTTGCTAGTCTTACTACTACTTTCTAAGACCCAACCCAAAGATCCAACACTGGTTTTACTTGAACTAGAACTGTTGGTTCCACTATCAATAATCTTGAAATTGTTTCTAGCCAAGATGTTAATTGGATACCTGTTAACCAAAGAGTGAGTATCCAAATCACTATCAATCAATTCAGAACAACCATGTGGATCGAAAATATTTTCCAAAAACTCTCTATTGTGTAATGCATCGTATTTCATAGTGTCATACAATTCTGAGATCTTTGATGGGTCGACCTTTTCTACACTATGGAATTCTTTAAACAATTTATCCCATCTTTCTTTAAACAAAACTGGATCTTCCCCACAACACCATCTCACTTGCATGTGTTCAATATCTCTGGTGGAGAAATTGTAATCTAAAATCTTCTTATGGTAATTCATCAATTCAACCACTCTCTTAATAACCAAATATGGTTCAGGCATCTTAGGTGGCCATGTGAATTGGGGTGGGGCCTCTTTACCTTCCCTTAACAATGGCTTCAATTTCTTCTTCACTTTATCCATCAAGTCCTTAGCAGCATTACTGTCATCTAATAGGTCCTTTCTGATACTAATTTCATCACTACCCAACTCATCAGCACCGAATAAAGCAGAAGCCCAAAATTGAGCAGACAATAATACTCTTCTCTCTGATGAAGAGAAGATCTTGATATTCTGTAAAATACTCTTATTCAATAAATCGAAATCTTGGCGCATTTGTTCACCCAACTCTGTGGCTTGGTAACGAGCAGAGTGAGTTGGTTCACCACCCCATTTCAAAATAAACTGAACCTTCTTCACTTCATTTTCTTTGTTAATAACTGGTTTCAATTGAATCTTAGTACCTGGGAAATCAATCTTTTTCATCAATGTGGTAAATAATAACTTGACCTTCACAGGATCTTCCGCCTTTTCTTCAAGAGCAATATTTAAAGCCTGGGAGACAATTTTCAAATCATTAACGTTTCTAATAACAACTTCTTCCTTATGACCCTTTAATAAAGAGATAAAAATTGGTGAGGTAAAAGAATGCTTGATCTTTTGCTTTGGTGTTCTATCAGCATGACGAATAACAGTGACAAGACCTTTGAAGACCCATTTTTGACTCTTTTCTTCTCTGATTTGTGGTAATATACGTTTTTCGATATCCATTCTCTTCTTAGCTTGAATGAATGTCTCTCTTAAGATCTTGGCAGAGGAGTCATAATAAGCACTATTGTCTTTAACAAATGAAAACCCATTTACATCAATAACATAACTCTTGCCAGCAACTCTTAATAAATCAAACCCACATATCATTTGGGAAAATACCTTGGAAACACGATGTGCAATGTCCTTTTCTTCATCTGACAATTCAGTAATATAACGAACTTCTTTCCCATGTGTATTTCTTCTCACAATACCATCAACTACAGGAGACTTTCTTGTCTCAGCATGACAGAATTTTTCACCCACAGTATATGCTTTAACATCTTCAAAATTATCAGTATCCATAAATTCTTCATAAATATATGAACCATCAGTCCTTGGAATAGTTAAAGTTGGATCAAATTCAGAAGATTTGTTCCCCACTTTTCTGAATAATCTACGACCACCACCACCGTTTTTGGAATGATAATATATGAAAATATTGTGATCTTCACCATCAACCGGCTTTTCAACAAATGGTTTTGTCATAGTTTTACCATCTACTTCTAAAGTATCTTCATCAACCATACGCCATTTAGGTTCTTCAATAGGTTCTAACGGAACACCTTTTTCTAATAATTTATTTCTTAAATCTTCATTAGCACGAGGCCCACCATCTCTACTAATTTCTAATCTTGGAGCAGTAGGAACCTTGACAGCTTCTAAAAGTTTTAGACATAATCTTCTATCCCATAAAGCTTTTTGCATAATGAGATCGTTAATAATAAAAGGTTTTCTTAATTTAGCATAGGCAATAGCCTTATCTAAAGGAAACCCAGTTGAGAAGAATGAAATTAAGAAATCACAAGTAGGCCAGTTTTCAATATTTTCATCTAGGATAACCTTATCACCAAAGATAATGGTTTCAAATTCACCATGTTCAATTAATCTATTCAAGATATGACGCATCGGTTTAGATAAGACCTTAGCATCCATAGCACAAACACCAATTTTACCTATCTTAGGTAACACGGCTTTAACTTGGCCAGTAGATGATTTTCTGGAGGAGGTTGCGGAATTTGGTCCTGATATGGCTAAACTAATAGACGAGGCTGCTGCAGGTGTGTTGAATCCAGATGCACTCAATGGAGTCGAAGAAACTTCACTAATAGCTTGCTCAGTTAAGGGAATTGGATCTGGAAACTCAGACACCGCAGCGTTATGATTTTCTGCATCATTCAACTTTAAATTCTCCGATGTGACATCACAGGTTTGATCTAGTGATGCATTCAACTCAGGTGGGTTTTGAGATCCACTGCTTAAACTTCTTTGAAAGACATGCTCAAAATCCATCTCATCTAGAGATTCGCCAGTTGGAATAACAGCTGGTGGTAGCTTTAAAGACATATTTTCACTTGTTGATGTCTTAGGATTAAATCCTTCTAGTATTGGTGCAATCGATTCCATAGCCTTTTGGGTATTTCTATTTAGCATCAATGGAGAAATCGAAGAGGGTTCAATATCGGCAACATCACCAACTGGAATTTTACCCTTCTTTTTTGGGATATCAATACCTGCGACTTTCTTAGTCTCGACCATTTTAGGGACTTGTTTACTCTTTGTTTAAAAAAATCAAAGACAGAAAAGAAAATAAACACAAAATTGTTATGATCAGTTTTGACAAACAATTACCAATCCTCAGATCAACCGCGATTTCAATTCGAAATTGCTTATCTTACCGTTTTGTCTTGAGGTGCAATCATTATGGTTTACAACTAAAGGTTCACTTAGAGCTTTTAAATTTCAAATTTGCACGTGGATTTTCGAAATGAAAAATTTTTGAAATTTGCGATGAGCTTTAAATAATTTGTTATTAGAGGGCCTTGATATATTAGAGATCTAATAGAGGGACCATTGTTACAACAGTTCAACAAGTCATCCCCAAACAATTGAAATGACTGAATTAACTAAGAGAAGAAAGGTTGAGACTCCTCAAACTGTCCACTCTTCAAAAGTTTTTGCCCCATTTAGAGTAGTTGGTAATGTCAGTAATGGGACTCCATTTGCTATTGGTACATTGGGTTCCACTTTCTACATTGTCACTAGTGTTGGTAAATCTTTCCAAATTTATGATGCTAATACATTACATCTTTTATTTGTGTCTGCTAAGGAAACTGACAATGAAATCACTGCCTTAGCTGCTCATTTTCATCATGTTTTTGTTGCATTTGGCAATAAAGTTGGTGTTTACAAGCGTGGTATTCAAGAATATTTAATTACTTTAGATACAACTGCCACCGTAAGACATTTATCTGTCTTTGGTGACTATTTATGTATTTCCACCGAGGATAATAATGTTCATATTTATAAGAAAAATATCCCACAAGATAAATATGCTACAGTCTTTTACACCAAATTCACAATTTCTGATTTACAAGGTGGTGAAATTATTGCCTTGACCCATTTAGCCACTTACCTAAACAAGTTGGTTGTGATTACTAAATCAAATATTTTACTATTCAATGTAAAAACTGGTAAATTATTATACACTTCAGATGAATTCCCAGATCAATTAACTTGTGTCGAACCAGCTCCAGCTTTAGATGTTATGGCCTTAGGTACTGCCACTGGTGACATTATTATGTTTAACTTAAGAAAGGGAAGAAAGATCCGTACTATCAAGATTCCACAAACACGTATTTCATCGATTTCCTTCAGAACTGATGGTTCAGCTCATTTATGTGTTGGTACTTCTATCGGTGACTTAATTTTCTACGATTTAGATCGTCGTTCTCGTATCCATGTTCTAAAGAATGTCCATAGAGAATCTTTCGGTGGTGTTACTGCTGCCTCTTTCTTAAATGGTCAACCAATCATTGTTACATCTGGTGGTGATAACAGTTTGAAAGAATATGTTTTCGACCCATCTTTATCTCAAAGTGAAGGCGAAGTTGTAGTTCAACCTCCAAGATATTTACGTTCAAGAGGTGGTCATTCCCAACCTCCATCTTGTATCAGTTTTGCTGATTCTGAATCCCATTTCTTGTTATCTGCCTCTAGAGATAGATCTTTATGGGGTTTCTCCTTAAGAAAAGATGCCCAATCTCAAGAGTTATCACAAAGAATGCATAAGAAGGCCGATGGTGGTAGAATGGCTGGTGCCGTTATGAAGGAAAAATTTCCAGAAATTATTGCCATGGCTATTGAAAATGCTAGATTAGGTGAATGGGAAAATGTTATCACTGCCCATAGAGACGAAAAGATTGCTCGTACTTGGGATATGAGATCCAAGAGAGTAGGTAGATGGACTTTTGGCACTAACGATGATGGGTTTGTTAAATCTGTTGCTTTATCACAATGTGGTAACTTTGGTTTAGTTGGTTCTTCTAACGGTTCAATCTCTATTTACAACATGCAAAGTGGTATACTGAGAAAGAAGTACAAGTTACACAAGAGAGCTGTCACTGGTATTGCCCTTGACGGTATGAACCGTAAGATGGTCTCTTGTGGTCTTGATGGGATAGTTGGGTTCTATGATTTCAACAAATCAACTTTATTAGGTAAACTACAATTAGATGCACCAATTACTTCCATGGTTTACCATCGTTCTTCCGATTTATTTGCCCTTGCCTTAGATGATTTATCTATTGTGGTTATCGATGCTGTTACACAAAGAGTTGTTCGTCAATTATGGGGTCATAGTAATAGAATTACCGCTTTTGATTTCTCTCCTGATGGTCGTTGGATTGTTTCTGCATCCTTAGATTCTACCATTAGAACTTGGGATTTACCAACTGGTGGTTGTATCGATGGTGTTAGATTAGACAGTGTTTGCACTGGGTTAAAATTCTCTCCAAATGGTGATTTATTAGCAACCACCCATGTTAATGGGAATGGTATTAGCATTTGGACCAACAGAGCTCAATTTAAAGCAATTTCTACAAGAACTGTTGATGAAGAAGAATTTAGTAAGGCCATCTTACCAAATGCTTCTGTTGCCGGTAATAGTTCAATTCTTGCTGGTGCTCTTGGCGATGATGAAAATGAAGAAGATTCTAATTTATTCAACAAATACGATTCTTTGGAACAAATCAATAAGGAGTTAATTACATTATCCTTAGGTCCAAGAAATAAGATGAACACCTTATTAAACTTAAATATTATTAAACAACGTTCTAAACCAATTGAACCTCCAAAGAAACCAGAAAAGAACACACCATTTTTCTTACAATTACGTGGTGAGCAAGTTGGTGATGATGCATCAAATAGAGAAGGTATTATTCATGAAACTCCAGAAGAAATTCAAAAGAGAGAATTAGATGCTCAAAATATTGAAAATGCTGAATCTGAATTAGCCAAATTTAAGCCAACTGGTCGTGTTGGGTTTGAATCTAAATTCACCAAATTATTAAGAGAAGGTCATGAATCTACTGATTACTCCAAATTCCTAACTAATTTAATTGAATTACCACCAAATTCGGTTGATTTAGAAATTAGATCATTAAATTCATTCGAGCCATATGATGAAATTGTTTGGTTTATTGAATCTTTAACTCAAGGTTTAAAATCTAACAAGAATTTTGAATTATATGAAGCTTTTATGAGTTTGATTTTTAAAGCTCATGGTGATGTTATCCACATGAATAACAAGAATGAAGCCATTGCTAAAGCTTTGAAAGAATGGGAACACTGTCATAAGAACAATGACAGATTGGATGAACTTGTCAAGTACTGTTCTGGTGTCATCAATTTTGTTTCCAGTGTGTAGATTTAAGGGATATTAAAACCTCGTTTTCCCCTTACAATATAGACATATAGAATATATACTATACATAAACACCAATTAACAGTTGTACATTATTTTGAATTTGATATTATCTCTTTTTCTGAATCTTCTTAATAGACAATTTAGTATCAGAAAAATATATTTATTTTGATTTAGCGAAGAAATGATTAGAAGAGAAGAGAGGGAGCTATCCAACTAGAGGAACCATCACCTCAACAAGATCAATGGAATGCAATCAAATAAGGCCTCTTTAAACAGTTTAGTGGATAAAATTACTAATTCAAAGACCCCCACAGAAGTTTCAAAGACATTAAAAGAAATCGAAGAAAATAAAGAATATATCCAAGAGGTTCAATTAAAGAAATTAATTAGTTTACATGATCAATCATTTAAGACTAAATGTACAGAACCATGGACGGAATTATATGAGAAATATGCTCCACTTATGGAAAGAGATGGTAAAATTCAAAATGAGGCTGCTATTGTTGATAGAAATCTAAGAATCATTGAACAAACACTTGAATTTGTTAAAGCTAATCAACGTAAATAGTATGTTACTTAAATTTATAATGACCATTTTTATCTTATAGTAAATGAATATAATGTCCTAATATATATAGATAGGTGTATATGAAATAAGAAATAGTACACCGTGCAGTAATATATATATATATATATATATCAGTATAATGAATGAATAGTGTTTTGAAACTATTAAGTTAAGTAATGATTATTTTGTAGTTAACGAGCTACACCTTTAGCAGCATTATCCCAAGTCTTTGTTTCCATCCAACCAGAATTAATGACTTTCATTGCATCTTCTAAATTTAATGGTTCACGTAATGGTTTATCTTCAACGACTAATTTCTTATAAACTCTATAGTAATATTGTTCTGGAATAGCATTAAAGACTTCTCTATTATGTTCAATAGAATCTCCTTCATCAGTCGTTATTTCTGCCCAAAGATCTCGTCTTGTTTTCCATATGGATCCAGCACCACAAAATGGACCATGGATATTATTTCGAAGCTTTTCACATTCTTTCACAACATCATAATCATCAAAAGTTAATTTCTCACTATCTTGATGAGTCTCACTGTGATGAGTTTCACATTGTTTATTATTATTATTTGAAGTGTCTTCACCAGTGTTAATTTTTTCCATACTACTTGAACCTGTATCTTCATCTGTAATCCTCATTTCATTACCACCTGCAGTAGTTGGTGGTGTTAATATCGATACACTAGCCAATCCAGTTTCAGTTTCAAATTGTGTCAAATCTTTATTATTTGTATTGCCTGTTATAGATGAAGATATCTTGTTTTTATTAAATTGATATTTTTTATTATCATTATTCTTAGCAGTTTTCTTTAAATTTGATTTATTGTTAAAAAGAGCTTCAATCTTTTTATCATCTGATGCAGAAATATCATTTTCTTCAAGATTACTTAATGTTTCTTCTGTGATCTTCTTAAAGGCAATTTTCCATTTTTGTAAAGTATTTTGAATATTTGATTTAAAACTTTTTTTCTTCGTTGTACCAGTTGTCGTACTCATTTTAATACACTAGTATTATTACTAATTATAATATATATATATTTATGAGTATATGTACCTTTATTAGTTAACCAAATCGGACTATAGCTTAGTAACTAAATCTTTTCTATCTTGTGTGCAACAAACAAACAAACCAAACAATCTAGCAAGAGGAAGAATATAGCAAAACTGGGAAAGAATAAAAGGAACAAATCAAAGAAACTAACCTTCTAAAACAAACGATAATCTCAATAACTAACAGTTCCTGTTAATTATAACCAAACAAAAGAAACTCCTCTTTTAAATAGTCATCATAACAATTTTTTTATGTCAAAAGTACAAATTTTGTTTAAACAACCATTGAAAATTTTCGTCATTTTGCGCTTTGTCAAATTTCCCAAATTTTTCAGCCTTTGGGAAAATAAACAGGGAATAATACGTTATTATAGGTAAATTGATAGTGACAGTGATGAGGTGATAAGGTGATGATATGCAGATATGATATGATATGACTAATCCTTGTATGGGATCTCGACACCAGTGGCAAATCCATCTTGACCAAACCGTTTGAATTCAAAATTTGTTTCTAACCACATTAATAATTCAACCATACTTTGTAATGACATGATTTGTTTCAAGTATCTTTTCAATACTTGCATGTTTTCTAACATACAATATACATGGTGTAATATTAATTGAATTGGTAATCCACCAATATCAATACAATAATAAATGAATCTTTCTAAACATTCCCATGGGCATTTATCAAAACCGGCAAATAAAGCAGGATTATTTAATAATCCTCTAGCAGACATAACACCATGAGCACCAGTAAAATTTTGGATCTTATTCATATCTGAGACAGTGAAACAATCACCATTCGCTACGATAGGAACATTTCTACCCTTTAACCCATCAATAATATATTTGATTGCATTTAAATCAACAGGTTGTGATGATCTTGTTCCCTTTAATCTACCATGTACAGTGATCCAATCCACACCAGCATCACAAAGTCTTTCACAAAGTCTCAACGTTCTTTCTGGTTTTTCATGTTCATGAATTCTAATCTTCATTTCCATTCTTAATTTATTACCATATTTATTCTTAACTGATTTAACCATATCAACCATTAAATCTTCATTGTAAATTAATGCACAACCAATACCTTCTCTAACTTGTTCTTTTATTGGACAACCACAATTAACACCAATACCATCTACAAAGGGACAAATCATTTCTACAACTCTTAATAAATCTGTGGTATTATTTACACCAACTTGTGCAATAACAGGTGTATCTTCATTATTTGTAGTAAAATCTGATAATCTTGCATTCTTATTTCTTACAAATTCACGAGCTAAGATCATTGGTGTATAAACAATATCTGTATCATAATAATGACATAATTGTCTAAATGCTAATTTAGAATATCTGACCATTGGCCCAGAAATTGTAGCTGGTCTACCATGTGTTGTTAATCTTGTCTTAATAATATGTAATGGATCATTGGCATCAGTTAATGGTTTTGGTTCTAATATCTTTGTCAATGACAGTTTCTCCAATTCTTTTTCAACAGTATCCATTCTACTAAACTCTACCAAACTCTGTGAAAATTTGATTGTATATATATCTAGCTATTTGTAACTACTCATCTCTATTTTATATGTTGTTTATATCTCGAATTTTCAGTTAGAAATTTTTCAAATTTGGGCATCGCGATAAATTTTTGGTGAATTTCAATCTAACTTATCACTTTGATAATCAGTATTACTACTCTTACTATCAGTATTCATAGATACCACGAGATAAAAACAGTATAAACCTGCCAATAAAAACAAGATAACTAATATTGAGTGGACCACAGTGATCCCCACGATATATGTAATCCAATTATGTCTTAACATAAAATTTCTTATACCTTGTTCATAAATTGTCTTGAATTTTAAATGTGAATTTGGATCAAATGTTAATCTTTTCATTATATTTACTGTAATTTGATCTTCAATAGAATGAGGAACAATATCACCCTTTGGAACTGTAAATGATGAAATTGAATCTAATAAGACGTGAATACTCTTGGCATTAGTTGGAATATTTATCTTATCATCAATTATTAATTCATTTAACCAATTATCCTGATATGAATCCATAAAAGTATGTTTTGTCGAGAGAATTGATTTAGAATGGAAAGATAATCTCTTAGTTGGGATTACCCCTCTACTATTTACACCGGATTCTAATAATAAACTTGATTCGCTTGTATCCTTATTTGAACAAATTACAGGTAATTTCAATTTATATAGCAATTGATTCTTTGGATCATCATTAATCCAAATCTTAACTTTAATAGTATCTAACAACTCCATATTTGGATTATATTTATCATATCCATAAAATCTATGTTGACAATAAAATTTAATATTAACATCCAACTTATAATCTATCGTGGATCTTAAAGGAATAAATTGACTTACCCCATTAGCAAAGACATCTGGTAATGGACTAAAATCATATCTTTTAAAATATTGTTCAAATTTGTAATTATGTGGGGAGACCAAGGTGTTTAATGGAATAGTTTGAATAGCATCAAATGAGATTAATCTATTATAAAGATCATTAAAGAGAATACATGAAAATGGAAAGATTACAATCAATTGGAAAAGAAAAACGACAATAATATAACTATACCATTGTAACCAATGTATTGGAGTTGAAAGGTTGATTCTCATTCTGTCTATAGTGATAAGAGGTTTGTATTTGTTTGTGATAATCTTAAACTTTTTTCGTGTAACTAATTCTTTATTATTTTTAAAATGAAAACTAACTTATAAGCACTTAATTTTATAGTATAGCAAAAATATATATGTATTTAATAATATTATTATATATTGTATCATAATATAAAGTTAAATATATAAACATATCAAATATAAATGAGTAAAATATAATACAAAAGGATGAGTTGAGGTGGGCAATGATAAATTATAAAAAAACAAAATAGAAGAAATCTATATTTTATAATAATGAAGTGAATATTTGAGACTTTAATGTAATGTTACAACAATTTGAGTAATTTTCTTAATGAGTTGAATGACCTCTATGATATTTTAACCCATTTAGATTCTTATAACGTTTACCACAAACTTCACAACGATAAGGTTTATCCTTTTCATAGCCCATACCTTCTGGATATGGTTCATTTGAATCAGGATCTAAGATAGTGAAAGTACCATCTGGATTTTCTAATAATTTTTGATTTTGATGACCATGTAATCTATGATATTTAAGACCATTTTGATTCTTATAAGTCTTTTCACAACCAATAACGGGACATTTAAATGGTTTATGTTCTTCATGATCCATAACATATAATCTTCTTGCAGGATCATCAATAAAATTTGGTCTATTATTATTATGATTCAAATTACCAGTTGGATTTAAATTAATAGTTTGTGAATTTGTTGTTTGGGTATTATTATTATTGTTGTTGTTATTGTTGTTATTATTATTATTCATATTATCATTATGATTCATAGATAAGCCATCATTATTTTGATTATTATTATCATTATTAAAATTCATAGTTGGCATACTAAAAGAATCTCTTAATAGATTATTAATATCAGTATTACCCATTAAGATATTATGCAAATTATTATTATCATTTGACATATCTAAAGAATTTAATTGATTTTGATTTTGATTATTACCATTTTGATTTTGATTTGAATTTGAATTTGTGTTATTATTCATACCATCATCTTCATCTTCATCATCTTCGTCATCATCGTCGTCATCATCATCATCGTCTTCATCATCATCATCTTCATCAATATCAACCATACCATGATTCATATTTAAATGATTTGATGTACTTAATGGATCATTAACCATAATAGCAGAAGGAATAGAACTATTTCTTAATCCTACTTGCCCTTTATTATTATTATTGTTTGAATTATTATTGTTAGAGTTATTCAATCCAATATTTAAAATATCATCATCCATAAAATCCAAATCAATACCAGCACTCATTAAAGAACCATTATTTGATGTATTCTTCTTTGATGTTACTGGAGTATTGCTACCATTGTTATTGTTTCGTATTATCATATCTTTACTCTTATTATTATTAAAAGTATAATTATTTAAATTATTCTTAGTAGAGTTGTTGTTGTTATTGTTAATATTCTTCGGTATGGATGAGTTATTATTATGAGTAGTGGTATTATTATGATTAAATAATTGTTGTGATAATGTTGAGTTTGGTTGTTTAGTAGAAACCATTGAATTATTAAAAGTTCTTGAATTACTATTATTAGATTTATTATTATCAATTGTTGTTGTTGCTGTTGTTGATTTCAACTGTTGTTGAATGATATGTTTATGTTGTTTTGTATATTGTTGTTTTGTTAAAGAAGTTGGTTTCTTAATATTTGAATTAGTAGAAACAGGGTTTGTTGTATTTGAAGTATTATTTGAAGATACGATTGAATTACCACCAATATGAGCTTCTTCATAATGTCTTAATAAATCATGTAAACCAGGTAAAGATAATCCACAACACGAATAATCTTTACAAAATTGTTTTTCTAAATTTGGTAAATAAGTACTTGTATTAAAAGGTGGTGAACTTATTTGTGTAGTTGAAGGTTGTTGTTGTGTTAATAAATTTAGTGAAAGATTTGAATTTGAATTATTTAAATTATCAACTTTAACAGATTTATTATTATTCATATTGTTTATGGTTGATAATCTTCTATAAGAAATCGAATTTCTATTAGCATTATACATTTTTGTATTACTAGTATAATTTGGATCATTCGTAGAATGAATTATGGTATTATTATTATTACTATTATTATTATTTGTAGAGTTGTTATTAGCACCACGTAACATAACTTCATCTCTAAGCCAAGATCCAATAGTGACAGACCCCCAAGAAACACCACCCATCCCTTGTGAATGAGCAATAGAATCTCTTCTTAATTTATTTAAATCAACATTACCAGAAGGAGGAGTTGAAGTCGGGCTAACACTTAAAGCTATATTATTGTTAACAGCAGTCTTATTATTATTTAGTGCAGTAGTATTATTCATATCAGTATGTGAAATAAATATAGCTGGGGTGTTTGTACTTGTTGTAGTAGTGGTAGTAGTACTAGTAGGTTGAGTAGTAGAGGTAGTAGTAGAAGAATTATTAGTAATATTCTTATTTGGAGTTAAAGTACTAGTGAAATCCATCTGATGAATATATATGTGTGTACTGTGATTTAGAAAAAAGATATTAAATTATAATATAAGTGTATGGGATCAAATATATGAAAGATGGGAAAGATATATTTCAAATATAACTTCTTTGTAAAATATCTTTATGTAATCTCACTGAAAAATAAATATATATAGATATATTTATTTGAAATAGAAAATATCACAGAATCCAGCAGCAGCAGCAGTAGTAGTAACGAGACTAATAAAAGTTGATCCGTGATTACTTAACCGTACTTTAACAAGATAGAAAGAAGTAAGTGTTTATTAAATACTCATCACATTAAATGTTAATAACCCGCCTTGTTTCGTCCGCGATGGATGGTGTTTCTCAGTGGTGATATTTATTCAATATAATTGAAATATGTTATGTATATTCTGAAGACAATAGGGAAAAACACGGAGCGAGAAGGGGTTAAGAATGGGTGGGTGTGTGTTTCAGGGTAACCACGTCTGGTCTTTATTTGTTACCAAGAATCTCTGCTGCAAGAGACAGTATGTGGGAGAGGGTGAGGGAGTATATGAGAGAGAGAGAGTATATATGAGTATGTATATCAGTGTGTTAGAGTTTAGAAAGTAAATTCCGGGTAATGGCATTCTGCGATGCGTGAATGAAAGAGTGGGGCACGCGTGTCCCAATCTGGTAATGCAGTCTATCTCTGGAAAATTTTGTTACAGAGAGAGAAAGCCAGACTAGGTGAAATATATGAGATGAGCTATTGATATATAGATATATATTGATATATAAATAAGATAAGCAACACAAGACAGTATGAAAAGAGATCTGGTGGAAGAAAATGATAGTGTAGACAAGAAAGTTTGTCTTCCAAAGGGTGTAGCAAGTTTAAAACAAGAATATATTGTTACCACTTCACAAAATAATAATAGTAATAGCAATGCAGATTTTAATGATGAAGAAAATGCTTCATCTGAAAGATTTGATAATATGAATAATGGTGATTCATCACGTCGTGCAAAGAAACAGAAAAAGAAACAAAGAGGTCAAAATAAAAATCGTGATAATAGACAAGTTAAAGAAACTTATCAAAATAAATATGTACTTTGTTCAAAATTATTACAAGGTCAAGATGTGACAAATTGTCCATGGGGTGATAAATGTAGATTTAATCATGATATTAATTTATATCTTGAACATAAATCAAATGAAATTGATTGTAATGAATTATACCCTAATATCTTTTTATCATTTGGTAAGATTAATTTAGGTTGTCCAGTTTATAATTCTTTAGGTTATTGTCCAATGGGTTATAAATGTAGATTCTTATCACATCATATGGATCCAATTACGAAAAAAATCTTAAAAGATGATAATTTTAATATTGGTAACATTCCAATATATGAAATTAATAAAGAAATTAATCATATTACTTATGATGAAAAGATTGAATTAATTAAACATAAATTTCCATTCACTAAAAGTGAAGAAATTTTAGAAATTATTGATTCAATGCAACAAGAAAATCGTGATCTTACAATCGTTAAAAATACTGAAACAAAAAAAGAAGAAGAAGCAAAATCTCCACAAGTAATTCAAAGAGAATTAGAATTACATGCAAAGAGAGATAAACAAAAAGAAATTTATTTAAAATATAAAGATACAAGATATTTTACCACAGAGAAAAGGAAATTAAATTATAAAGGTTTAAAAATTTTATCACCATTAACCACAGTAGGTAATTTACCATTTCGTAGATTAATGAAAAAATATGGTTGTGATATTACATATAGTGAAATGGCACTTGGTGTACCATTAATTCAAGGTACAAATTCTGAATGGGCCTTACCAAAGGCACATATCAGTGAAAAGGGTGGATATGGGGTTCAAATTGCATGTAGTAAAGTTTGGCAAGCATCAAAAGCTGCAGAGGCTTTGGCTTCATATTGTCCTGAAGGGATTAATGAAATTAATTTAAATTCTGGTTGTCCAATTGATTTATTATATAGACAAGGTGCTGGTAGTGCATTATTAGATAATCCAGCAAGATTAATTAGATGTTTAAATGGTATGAATTTTGTTTCAGGTGAAATCCCAATTACAGTTAAGATTAGAACTGGTGTGAAAGAGACAAGTCCAATGGCAGATTTATTAGTTAAAAGATTAGTTAATGAAACTGATGTTGCTGCTATTACATTACATGGTAGATCACGTCAACAAAGATATACAAAATTAGCAGATTGGGAATATATTGGTAAAGTAGCTAAGACATTACGTGAAGAAGAGATTCTTTATCAAGATAAAAATAGTGATACACATGGACGTCAATCAAGGATACAATTTATTGGTAATGGTGATATAAATAATTGGGAAGATTGGTATCATTATCGTGATACAATTCCTGAGATGGATAGTATAATGATTGCTCGTGGTGCATTAATTAAACCATGGATTTGGGAAGAAATTGATTCACAACAATATTTAGATAAATCAAGTAGTGAAAGAATGGATATCTTGGCAGATTTTACTAGATATGCAATGGAACATTGGGGTACAGATGAATATGGTATTGCACAATGTAGAAGATATTTTTGTGATTTTATGTCATTTTTCCATCGTTATGTACCAATGGGTATTTGTGAAAGATATCCAGTTAAATTAAATGAAAGACCACCACAATGGAAAGGTAGAGATGAGATGGAAACTATGTTAGGTTCCTTAGATTCCAACGATTGGATTAAATTAAGTGAACAATTCTTAGGTCCAGTGGAATCTAATTTTAATTTCACCCCTAAACATAAATCAAATTCCTACAATTAGTTAATCTTTGTATACCTTTCTGTATATTACTCTGTATATCACTCTGTATATTTAAATAGCCGCTATTAACTCTCAATGGTCCCGTCACCCGGCTTAACGCAGCCAAAACCCAGCCACCGCCCCCAAAGTGCTGTGACGTGTTGTTTATTTTTCTTCAAATTTTCTTCAAAATTTCAAATTGTTGTTTGTCGGCAACACATAATAAAAAACCCAGCAATATATAAAGACACAACATAAATTGACGGTTTTGTGTAATATTTCAATTTTTTGGTTTATTTACAATTTTAAACATTATACCCTTTTTCCTATTGTTTAATATCGTGTATCTTTTATTTATACTTTTCAATATATATATATTATATATAACTATTGAATTTATATTATTTTTTTCATTCTTTATCTTGTTATTATTTGACTTTCTAATATTCAACCAGGCGTCCCCTCTAAGGCCGATTTTATTTTATTATTTTTTATTAATATATATATATTATACAAACTAGTAAATACAAAAATGGAATATCCACAACCTATTATTCCACAAGATAATATTAAAACAGAAACAAATAATAATAATACACCTAATCAAACTATGAATACTCCAATGCAAACGCCGAAAAGTGATGATATTTCAATAGATACAAATATAAATATTACACAAAATATTAATCCAGATTTACAAAATTTAGATACTGAAGTATCTAAATTTACTGAAACGGTTGAAACTAAACCTATCGAAAGTCCTGTGGCAAATACTCCTGTAACAGATGTTCCCGTGACAGATGTGAAAACAGAAACTACCTCTGCTATTACAGCAAATGCCACCGCCACCATTCCAGGAACAACTTTACCTGTTATTGATCCAGCTACTACAAAACCTGCTCCAAAACCACCACAAGAACCTGATATGGATAATTTACCTAAAATTTCAATTCCTGATCATCAAAAGAAACATGCTTTAATGGCAATTAAAGCTGTCAAAAGATTAAAAGATGCTAAACCATTTCTTTTACCTGTAGATACAATAGCATTAAATATTCCATTTTATTATAATTATATTAAACGTCCAATGGATCTTTCTACTATTGAACGTAAATTAAATTGTAATGCTTATGAAACACCAGAACAAATTATGGAAGATTTTGATCAAATGGTTAAAAATTCAATTTTATTTAATGGTCCAACCTCAGTGATATCACAAATGGCAAGAAATATTCAAGCTGCTTTTGAAAAACATATGTTAAATATGCCATCAAAGGATGCTGTAAATTTTGATACTGTAATACATCCAAATGGTCGTGGTAAGAAAGGTAAAAATAAAATTGATTCTGATCAACCTGTTATAATTAGACGTGCACCAACACATAATGGTAGACCAAAAAGACAAATTCATCCCCCAAAATCTAAAGATATTTATCCGTATGAAAATAAAAAACCAAAATCAAAGAAATTACAACAAGCAATGAAATTTTGTTCTTCTGTCGTCAAAGAATTAATGTCAAAAAAATATTCAAGTTTTAATTATCCATTTTTAGAACCTGTTGATCCAGTGGCAATGAATTTACCAACTTATAATGATTATGTTAAGACTCCAATGGATTTAGGTACTATTCAAGAAAAATTATCAAATTGGGAATATCATTCAATGGAAGAATTTGAAAATGATATTAAATTAGTTTTCAATAATTGTTATGTTTTTAATCCGGATGGTACTATTGTTAATATGATGGGTCATCGTCTTGAAGAAGTTTTTAATTCTAAATGGGCTGATAGACCAATTTATACTGATTATAATGATGATGATGAAGAAGAAGAAGACGACGGTATGAATGATGATGGTTATGATCAATATGGTGGTGAAGATGATGGTTATGATCATGAAGCAATCAATAGTGATGAGATTGATGAAACTTTAATTACAAACCCTGCTATTCAATATCTTGAAGAACAACTAACAAGAATGAAAGTAGAATTACAACAATTGAAAAGACAAGAAGTAGAAAGAATTAGAAAAGAAAGAAGATTGTTGAAGGGTCAAAATAATGCAGCTAAATATCAACAAAGATCAAATACAAAGAGAAGATTAAATAAAAGAGGTGGTGGTCCAAATAAAGCTAGAAAATTAAATCGTGAACGTAAAAGAATTAAGACTGTGGTTACTTATGATATGAAGAAATGTATCACTGAACATATTAACGATCTTTCTTCTTCTAATTTAGAGAAAGTTATTAAAATTATCATGCCAAATACTAATGGTCAAGATGAAGTTGAATTAGATCTAGATACTCTTGACAATAACACAATCTTAACTCTTTATAATTCATTTTTCAGACAATTTGATGAATCTGCTAGTAATGATACTAGTGCAAACACATCAAATGTAAATGAATTTAATGATCATTATTCTCCATTATCACCAAATTCCACAATGAATAATAAAAAGAGAAGATCAAAACAATTAAGTCAGGAAGAAGAAACAAGACAAATTGAAAAGATTAAGAATAAATTAGCTTATTTAGATCATGCTTCACCATTAAGTCAAAATGGATCTCCAACAAATATGAGATCAAATATACTTAATAAACCTACATTATCAACTTCTTCATCTTCATCAAGTGATGACGATGATGATGAAAGTGAAAGTGAAGAAGAGTAGATCTTTTTCTTTTTTGTATTCCGCACCAAATTATTTTTCCTTATTCATAAATCCCCAAAAATAAAATTACCAATTTTTGCTCACAAACCCTCATACTATCCATGTCTTTAATACAAATCCCAAAAAACAAACTTATTATTATTTCAATTTTTTTTTTATTAATTATTAATTAAATAGAGACTGCATGTATTGTAACATTATCAAATTCCTGACAAATATATTATTTAAAGAATTTAGCTAGTCATATCTCGTTTTATACATTATTTATTGATACCTTATTATATAAGTTAATAGCTACCTTTTTATGTCTATTTGATTTAGTCTTTTTTTTATAATATTTAATATATCAAAGTTTTTTTTATTTGAAAAGAGAAAAGAAGCTGGAAAGCAAACATTGAAACTTTACACTCACACCATCTCATAGAGAAGATTAGCAATCTAACGATACACCATAGACAGAATGTCATTCACGGAAAAGTCAATTGAAGAACTGTATCAATCTTTAAAGGATATTACCAATGATCCAGATGTCGAATTATTTGAAGATAAATTGACTAAGTTAGATCTCTCTGAAAGGTCTAAGACTAAAGAGCAAGTAAACTCTGAATTACAACAACAATATTTAAGTCCATCCAATGTCTTACCATGGTCTCTTTTGGATGTCGTTCAAAATGTTCCTGAAATGGAGGTTGATGATTACGACTACAAAGAATTCTTAACCATTCCTCAACCAATTTCACGTACCGCATATTATTTCAAGAGAAGAGGTATTGAAGGTAAGATCCATGATTTTAAAGAAGAAGTCACTCTAAAAGATATCGTTAATGCCAATTCATCAAACTCTTTATCTTTGACAAGAAGTGTCAATCATCATGGGAATACCGTTAGAGGTAGTACTCAACAATTACCTTTCACACCAGGTGGTCTTTCTATGCAATCTACAAATATGGGTAACACTACCAAATTATTACATAAAGATAACAATGGTCTATTTGATATCCCAGAAGGGTTAGCTAGAGGTATTGTACCACAATTAAATCAAGAGGAAACCGATGCCACTGTGGATTCTATCGAGAATTCATTAGATGATGATGAATTGCAAAAATTGAATGAAATTGATAATGGTCAAGAAATTGAAGATGAAATTGTCGATAGAAGATTACAAGCTGAAGAACATACAAACTCTCAATTATCTACTGCAATTTCTAATTTATCATCAGCTACTAACCAAGCTGAAAAGGATATTCCAACTTTAGACAGCCAAGATAGTACTTTAGAAGATATTGATGCTTTGTTACCAGTTGATATTGATTTTGGTAGATCTATTAATGTTAATAAAAATATTCAAAAAAGAAAAGAATGGGCACATATCGTCGATTTAAATCATAAAATTACCAATTTTGATGAATTAGTTCCAAATCCTGCTAGAACCTGGCCTTTCGAATTGGATACTTTTCAAAAGGAAGCGATCTATCATTTAGAACAAGGTGATTCTGTTTTCGTGGCTGCTCATACCTCAGCTGGTAAAACTGTTGTTGCTGAATACGCTATCTCCATGGCTAAGAGAAACATGACCAAAACCATTTACACCTCTCCCATTAAAGCTTTATCAAACCAAAAATTTAGAGATTTCAAAGAAACTTTTGAAGATCTTGATGTGGGTTTGATTACTGGTGATGTTCAAATTAACCCAGAAGCTAATTGTTTGATTATGACCACAGAAATTTTAAGATCGATGTTATACCGTGGTGCTGATTTAATTAGAGATGTTGAATTCGTTATCTTCGATGAAGTTCATTACGTTAATGATCAAGACCGTGGTGTGGTTTGGGAAGAAGTTATTATTATGTTACCCCAACATGTTAAATTCATCTTATTATCTGCCACTGTGCCAAACACTTATGAGTTTGCCAATTGGATTGGCAGAACTAAACAGAAGAATATTTATGTTATCTCTACTCCAAAGAGACCTGTTCCCTTAGAAATTAACATCTGGGCTAAGGATCAATTAATTCCTGTCATTAGCCCAAATAGAGAGTTCTTGGAAGGTAACTTCAAGAAACATAAAGATCTTTTAAGTGGTGAAAAGCCTGGTGCTCCAAGCAGTAGAGGTGGTAAGGAAATTTCAAGAGGCGGTGGCCGTGGAGGTGCTAGTCGTGGAGGTAATTCTAATAACCGTGGTGGTTCCAATAACCGTGGTGGTAATCGTGGTGGTCGTGGTGGCTCCCGTGGTGCTGGTGCTGTTGGCTCTAACAAGAGTCAATTCTTTAGAAGAGGTGGTCCATCGAAAAAAACTTGGTCTACTTTAGTCAATTACTTGAGAAAACAAGATTTACTACCTATGGTTGTTTTCGTGTTTAGTAAGAAGAGATGTGAAGAATATGCAGATTGGTTAGATGGTGTCAACTTCTGTAACAATAGAGAAAAATCACAAATTTACATGTTTATTGAAAAATCCATTACGCGTTTAAAGAAAGATGATAGAGAATTACCTCAAATTTTAAAGATTAGATCTTTATTAGAAAGAGGTATTGCTGTCCATCATGGTGGTTTGTTACCAATTGTCAAAGAATTAATCGAAATCTTGTTTGCTAAAGGGTTTATCAAAGTCCTATTCGCGACTGAAACGTTTGCTATGGGTTTGAACTTACCAACAAGAACTGTTGTGTTTAGTGAAATCCAAAAGCACGATGGTAACGGTCTAAGAGATTTAACACCAGGTGAATTTACTCAAATGGCTGGTAGAGCTGGTCGTAGAGGTTTAGATAAGACCGGTACTGTTATTGTTATGTCATATACTGAACCATTGGCTAGAGGCTCTTTTAAGGAAGTCACCCTTGGTGTTCCAACCAAGTTAGAGTCTCAATTCAGATTAACATACAATATGATTTTGAATTTATTGAGAATTGAAGCTTTGAAGGTGGAAGAAATGATCAAATATTCTTTCAGTGAAAATACAAATCAAACTTCACATCCTGAACATGAAAAAAAAATTAAAGAATTACAAAATAAATTAGAAACTATCTCTAGTGAAAAATGTAACAGTTGTAACAGAGACATCGATAGATTCTTTGATGTTACTGTGAGATTAAGACAAAACACTATTGATATTATGACTGAATTGAATAATACCCCAGAAATCTTCAAGATTTTAAGAATTGGTAGATTAGTCGTATTCAGAGATGATGAAGATAAATATAGATTAGGGTTTGTTTTCAGAAATGATACTAAGGCTGGTTCTTGTAGTGTCTTGTGTTTCACTGAGCCAAATACCTTACCAAATGGTGGGCCAAACTATTTACCATATTTGGGTAAGTTAAGCTCATACAGCAAAGTTAACTTTGAAAAATTCAAAGCCAATGAACCACTGTTTATGAACATTCCATTAACTTCTGTCGAATATATCACAGCTTATGTTTTGAAGGTGCAATTTAAAGCTTTCTTGAAGAAAGAACCAGAAGCTTTAGAAGAAATCAACAAGGAGATATCTAATGTTATAAAGAGCTCTTTAAAATTAAGGGAAAGAAAATTCGATATCAAGGGTAATTTGCACTTACATCAAAATATTCTAGAAAGAGAAAACATCATGAAACAATTAATCTCTTTAGAATCATATGAGTGTCCAAGATTAGCCACCCATTTTGTGCCAGAATATAAGAAATACAAATTAGAAAGTGACATTAAACAATTACATCATTTGATGTCTGATGAAAACTTGAATTTATTACCAGATTATGAAAAGAGATTAGCTGTACTTAAATCCACTGGGTTCATTGACAAGAATAATACTGTTCTCCTAAAGGGTAGAGTTGCTTGTGAAATTAACTCAGGTTATGAATTAGTTCTAACAGAATTGATCTTAGATAATTTCCTGGGTGATTTCGAACCAGAAGAAATTGTCGCCTTATTATCTGCATTTGTCTATGAAGGTAGAACTAGAGAAGAAGAGCCACCTATTGCTACACCAAGATTAGTCAAAGGTAAGAAGCGTATTAGCGAGATTTACCAAAAAATGTTATCTGTCTATGAAGAACATCAAGTGCCATTAACCCAAGAAGAAGCAGAATTCCTTGAGAAAAAGAGATTCGCTTTAATGAATGTTGTATATGAATGGGCTCGTGGTCTTTCATTCAAGGAAATTATGGACATCAGTCCTGAAGCGGAAGGTACAGTAGTGAGAGTCATCACATGGTTAGATGAAATTTGTCGTGAAGTTAAAACCGCATCAATTATTATTGGTAATCCTACCCTTCATATGAAGATGAGTAAAGCCCAAGAATTAATCAAAAGAGATATTGTTTTTGCAGCAAGTTTGTATTTATAGATTATATTCCTATTGTTATTTATCTATCTAAGTAAGTAAGTATTCATATAGTAAAATTTTGCCATTACTCTTTTTTTTATTTTCAGAATAGCTCCTTGTTTAAACTTTCTAAATGGAAAAAATAAATTATTTATCAATCTTTAAATTTGCGATGAGCTGCTAACTATTAAGATCTTTAACTAAATTCGAAACAATTAGCATTCAACCATAGTCAATTAGAACAGAAATGGCACCAAAGTCAAGTTCATCAAAGAAATCATCTCCAACTGGCTCAAAAGCGGATGGTGCTGCTAAGAAGCCAAAGGTCAAGATTCCAACTGAATTTATCACTCGTCCGTTGCATACTAAAGGTAATAATAAAGAAAGTTGCTATGCCATTATAAATCCAACCATTTTAAAAGAGTTAGAAATTACAGCAGGTTCTATCTGTTTAATTAACAAAATTGGATACAATGGGATTGCTATTCAAGCCAAGCCAGCCGATGATGCAGCTCATCCTGCTAATGTGATTTTATTATCATCTCCAATCAGAGCTGTCGGTAATATTTTATTAGGTGATCGTCTTGAAATAAAGAAATTGGCTTCTCAACCAACATATGCTTCTACCATTACTGTTGGTTCATTGCAAGGTAACCTAGAAGACACTGCTGACAACAAAAAGAAAATTGAAAAATTACTTGATGATTGTGGTATTGTTATGCCAGGTATGGTATTTAATGATTTTAAATTAACTGAAGATAATACAAGTGAGCAATTAGATATCTTAATCCTTGATGTTGCAGATAATAAGTTACCTGATATCTCTAAGATGACTTTACAAGATAGCGAAGAATCTGACACTTTTTACTTATCACCACCTGTTTTATTCAAGAAAGGCACTACTACAGTCACTTTAACTAAATCTATTGCTGTTAGCTCTAAATATAACCTACCTGAACATTACAATTATAATAATGTCGGGGGGCTGACTAAAGAAATCGAAGTTTTACAAAATACTATCGAATTACCATTAAATCAACCAACTTTATTCAGTGATTTTGGTGTTACTCCACCTCGTGGTATTTTACTTCATGGTCCACCAGGTACAGGTAAAACCATGCTATTGAGATGTGTAGCTAATACCGTTAATGCACACGTCTTGACTATTAGTGGTCCTTCTATTGTTTCCAAATATCTTGGTGAAACTGAGGCTGCTTTAAGAGATATCTTTAATGAAGCACAAAGATACCAACCATCTATGATTTTCATAGATGAGGTTGACTCTTTAGCCCCAAACAGGGCTAATGACGATTCTGGTGAAGTAGAAAGTAGAGTTGTTGCTACTTTGCTTACGCTCATGGACGGCATGGGTGCCTCGGGTAGAGTTGTTGTCATTGCAGCCACAAACAGACCAAACTCTGTGGATCCGGCTTTGAGAAGACCAGGAAGATTTGATCAAGAAGTTGAAATTGGTATTCCTGATGTTGATGATAGACTAGATATTTTATCTAAACAATTTGTGAAGATGTCCACTGAGCGTCATACATTAACTGAAGATAATATTAAATCCATTGCTTCCAAGACCCATGGTTATGTTGGTGCTGATTTATCTGCTCTATGTAGAGAATCTGTGATGAAAACAATCCAACGTGGTATTAAGAGTGGTGAAAATCTAGCCAATAACACTTTGAAGGTAAGCATTGGTGATGTTGAAAATGCCATGCAAGACGTGAGACCAAGTGCCATGAGAGAAATCTTCCTTGAAATGCCAAAGGTTTATTGGTCAGATATTGGTGGTCAAGAAGATTTAAAGAGAAAAATGAAGGAAATGATTCAATTACCATTAGAAGCTTCTGAAACATTTGCCAAATTAGGTGTTTCAGCTCCAAAGGGTGTCCTATTATATGGTCCACCAGGGTGTTCTAAGACATTAACTGCCAAAGCTTTAGCAACTGAATCTGGTGTAAACTTTCTTGCTGTCAAAGGTCCGGAAATCTTCAATAAGTATGTTGGTGAATCTGAGAGAGCTATTAGGGAAATATTTAGAAAGGCTCGTGCTGCTTCTCCAAGTATTATCTTCTTCGATGAAATTGATGCTTTATCTCCAGATAGAGACGGTGGTGCTACTTCAGCTGCTAACCATGTCTTAACCTCACTATTAAATGAAATCGATGGTGTGGAAGAATTAAATGGTGTTGTTATTGTTGCTGCCACCAATAGACCAGATGAAATTGATTCTGCTTTATTGAGACCTGGTAGATTAGATAGACATATTTACGTCGGTCCACCAGATTTAGATGCCAGACTTCAAATTTTAAAGAATTGTACTAAGAAATTCAATCTTGAACAAACTGGTGTTAATTTAGACGACTTTGCTAAACGTACCGATGGTTGTTCTGGTGCAGAAGTTGTACTATTATGCCAAGAAGCTGGGTTAGCTGCAATTATGGAAGACTTAGAAACTTCTGAAGTGAAATCAGTACATTTTGAAAATGCATTAGCTGGCATCTCCAAAGGTATTACTCCAGAAATGCTTGAATACTATCAAGATTTTGCATCAAGAAGTGGGATCAAGGCTTAAACTTTTCCTCATTTAAATAAAATTATGTATCATATTATGTAGAAAAATAAATAAACATTCACTCACCAAATGTCCTTTTCAAAGGAAACAATGTGGCTTATTCATATTCTTGCCAGCACATCGCAAGCATTTAAGCTTTATGACTTATTTGACTACATTTAATTTTTGCAAAAAATAGAAAAAAGCTTGAGATAAATTTATCAATTTATAAAAGAACTACAGCTTTTAGTCAGTTCCTGTTCTTATAACTCTGGATGTCTCAAAAAATTGATATATTCTAATTATATTTTTGATTTTGTCTATCATTTACACAATCAACAAGTAAATATGTCAGGGGTTCCAGTTGCGCTAATATTAAGTACTTTAGTTATCGTTGGGTTTCCAACATATATTATTTATCAAATATTACCAAGAAAGATTGCTCATATTGTTGCATTTCTTTACATTATATTGGCTGCCAAGGGATTCGTTGAATCTGGTTGGGGAAGTTAATAAGTAAGTCGGGATCATTCCATTCTTTTATTTAAACATGAGTGCTACCGTTTCAGAAATTTCAATTTGGTAGAAAGCAAATCGATGATCACTGCTTTCGAACGAATAACTGTCTAGATCCAATATATATATTCTAATCATATATTTAAACATTTAATTTTATTACTTTCTTTATATTACGTATGTTTCATTTTTCCTATTGAATTATTATTGTTCATGTTTTTTTACTTTAATTAATTAAGTACACATTTGAAAATTATATATGGAATTTAATACTAGTTTGACACAATAAAAGTTACCAAAATACATCAATACAACCAAATAACAAGCTTACAATGAGTGCCAATTGGAATACAAGAAGGTTCAAGAAACTTGTAGCCAAAGAGCTATGCAAAATTCTTTCTAGTATATGTGCATCTGATCAAATATTAATCATTCAACCTGAAGTTTTACCTTTATTGAATAAAATGTTAACGTTCTCACAATTAACAGATCAAACTCCAGTGAGAAAGATAGTTATTTTAGATGATACCCAAGTGATTACAGATTTGGAAAATATCATTACAACCATGCCAAATATGGAGCTGGTATTCCTCATAAATATTATGACTGATTTAACTATCCCTCCTATATTAACAAAGATACGAGATAAGTTTAATCTGACTAAGATGAATATTGTTTATGAGACATGGAAGACACAACCTACAAATTATTTAGAAGATTTACCTCATTTCATTAATTCACAATTGCCTGAAAGTGTATTATTCCCATGGTTTACAATTCCAATTCCTCAATTAGATGATGATGTGTTACTTGCTGATGTGTTATATAATGATGATAATGATAATCTATATCATCCAAAGAGACCTTCTGTGATGAAATCAACCAGATCAATATTAAAGGATAATATGATGAATTGTGTATTATCACTTTTACACGTCACAAATACTACAATTAGTGATACTGTCAGTATAGGTACTGAATCTACCTCATTTATTAATCAATTGAAAGCAAGAATTGATAGTGAAGAGACAATTGGCGATGTTTTTATTAAATCTACTCTGTATGGTAACAAATATGATACAAATTTAGAAACTGATTTGATCGTCATTGAACGTGATGTGGATCCAATCTCACCACTCTTAACACAATTATCTTATGTGGGAATTCTTGATGATTTTTTCCAATTTGACCATTCCATTTCTTCATTAACTAAGAAAGATGTTAAATTTAATTATACTGATGATGATATATGGCAAGAGATTAAATATTGTAATTTTGGTACCATTGGTCCTATCTTAAACAAATTAGCCAAGGATCTTCAATTGAAATATGATTCAAGACATACCGCTGAGACTGTGGGAGAAATTAAGAATTTTGTGGAGTCACTATCTACTTTACAAGAGAACCAAAAATTATTAAATATGCATACTACATTATCATCAGATGTACTTGATGAAGTGGAAAATAACCCAAGTTTACAGTTCTCCAGAATATTAGAATTAGAACAAGATATTTTGTCCGATGGGTATCATTCAAGTGATTTATATTTAAAGATTTTGGATTTAATATATGAAGGTGAAGTGTCCCAAGAAAATATTTTGAAATTGGTGTGTCTGATTGCATTATGTAAACGTGGTATTAAAGATCATGAACTAGAATCATTAAAAGTTGATTTAGTAGATAGATTTGGTGTTGAAAGTTTGTTTGTATTACAAAAATTACAATCGATAAACTATCTAGCAAACAGATCTAAGGGAAATACATTAATATTAAAAAAGGAATATAAGACCATTTCTAAATGGCTAGAAACTTTACCAATTGATGAAAATGAAAATAGTAATGCTGAAAATGAAGCGTTTAGTCCTACAAGTTTATCTTTTGCATTTTGTGGTGTAATTCCAATTACAGTTAGGATCTTACAATCTCTTTATGAAAGAACTACACTTTCAAAGAGTTACTCTGCGCAACAACCATTTATACTATCAAAAGAACCAAGTTTAAACTCCACAAAGGAATTATTTGGAAAGATATATGGTGACAAGTTCACACTTCAAGAAGCTAGATGGGTCCCAACCCCATCTAAAAGAGTTCCAATCAATAATAATAAGAAAAATAAGAAGAAGGGAACCATTCAAAATTACGATATTTCGTTAATTGTGTTTCTTGGGGGTATTACGTTGGGTGAAATCGCAGTGATTAGGCATTTACAAGATAGCCTTCGTATGAAAGGTATTCATAAGAGGTTTATTATTATTGCTGATGGTATATTTAGATTTCAAATATAATAAATTTACGAGGGAATCATAGAGAATTTAAGTAAGAATATACGGATATACACATCACCACAGGGTTTCTTATCCAGTACCATTTTTATATCGTTACACACACATATATATCATAACCATATAGAGTGCCTAATCGTTAATTGTAGCTTCATCACTATAAACAATCCTATTTTCATCCAATAAAATGGTGCTAACGGAGTTTGTTCAAAGATATTATTTTTGAAAATTAAAATTATATATAAGAAGTGACAAGGATTGGCAAGACCCATTGAAATAAACAGATTGAAGTTATTAACCAGAGGATAACCTGTTCCCAGTTTCCAAATTATAGATAACCACAAGACCATAAATTACAAACTATACAAACCATGTTGAGCCAACAATTAGTGAGACTTTCCACGAGGAGAACTTTTGCTTCTACTGCTAGAACTGCAGCACATTTCAAAGAAGGTGTCTATTCTAACATCCCATTCAAAGTACACAACAGAAAGATTCCATATGGTGTTGTCCATTTTAGTTTTTTTGCAGCAGGGTTTGCTGTCCCATTCATTGCTGCTTTTGTCCAATTAAAGAAGAGTGGTAATATATAATTTTATTCTTTTTTATTTGATTATATTCCATGCTATTACAAGGATACCTTAGCAGAAGATCTGTGATTACTTTATTTACAGGCCAATGATAAATTAGTTTATCCTTATAATTAATATTTCTCTTTTATTTCTATCTCTAATCCAATCCTCTTTATTATTTATAATTATCTCTAACTATATAATACTATTTATATCTTTTTCTAAACTGATACTTATTCTTTTCGAAGTCATTATACCGAGATATGAAGTATATGAATTTCTAGTAGTAGGTTTATTTGAAATTTTTTGCTGTTTGTCCTCTATAGTATGAATTATTATTATTATTATTTTTTGTTATCTTATTAGCAAATTGTTTTGAAGTTGGAGAGTCGACTTGGGAAGTAGAGCTTCTTCTCTTCATATATTGTAAGATCGATGGTGATTCTTTATTTGAACTCGAATTATTAGTATTACTGGGCCTCTTACCAATTTTTAATTTCTCTAATGGTGTTGGGAATTGAATTCTACCGGAGGCGATGGTACTCATCCTTCTCCTTTGAAGATCATCTTTTGACATCCCCAAACCTTTAGTAATTGATCTCATATTTTTTTCAGGTGGTGTTACCAAATTGTTATTATTATTAGCTTTATTATTTTGATAATATTCACCTTTGGTATTAGTTGAATTTGGAGATGGTATCCCAGAGATTGACGGTATCTGTCCGGGTGACATAGGTTGATACTCAGAGCTTGAATTAAACTTATTTAGTTGTGTTGATTCTGCCATAGCAATGTCATCATTTGGAATTGGAATATTATTACTATTATTTATTCTTCTACTTGTATTACTACTTGTTTTCCCAATAGCATAATTTAAATCCACTGTATTAGCTCTAACATTTCTTACACCTCTGTTTATTTTTTCATTAAAGTTATAATTGCTCAAATCCTTGATATTGTTAGGTTGTACACTTTGATTTCTTTGTGGATTTCTTAATGTAGTTGTATGTTTTAATTTAGAAATGAATTGTTGTTGTTCACTATATTCATCGTTATCTAAGGTTAGATCCACTGTTGGAGGTGGACATTTATTTGAATTAGAAGAACCCGTAAAACTCGTGTTTCCCTTTTTCTGGAAGAAAGGAAATTCACCACTTGTTGTGTATATGCTTTTACCTTGTGTATTTCTTCTAGATCCACTGTTATTAAGAGATTTCAAAGTTTCTTCTAAAAATTGGATCTTTTGTTTTAAAACTGGAATAGTATCTAATTCATTCTTAGCTTGATATAATAATTGTTGTTGTCTAGCTACTTTTTCTCTTAATTTAATACAGTGTGATTGATAATACTGTACTTGCTCATTTAAGCCATTGATTTGGAATAATGAAATGTTATAAATACTTTCCAGTGAATTGGGTAATGGTTCGAAAAACAATTTAACATCAGTAGGTAACGTTTTCTCATCTACTAATTTGATTGTGGATATATCCCTATTATTACAAATTGGACATACTCCAGTTGAAGTTAAATGTTTATTGCATAAAGTATGAGCACAGGAGGTTAACATAAGGGGACTCCCCACCGAAGAGCGTTGATGACACACAGAACAAAACACAAAATTTTGATTAAAGATTAATTCTGACATGATACAGGGTTTGAATAGACTCTTGAATATTGATTACTTGTTTAATTTATGTGGTTTATATACAAGACTTTTAAATAGATTTTACTATTAGATTATTTTAGATTTGGAGTTTTTTTAATAAAAAGAAAATAGCCGCCAAAAAATGAAAGAAGAAAGTAATAAAAACATTTAAAAACAGAAAATAACTAATTCTTAGTTCTTCCTAGAGTCTTCACCTGATATCTCATTAGCCATCTCTGCTTCCAATGATTTGATACATTTCCACATAACATCTCTTTCTTCTCCACTAGTGGAAACACCACCACAAGCCATCCAACGAATTTTTAAATGTTGATCTACAATTAAAGTATATCCTGTCAAGATATTATTGATTTGTAATTGATCTCGGATGGTAAATGGCAATTGTTCTCTATCGGCAAAATAATAATTCTTCTGACGTTCTTCTGAGAGGTTTGATCTTAACTTTGGAATTGATAAATTAGCAAAAAGAGCTTTAACTGAATTTTCAATCCAACTGATCTCAATCAATTGTGTGGTGCTGTTATTTTGCCAAGTTTTCAAATCATGGGCTTCATCAAAGAATTGAGAGGATAATTCTTCACCAATATCATTCCCAAATAATCTTACAATGTTTAATTTGCCCCTCATTTGATCTTCAATATTGAGTTTTTGACGATGACTTTTCAATATAGATTTACCTATAATATGTGGAAAATACAATGATTTATCTTCACGCCAATATGATTTGGGAGAGATGAATAATTTACCATTATATTTTTTAAATGTGTACATATCGAACATACCAGATTTACTCATTTCCAAAGTTAATTCTTTAGTTCTTCTTTGTGCCTTCTCCTCATCAAACAAATCTTTAAATGAGTTTCCTCGGGAGTATTGTGAATTGGGTCTCGGTGGGGTTGCTAAACCAATAGGTTTGATCAGTCTCTCGACTACATGTTCTCTCTTCTGTGAAGCCTCGATGACTGGTTTCAAAAATTTCTCAAAGATGTGTGTTCTCGAGGATAGGTGGAAGGACCTCTTCCAAATCAAATCACTTATCATATTGTAATATACCTTATTAATTCTCGACCGTCTTTGCTTGGTCATTAAATTTAGGGATATTTTAAATATTAATATTAACAGCAAGCGATACAGTAATAATATTATTATATCAAATTGAAATGACGAAAAACCACCGAATTTTATGAAACAATTTAAGTTTAAAGGAAGACAAGGGAAAAATCCGAAAAATTGTTAAAGACTCCTCCAATGTTCTGACACTGACAGAACTAGAACTCATTCACAATTATAAACACATTTTTAATATTCATAGATACATACACAAAGTCGTTTTATTGTAAATATAAACATAAGCATATCGAAAAGAAAATAAACACTTATTAGTGGAGAAGATAAATGGGGATACCAGCAGATATTGAATTAACGTTAATACCGCCAGAAAATGGTGAATTTTATAGTGGTGATGAACATATATCAGGTTCATTAAAATTGAAATTAACCAAATCATTACCAATAAAGAAGATTACAATTCATTTAAAAGGTATTACAGAGACTCAAACAAAGATGAATGCAGATTATATGATGTCACAGAATGGGATGTTAACACCTGTTCAAGATAATCGATCCTATCACCGTGTTTTGGATTTAGAAAAGAGAATGTTCCCACCAGATAATGTTTGGGATGCATTAGAAGGTTCATCAAAACCATTTAAAGTACATCCAGGAGAATATGATTATGATTTTAAATTTGATAAATTAAAAGGTAAAAGACCAAGATGTCTTAAGAATCATACTAAAAATATGGTTTGTTTTATGAAAAGAAGAGATATGAGATTACCACCATCATTTAATTTAAAATGGAAAGAACTTAATAAGATTGATAATCTTGATATGTTTTTTTATTCATTTGGTAAAGTGTTATATATTGTTGAAGTTCAGATTGAGTTAGGGAAACCTAGATCATGGTTTAAACCATTTGATAAAATGATGAGAGAAACCAGATTAATTGAATATATTCCAACAGTGAAAGATATCACATATCCCGATGTTGAGGAAGAAAGGTTAGATAATATAAATAATGCAAACGTTAGTGGGAATGGTAATAATAGTAGAACTGTTATATCTACACTTGATGATAGTACTACAGTGGTCAATTCCATAAAAAATTTAAATTTAATTGATCCTATTGTAGCAGCTAGTCAAAATAATAACAATAATGTTAATTTATTTTCTGAGAATGGATTACCAAGAGCATTGTCAAGTCGTCCATCCACTGCATATTCATCCTTGACTAGTGATGGATCGCCAATAATAATCAGTGATTTCTTAGATGATTCAACTAATAATAATAATAATAATAATAATAATAATAATAATAATAATACGACAAGTCCAGATACTAGATCAATAAGCCCAGGTAATGATATAACAAATTCACCAAAGTATAAATTTTATCGTTCAACATATAAATTAAATTTACCACGAAAGAAATCTGATCACCCGAATGGTATTGATAATTCAATGTGGGTTGAAATTCGAAGTAAAAATGATGGATTTAAACAAGTGTTTAGAAATGATCCATTATTTAAAAGAAATAGTAATAAATTTGATCGTGTATTTTTAACTTGTAAAGGTAAATTATCTGATATTAAAGGAATGTCAATACATCCAATACGATTACAACTGAATTTAATTGAGAATGCTACGTATTTATCCAAGGGTATTGCCAATGAGAATTTCTCCTCGTTAAGACTTGTTGAGGTGGTATTAGATGATACACCATCAATTTTCAATATTAATGAATTAAAACCTAGAGGTAGTGATACCTCAGATATTAATGAAGAGACATTTATTGGTAAATCCGATTGTGCAATAAGATTAAAAGATCACCCTCAGTTAAGAAGATTATTATTTAATGAAGAAGATTATAAACATCGTGGTAATAGATTATATTCATTTAAGACTTGTACAATCCGTCGATTATTTTATTTTGAATTAATTATTGATTGGAATATTGAAGGTGTAGTGAAACAAACAGAGATACAAATCGATCCCATGCAAGTTTATTGTCAATCCCGACCATTTGATCCTACCGCACCTCCGACCGCAACAAATAATAGAGAACCAGATTTCTTACCAAGATATGTGGAACCACCAATGTATAATGAATTTCCAGAGGGTTTAAATATAAGTGAGACGAATTCACCAACACCATATGAATTAATAGAAGAAAGATAATAATATAAAATATAAAATATAAAATAATTTTTATTGGTATAATGTTATTAAAGTATATATATAAAAATATTATATACTAATTTATTTTTAGAAAAGAACCGAACTTAAAGAGAGATGTGTGTGTATATATATAAAAGAATAGGATAAGTAAATTAATCTAATTAGATTAATAAAGCAGCAATAGCGGCAACAGCGAAAGAGTTACCGGCTTGTAAATAGTTAGCAGCACCAGAATGAATTTCAGAGACTGTAACAGTAGAAGAAGCCTTAGAGGAAGTTTCTTGAACCTTTGAGGAAGTAGCTAAAGTAGAAGAAGAGGTGGTCTTAGTGGAAGAAGAAGAAGAAGCTTGTTGAGTAGAGGTAGCCTTGGTAGAGGTAACTTCGACAGCAGAAGAAGAAGCAACTTCAACAGCAGAAGAAGAGGCAACCTTGGAAGAAGAGACAACAACCTTAGCAGAGGAAGAAGAGACAACAACCTTAGCAGAGGAAGAAGAGACAACAACCTTAGCAGAGGAAGAAGAGACAACAACCTTAGCAGAGGAAGAAGAGACAACAACCTTAGCAGAGGAAGAAGCTTTAGTAGAGGAAGCCTTGGCAGAAGAGGAAACCTTGGTAGAGGAGGAAGCTTGAGTAGAGGAAGCCTTAGCAGAGGAAGAAACAGCAGAAGAAGATGAAACATCCTTTTGATTGATAGAAACATTTTGATCAGAACAAGAAGATTTAAAAGCAGAATAAGCAGCATCTGAATCACCATTTGGACAAATAGAATCTAAACATTTCTTAATATCATCACCTTGTTTAGAACAAATACAATTAACATCATTTAAAGCATCACATGTATTAGAAGCCTTAGTAACTTGAGAAACACAAGCTAACAAACAGGCTGGTGGAGTAGCAATGGCTTGATTTGATAAAAGAGCTAAAGATAAAACGGTAGAAACGACAGTAGAGGCACGCATAGTTGTGTTGGGTGTGTATGTGATAGCGAGTGTATACTTAGTTATACTTGGTTGCAAAGAGAGGATATAAGTATATAATAACAGGGACTGTCAATTAAAGATCTTATAAATAAATATAAATATAATTATAAATAAACACGGTAAAACAGAAAATTTGTTATGAAAAGTTTCAAAGCAAAAAAACATTTGGAAAACCACGAGATGTAAATATTGAAGAAAAACAATAGATACTGGGACAAAAGCAGGGCAACCCGCTGCTAATAATAGATCTATGTATTATTACCATTATAGACATAATTATTATAGTATTATAGACATTATTATCATAGTTGTATTAGTTTAGACATTGAATATATTTATTTGTATTTGATTAATTAGTTATTTACAGTGTGTGTGTGTGTGTTGAGAGAGAGAGAGAGGCAATCAGTTATTCAAATGGGTCCTCGTTGCTATTCTGCGTTGGTGAAGTAGATTCTACCTTCACAGGCTCTGTAATAGTAGAAGCACTGTTCCATGGTAACTCTTCACTACGTAAACTACCATCTTCATTAAAATGTGGGATATCTTTATCATGTCTCAAATTACCATCCTTTCTTAATCTCTCGACTACTATCGGTTGGAAAAAATTAACTCCCATATATATACTAATTATACTTACTATTCCAACCGTAATAGCATTATGACCTGTTACTCTTGGCATATTAACTTATTTCTTTGCTTAGTTGTATTTAGTTACTTACTTGTTTAATATCCCCTTTCATTAATTAATGATTTTATTCTTATTTTTTTGAATATTAAATATTTAATTATTCAAACTATTACTTGCAAGTTAAACACTAAGCACACACATATATATCAATTACTATCAAAATATCAATAATAGCAATAGTATTCAAATCTCTCATATTATATATGAGTCTTTCTTTATTGCATTCTACTTTAAAATCATCATCATCAATAGTAACAAAAACAATCATTCGCAATATGTCTAATTATAAAATCTTAGAAACAGATTTTATTAAACCTGATTTAGATGATAGATCATATCGTTATATCCAATTACCAAATAATTTAAAAGCATTAATTATTAATGATCCAACAACAGACAAAGCCGCCGCAGCAATTGATGTTAATATTGGTGCTTTTGAAGATCCTGAACAATTACCTGGGTTAGCACATTTTTGTGAACATTTATTATTTATGGGTTCTGAAAAATTTCCTGATGAAAATGAATATTCAAGTTTTTTATCAAAACATGGTGGTTCATCAAATGCTTATACTGGTGCACAAAATACTAATTATTATTTTGAAATTAATTATGAACATCTTCATGGTGCTTTAGATAGATTCTCAGGTTTCTTCACTGGTCCTCTTTTCAATAAAGAATCAACAGATAAAGAAATTAATGCTGTAGATTCAGAAAATAAAAAAAATTTACAAAATGATTTATGGAGATTTTATCAATTAGATAAATCTTTAACGAATTTAAATCATCCTTATCATAAATTCTCAACAGGTAACTTAATCACATTAGGTGATTCACCAAAGAATGCAGGTTTAAATATTAGAGATGAATTATTAAATTTTTATAATAAATCATATTCTGCAAATTTAATGAAACTTTGTATCTTAGGTAGAGAAGATTTAGATACTTTATCAAATTGGGCCTTTGAATTATTTAAAGATGTTAAGACATTGGATCGTGATTTACCAGAGTACAATTCTAAGATCTTAAAAAGTGAACATTTACAAAAAATTATTCAAGTAAAACCAGTGAAAGAATTAAGAAAATTAGAAATTTCTTTCATTGTTCCTGATTGTGACCAACACTGGAAATCACAACCACCACATTTCTTATCACATTTAATTGGTCATGAAGGTTCAGGTTCTTTATTAGCACATTTAAAAGAATTGGGTTATGCAAATGAATTATCTGCTGGTGGTCATACTGTTTCAAAGGATAATGCATTTTTCTCAATTGATATTGATTTAACTAAAAATGGGTTAGACAATTATCAAACAGTTATTTATAATGTATTTCAATATATTGAAATGTTGAAAACACAATTACCACAAGATTGGGTTTTCACTGAATTACAAGAAATTTCTAATGCATGTTTTAAATTTAAACAAAAGGGTAATCCATCAAATACAGTTTCTACATTAGCTAAATCTTTAGAAAAAGAGTATATCCCAGTGAATCGTATCTTAGCTACAAGTTTAATGGTAGAAAATGAACCAGAAATGGTAGTAAAATATGTTAATTCAATGATCTTAGAAAATTCAAGAATTACTTTAATTTCAAAAGATATTGAAACAGATTCTAAAGAAAAATGGTATGGTACTGATTATAAAGTTATTGATTATTCTGAGGAATTAATCTCTGGGATTAAAAACTCAGGTTTAAATGATAATTTAAGATTACCACGTCCAAATCAATTTATTGCTACAAATTTTGATGTTAATAAACCAGAAAATACAGATTCAATCGTACCATTAGAAGAACCATTGTTAATGAAAGATGATAATATTAATAAAATTTGGTATAAGAAAGATGATAGATTTTGGCAACCAAGAGGTTATATTTATGTTTCATTAAAATCACCAAATACTCAATCATGTTTATTAAATAGTATGCTTTCCACAATTTATGTTCAATTAGTTAATGATTCATTAAAGGATTTACAATATGATGCATCTTGTGCAAATTCTCATGTTTCATTTTCAAAGACAAATCAAGGTTTAGATTTAACAGTTTATGGATTTAATGATAAATTATTTACCATTTTACAAGAATTCTTATATGGTGTTAATCATTTCACACCTGATGAAACACGTTTTGATATCTTTAAAGAAAAGACTATTCAAAATTTACAAAATTTAATGTTTGAAGTTCCATATTCACAAGTTTCACCAGTGTATAATGCTGTTATTAATGAAAGATCATGGATTATTGAAGATAAATTAAATGTTGTTAAAAAATTAACTTTTGAACAATTAACTAACTTTATTCCAACAATGTTTGAAGAATCGTTTTCTGAAATCTTGATTCATGGTAATATTAAATCTGATGAAGTGAAAGATATTGAAAATATTATTGAATTAAATTTTAAAAATAAAGAATCTGTTGATTCACAATTACAAAATAAAAGATTAAGATCATATTTAATTCCAAGGGGTAAAACATATAGATATGAAACAACATTAAAGGATAAGAAAAATGTTAATTCTTGTATTCAACATGTTACTCAAATTGATATTTATAATGAGGAATTATCTGCAAAGAGTGGGCTATTTGCACAAATGTTACATGAACCATGTTTTGATACTTTAAGAACTAAAGAGCAATTAGGTTATGTTGTTTTCAGTTCAAGTTTAAATAATCATGGTACATCAAATATTAGAATCTTAGTTCAATCTGAACATACCACTCCATATTTAGAATGGAGAATTGATGAATTTTACAAGGCTTTTGGTGAAACATTAAAATCTATGAGTGAAGATGATTTCACAAAACATAAAGATGCTTTGTGTAAGAGTCTTTTACAAAAATATAAGAATATGAATGAAGAAAGTTCTCGTTTTGCTGCTGCTATTTATTTAGGTGATTATAATTTCACTCACCGTCAAAGAAAAGCTAATTTAGTGTCAAAATTGACTAAAGAAGAAATGATTGACTTTTTTGAAACATATATTGTTGGTGACAAAACTTCTAAAGTTATTGTTCATTTACAATCTCAAGCCAATGGTAAAAATATTGATGAAGCTAAATTAGATACTGCTGTATACCCAACTGGTGAATTAATTGAAGATATTGGTGAATTTAAATCTAAATTATTAGCTGCTCCATTACGTCAACCAATAAAAGCTTTTCGTCTTTTTGAAGAAAAAGAAACTTAGATGTAAGTTATAGAATAACTGTAACTTAGAAAAATTTCATATACATTTTGTACATATACATAATATAATAACTACTATAAGAAAAAAGTTTTTTCTGTTGTTAGTTGTTTTTACTAAAACTACAAAGTTTAAAAAAAAAAGTTGTGGACTATAATCGACATCCCAAGTCTATCCTTCATTACAAAATATAATTTTCCTTGATCTCATAATGAATACACAGACAACGGACTTCCTATTTGACCTATAATATTTATCTGGGAAACGGAGAACTTCAATCTTTGTTGAAGGTCTGGCAATTAGCGACTGTTTGAAGACAGATAGGCCAACTGTGGCATGTTTCCGGTTGTTATATTGATTCGGTCTATTTCGAAGGGGAATAATTGTAAATCACCATAGAAGTATTATCTATTCAGTTGCAATAAAGTACTGGGTTTATATACAAATTTATTTGAATTTTACTCAAGTTGAATATTTTTTTTTCATCAGGAAGCAGGGTAAAATAATTGCCAATTTGTATTAGGTCTAATTTATGATTTACATAGATCTATATGGTTAGTTAGTTGCTAATATGGTGTAATAATAGCAATATGGGTAGATAACATAGGAAATTGATAAGTACGGTATAACTGTAAAAGAGATTAACTAAAATATATATATGGTGTACAAAAGCATATACAGATTTCTATGTAAAAATATACTTGATAAAAAGATTAAATTAAAACTAATAATAAATTAAGATTAATTGAAACTTCTTAACGGTATTTGTAGAAACCGATGTCGTTAGCCTTTTCTCTGAAACATTGACGACAGATGTTTAAGTCATACTTTCTGACTAAACCGGTGTGAGAAGAACAGACTCTACATTGACGAGAACCTTTACCGTATCTTCTTGGGTGGGAGAACCAGACGTTTTCGTGAGCCATTTTTCTATAATAAAAAAAATTATGATAATAATATTAATATGATATTATTATAATTCAATATAAATTGTTAGTATTTCTATTTCTTTTGATTAGTCTAAATTTTTGGAATGGTAGGAGAATTGAATAAATTGATTGTTAAATTATTCTAGTATATTTATATTAAATTTTCTCAAACAAATTTAAAATATTTCAATCTTCATGCTAAACTTTTATTTTCATACAAATGGAACAGTAGGTTTATTGTATTATGATACTATTCAGACAGTAATGTTTCCAATTCCCGATTATTATTATTCATTCTCTTAAGGTTAAAATTCTACTAATGCTCTATAACTAGTTATTCTCATCAATTCCTTTAATTTCAAATTTCATTCATATGGGTACATACATTATATTATATTCTCTTTAGTTGGTTTACTTTAAATGATGTATAATCAAAACAATAATAGTAGTACTAACTCAAGTTATAATATTAAAAATTCAACTATATTCAATGTATCATCAATATTGTAAATTCGCATAAAACCAAACCTTCCAAATGGGATTGTGAACCACCTAATGGGCTGCTGAGAAACTGGCATTAACTGAGCAACTGGGGCAAGAAAGAGTGTCAGTCTACACAGAGCTTCACAGACTCTCTGCCTAGAATGAGAAAGTGTAGAAGGAGATGGACCTTGTTCATTCCAGCCTATCTTAGGATAACCTTCCCCGTCCACTCACTCCAGGCAGAAACTAAGTGGCCATTCCTAGGGAGAAACACTGTAAAGGTTACTAAGAGAAAAGTTTCACACAAAGAGCTGTTTTCAGAAATTTCAAACGACGCAAAAAAAAACATAATTTTTTTAGAAATTTCAAACAAGACCAGTAAATTCCGTATTGGGAAAGATTCAGTTTCACTCTGCACAGTCAGAGATTTTCCTCCAAAAATAATCCGGTGTTTTGGTGCAAAGAAATACAGTCCTCAATCAAAGTTTAAATTTTCACAAAAATTCATCGAAAAGTGAAAAATTTTGAGAGGAGATGAGATGAGATCAACAAAAGTTATAGTAGTTAGTTAATTAAACTGGAGTATTTTAAAATAGAGTAATCTCCAAACCCCAGTAGAATATATCGATAAAAAACGATGGCTGGTCATCATCATAGATCATCTTTTAGAAATGGGCACAAGACTTTTAAGTCTAAGCATGCTTCTAAAGGTGCATTGAAAAGAGAACATAAAGGTAAAGTGGAAAGAGAAGTTGCTAACAACAAAGCTTTAAAAGGTGAATCTAAATTACAAAGACGTAACAAAGCTAAACAAATTAGAACTAGAAAAGTTATGGCTTCTTTAGAAAATAGAAAATTATTTGAAGGGGTTAATGGTGCTGAAAAGATTATTACCATTATTCCATTAACTGAAGATTGTAATCCACAAGATGCTGTTGCAAAATTGTTTGCATCAGCTGAAGTTCAACAATTAAGTGGTGATGAAAATGTTATCCCAGGTGAACCAACTGTTAAAAACTATTATGTCAAACAATATAAATCTAACCTAAAGGTTATTATCCCAGATTTAAACAATTTTATGGATATCCTTGATGCAGCTAAGATTGCTGATTACGTTGTTTTCCAATTAAGTGGTGTTTCTGAAATTGAACAAGATTTAGGTGAACAAATTATTCGTGCTTTGGAATTACAAGGTATTGCATCTCACATTGGTGTTGTGGCTAATTTATCTCAAGTTCATCCAAAGGAAAAATTTCAATTAGATGTTAAGCAATCTTTAGAAAGTTATTTCAAACATTTCTTCCCAAATGAAGATAAGATTTATAATTTAGAAAAACCATCTGACACATTAAATGTCTTAAGAAACTTATGTCAAAAATTACCACGTAATGTTACATGGAGAGATTCAAGAGGTTATTTAGTTGCTGATGAAATCGATTACAAGGATGTTAATGACCAATATTGTGAATTGATGGTTAGAGGTACTGTTCGTGGTGTTGGTTTCAATGCTAATAGATTAGTTCATATTCCAAATTTAGGTGATTTCCAAGTCTCTAAGATTGAAAGATTAAAGGCTTCTACTAAACCAGGTAAAAAATTAGCAATGAAAACTGGTGATGATCTTATTGCTGAATTAGAAGAAAGTAATTATTTTGAATCTAATGAAAATAGAGAAACTTTAGATGATTTTGCTCCAGAAGATATTGAATTTGAAGAATGGTCTGATGATGAAGATTATGAATATGATCATTTAACCTCTGCTAGATTCGATGATGGTGGTTATTTACCAAGAGCTGATGATAACCAAAGAAGAGTTAAAGTTCCAAAGGGTACGTCATCATATCAAGCTAAATGGTATTTAGATGATGTGGTTAATCCAGGTGAAGAAGTGGCTGAACAATATGAAGATGAAATTGAAGAAGCTGAAAAGAAACAAGATATGATGATGGCAGATGATGATGAAATGATCACAGAAGATGATGATATCTCGCACCCAATTCTTGATAATAGAGATGATGACGATGATGAAGAAGATGAAGCTGAAATGTTTGTTGATCTTTCACCAGAAGAAGAAGAACGTCAATTACAAGAATTTAGAGCTTTAGAAAAGGAAGATCGTGAATTCCCAGATGAAATGGAATTAAATCCATCTGAATCTGGTATTGAAAGATTGAAAAGATATAGAGGTTTGAAAAATTTACATAATTGTATTTGGGATGTTGATGAAAAGGATCCAAATTGTCCAGAAGAATGGAAACGTTTATTGAGAATTGGTAACTATAAGAACACCCGTAATAGATTATTAAAGGAAGTCATCAATGATGCTGAAGTCATTGCTGGTGATCGTGTTAAGATTTATTTAAGTTTCCCAAAGAATTTATTAGAAAAATTAGTTTCTCCACAATCTCATGCTGTTGCTCTTTACGGGTTATTACCTCATGAACACAAGAACACTGTGGCTAACTTCTCTTTACAAAGATGGGAAGCTTATGAAAAACCTGTTCCAGCTCAAGAACCAATAATAGTACAATACGGTATTAGAAGATATACTATCAATCCATTATTCTCTGCTGATACTAATAGTTCTAATAATGTTCACAAATCTGAAAGATTTTTACATCCAGATGTTCAATCCATTGCTACATGTATTGCTCCTGTCGATTTTACTCAATCCCCTGCTATTTTCTTCAAACCATCTGCTACTGAAAGAACTGGTATTGAATTAATTGGTCATGGTACATTCTTAAACGCTGATCACACTAGAGTCATGGCCAAGAGAGCCATCTTAACTGGTCATCCATTCAGATTCCATAAGAATGTCGTTACCATTCGTTACATGTTCTTCAACCCACAAGATGTTGAATGGTTTAAATCTATCCCATTATTCACAAAGACTGGTAGATCTGGTTTCATTAAGGAAAGTTTGGGTACTCACGGTTACTTCAAAGCTAACTTCGATACTAAATTATCTGCACAAGATGTTGTTGCCATGTCCTTATACAAACGTATGTGGCCAATGGCTTCTAATCCATGGGATGGTGAATATTAAAAAGTAAATACATATAATATAGATAAATTTTCAAAATAAGCACATTGTATAATAAATAACATATTTTATTCGATATTTCATCGTTGTAAAGAGTAATTACTCGATTTTAGATGGATTGTGATTGGTATTTTTAATAGTATTATAACTAACATTATGATAGATGACATTTTAAGCTTAGTAATCACATGACTTTACAAAATGAAATTTTGAGATGAGCTTCCTTGAAATATTTAATACTTAATGCAACTAACACCCAAAAAGAGATATCGATTCTTTAACACTACTCTTAAAAAATATATATCAAGAGACTAGATCTTATAGCTACTCGAGAAAATCAATAATAAGATGAACGGTTCAATTTTTACTTGTAACTCATGTGCTACTGAATTCAAAACTGGTGATTTACAAAGATTTCATATGAAGACAGAATGGCATAGATATAATTTAAAGAGAAGAATTGCTCAATTACCTCCTGTCACTGCTGATGAATTTGCTGAGAAACTACAAATTTCACAACAAGAAAAAGAACATGAAGTTGATGAGTTTGGGTTTCCAGTATTAAAGAAGTCTGGTCATCAACATAATCATCATCATCATCATCATCATGCTCGTCACCATCATCATCACAGTATTGATGAAGAATCTGCTATTACTGAATCAGATATTGAAACTTTACCAGATTATAAATTAGATGAAATAGAATTGAAAAAGATTGTCTCTCAAGCTGAATCTGTTGGTTCTGAATTATCTCATTTAACTTTCGAAAGTGAACATACAAATCACACTGATTTAGGTGAAGATACTGTTTCTGAATATAGTTTCACTAGTGAATCCAATTTTGGTAGTGATTATCCAACTGAAGAAGGTGAAACTGATTATGAAGATTTACTAGAAAGTGAAATTAGTGATAAGAACTTAAGTCATACTAGCTGTTTATTCTGTGGTCTTGATAACAAAGAAGTGGAAAGAAACGTCAGACATATGTTCCGTTCCCACGGTTTATACATCCCAGAACGTTCTTATCTAGTCGATTTACCGGGATTATTAGATTATTTAATTAACACTATTGTCATTGATTATGCATGTTTATGTTGCAACTATGTTGGTAATAGTTTAAAGGGTATCAGAGATCATATGAATTCTAAACGTCACTGTAGAATGCCATATGAAACAGCTTATGAAAAGGAAATTTTTGCTCCATTTTATGATTACTCTTCCTTAAACGAAAAACCACACAAGGCTAAGACTACTAAATCAATCCATTTCCAAGAAGACACCAATCAAGAATCCACTCCACGTCCAAACAATCAACGTATACCGTCACCTGCTCAACGTCGTCGTCCTGAAAGAACTACAGTAACTGACCAAGACAGAAGGATGATTAGTGGTGTTACTGAAAAGCAGTATAAGAGTGGATTAAAGAAGGCTCAACAATTGGAAAAGAGAGCTGAAAACGAACATTTACGTAAGAACGTTAAGAGAATGAACTTCCAAATGCATTATAGGGATGAACTTCTTCAATAGTTTGATAACACTAGAGCATCCATATTCATTTTATATAGTTTTTTGTATATAACAAATATTTAAGAACAGATCTTTTTTATCCATTTATTAATGCATCATCTACTCGTGATCAATAGGTAAGTCCCCTTTATAGATAACTGAACTTGTGTCGGTTGGTTCGCCAAAAGAATGATTTAAAGTATGAACTTCAGTAATTGCATTAGTTGCGTTTGACATTAGCGGATTTATTGATTGGAAACTACGATTTTCGGGTACATCTAAAAAGGAGCCTAACCCTGGTAACTCAGAATCTTTAACTGACTGTATTTCCATGGTTTCTTGTTCTTTACTTATCACGCTGTTGAAATGATCTAGCAATTCTTGGTTTTTCAATTTATTTTGAGATACAGATCTTTGAGATACATCAGAATCACTAATTGAACCAGAGACGTTTCTTTGTCTATATATACCTGATGAAGTGTTAATTGGTTGTGACGCCCACATATTAACACAATTTAATCTTCTATTTAAAACATCAAAAGCTTTGGATTGTGGTAGCAGCATTAATATACCGTAAAGACATTTGCAAAGATACGGAGATTTTTGTTGTTCTAACAGTTGTAATCTCATTCTAGTAAATACCGAGGATTCGAATAGTTGAACCAAAATATCTAATTGAACTAAGTCATTCATTTTCAATTCATAGTTAGCTAATTCTTGGATGACTGAATAGACAAGTTCATAATTCTCAGAAATCAAACCTAAAGTGATAGAACTTACTGGATTGACACACCATGTTTTGAACAATGAAGTGAAAAACAATGGATCGTCACCACTTCTCAATTTTTTTCTTAACGAAACCATTTCAGGAGCAGTAATTAAGTTGGTACTTAATATCTGAATCATCATACGGATAAATGTAATATCTCCATATGAATTTAAAATCAATGAAATAACCTTAAACACTCGTTCGGGCGATAAACTAGCACAAATCTTCCTCATAATATAATTAGCCCTGGATTTTAGTAATTTTGGATCCCTTCTCAAAAGGTTTAAGAAATCCTCTAAAAATTTTCTCAAGTAGTTGTCATTTGAATCAGAACATAATTTTTGTAATAATGCTAAAGCTTTTTCAATTAATCGACTATCTTTATTTGATAATGAGTTCAATAACGTTAAAAACATACTATCATTATGTGCTAAAATCTCATCCGGAGCCTTTTGATAAATAAGAGACAACCAATCTAAACAAGCAATTTTAGCATTAACTTCACTATCGAAGAACTGTAAAGTTAAACTATTAACTATTGGGCCATAAGTTATTGGCGACATATTTTCTAAATCATCATACTTATCACATAGTATTAGAAGTTTATCATTTACCATATGAGCTGTATCTGCCACAGTAGAGTTTGCATCACATAGCAATTTCAAAAGGACAGATAAAATTTTAGTATAAAAGGGAATCAAATCACTTGGTGCGATTGTTAATATAGAATTTAACCATTGTAGAGCTAAGATTTGGATCTCTGGCTCAGAGGATGCTAAGTTGTTTACTAAAATGTTTAAAATATCAGTAAAATCTAAATGGACATCTTGGCCTGGAATATATTCTTCACCATCTCTGGATGGAATCATTTCATCAATTTCATTCACTGCTACAATATTATGTTCTTGGATTGCAGTTTCCATTTCCTTTCGAACTGATTGTAATGTGTCACTCTCAGCAGCACTATTTGCTGTCAAATTATTAGCATCAGCCTCGGTTGTCTCTTCTTGTGAACTGTTTGCATCTGAAAGTTTATTGAAGGCATCAAATAAAGATTTCTTCTTTTCCGCAATAAGTGAACCATCTTGCTTTTTTGCAATTGTACTTTGTTGATGACTATTCTCTCTCAGTTTCTCGATTTCTTTTTTTCTTAAATCAATTTGTAATTTAGCAATTCTATTCACTTCATGAAGTAACGAATCTAATAATTCTCTTGTTATGGTTCTAACATCCTTATGTGAATCTCCTAAAAAGGTGAATAACCCACCTAAAAATGATGGAAGATATGAAATTAATTCTAAACCGGGAGCATTTAATAATACTTTTATCCAGTCTACTAAGAAAATTCTTGTATCTGGATTAATAGCGTATATTCTCTCAGTTAATAATGGAATAAATTTAGGTAATGAGAATGCAAGAGCATCATCTTGTTCATAGTTTTCCTGGTAAACATTGCCGGTTAGTGGATCTAATGCAGTAGCTGCAGGCGTTTGCGATGGATCATTATTGACAATGCTTCTATAACTTGAAGCCTTTTCAGCAACAATATCTTTAATCAATCTGTCAAGTAACTCAGCAGCACCTCTAACAGAATTTTCAGTATCAGCACTAATCTTACATAAAACATCAAATATTTCATTAAAGAATGGTAATATTTCACCTTTTGCAATCTTGGCAATGTTATAAAGACTTTCACAAGCGTAAAATCTAACTTGATCATTTTGATCACCAAAGCATGTCAACACTGGTGGTAGGATCTTTCGTAAGTATTTGCCAACTTCAGTATTTCCCAATGCAATTGATGTGGCAGCCAATCCCATAAGACCTGCATTTCTAGCCATGGGTTGGTGTAAAGCGTATGTATAATCTCTACATAGCTCATCGATAATTTTATCAATTCTTTCATAATCATTTTCCAAAACACATTGTTTGACCAATTTCTCTAATTCTAGAGCGGTAGCTTTTCTCTTCTCGTATATTTTATCATTTAATCCCTTGATGATTGATTTTTCTATGTAAAAGATATACTCATTAATGTGAATAATTCATCAGTTAGTATTTGCTCTTGTTCATATAAGTTTGAGCGCAGATTCTAATGCGAATATTAGTAAAAATATATTAAAATGTAATACATACCCATTGTAATAGTTGATTTGATCCTTTGGAAATGATCTGAATTTAGTTTTTCTGTCTATACCCCAAAAGTAATCCTTATTAAAGTTGTTTGTTTACATTTTAAAGAAATTCAGATTTTACTTAAATTCAAAATTCAACTTGAAAACAAACCTTTAATCTGAAAACAGAGTCGAAACTTCAAACAAAATAGTTGCAAAACCAGAAAAGCCAACTATTACCATCACTACATAATAATGTTATCTGAATTACCACCTAACGTTGTCTTATTATTATTACAGATTATCTTAACTCGTCAACAAGAAATTTGTCGTACCAACAAAGATAAAGATTTGGATCAACTGTTGAGTAATCCAATTTTAGATAATGAAATCCTCCATCAATTTACTACACATACGTTAACACATTTGTATTCACCCCAACTAAAATCATTGACAATCAGGAAATTGAAGACTCTCATTGCAGAGATCTTTGGCGCTGGGTTTAATTCTGCCGCTGAGTATTCAGAGGTTCTAACTAAACAGTTTCAAGAGGAAGATATTACCATTATTACATTGGCTAATTTCTACTACGATTGGAGAATCATGCAATTAGAACAAGATGCAATTCCAGCAGCCAAAGATGATATCATCAAGCTAACTCAATAAGCTAGTCCACTCTACTGCCTTATTCATCATTTTAACTTCGTTATGGCAATTTATTATTAAAAAATCACGTTTTCCGAAAATTGAAAATTTTCAGATTATTTTAAAAAAGAACCTTTGAAGCTTTAATTTAAAGGTTGAAATATATTTAATTAATAATCACACAAGATCTTACTACAAGTTCTATTCAGATAGATTATAAAAGTGTGAGATATTTTTTCTTATTTGAATAGGTAAGGTTAAACTATAACGAAAGTCTTTTTTTTGCTTTTCCCCTAGAGAAAAAGATTGTGCAATTATTAAGCTATATTATATTGTATTTTAGCTCATCACCTGAAAAGAATACAGTATGAAGAATTTAATTACTTTAAACAAAGGTAGATTAAGACCTATTGCCACAAGCATTGATGATGAAACTAATGATGGTGTTCAATTCCAGCTTTTAGATAGTGTTTTTGATACTTTAACCGATAGTATTACTAGTGTCTTAGGTGCCTTGGATGTTGGTATGATTGAAGTTCAACAATATATGAAGAATGGTACCAAGAATGTCTTAGCTTCTTTTAACATTGAAACATTTGAAGATGAATTATTATCTTTTATCCATTTTGCTGAAATGAATCAATTGATCTTTGTTTTTAAGCAAGGGGATATTATCTCTGCTACTTATGATGCTGTCACCTTTGATCCATTAAACACAATTGTTGAAATTGTAGGTACTATAGATAATGGGGTTGAAGCTGCTCAATGGTCTTATGATGAAGAAACTTTAGTCTTAGTCACCAAAGATCGTAATGTGGTCCTACTGAGTAAGTTATTCGAACCGATCGCTGAGTATCATTTAGAAGTCGATGATTTAAAGAAATCAAAACATGTTACAGTCGGTTGGGGTAAGAAAGAAACACAATTCAGAGGTAAAGGTACTCGTGCTATGGAAAGAGATGCTTTAGCTAGTTTAAAGGCTTCTGGTTTAGTCGGTAATCAATTAAGAGATCCAACTATGCCATATATGGTTGATACTGGTAAATTGACTGAAATGGACACACATGAAGTCACTATCTCGTGGAGAGGTGATTGTGAATATTTTGTTATTTCAACCATTGAAGAGGCTGAAGTCCCAGAAGAACCTGGTCATATCGTTGCCAGAAGAGCTTTAAGAGTGTTTTCTAGAGATGGTCAATTAGATAGTGCTTCTGAACCTGTTGATGGTATGGAACATCTATTAAGCTGGAAGCCACAAGGTTCTCAAATTGTCTCGGTTCAACGTAACACTGATAAAGGTGACGAGAACTCATTAGATATAATATTCTTTGAAAGAAACGGTTTAAGACATTATGAATTTGATTCTAGACTTCCATTGGATGAAAAGATTAATAGCTTATGTTGGAATAGTAATTCTGAGATCTTAACTGTAGTTTTAAACGATTCTATTCAATTATGGACCACAAAGAATTTCCATTGGTACTTAAAACAAGAACTTTACTCGCCTAATATTCAATATGCTAAGTGGCATCCAGAAAAGGAATTCACTTTAATGTACGGTAATGATAATCATATTAATATTGTGGATTTGACTTTCAAGATGACACATGGTCCAACTTTAAAACCATTTGATTATGGTACTTCTTTAGTCATTGACGGTACTACTGTTAATATCACTCCATTATCTATGGCTAATGTTCCACCTCCTGTTTATTTTAGAGATTTTGATGCCTCAGGTAATGTCATTGACGTTGCAACTAGTTTATCAAATGAGGTCTACGCAGCCATTACAAAAGATGATTTAGTCTTAGCATCCATTTCTCATATGGAAGATATGAAAAAGGGTAAACATCCACAAGTTGTTGCAACACTTTCTAAAGTTGATTTTGCCACTGAATTGGATTCTCTTCGTCAAGTTGCTTTTATTAATGATACTACTGTAGGTATCTTATTAGATTCTGAAAATCTCTCTCGTATTGCTCTTATTGATGTACAAGACGTTACCCAACCATCTTTATTAAACGTTGTAGAAGTATTTGATAAGATTATCTTATTGAAAACTACTTTTGATTACAACCATCTAGCTTACCAAACTAGAGATGGTACCATCGTTCAATTAGATACTGAAGGTCAATTACATCAAATTACCAAATTCCCGGAATTAGTCCGCGATTTCAGAGTTCAAAGAGTTCATAACACTAACTCTGAAGATGATGCTCAATGGGGTAATGATAACTCCGAACTTGTCGCCTTCGGTGTTACAACTGGTGGTAAGTTATATGCTAACCAAACCATCTTAACATCTGCTGTTACCTCTATTGAAATCACAGAAGATTTATTATTATTCACTACAGCCCAACACTACTTACAATTTATTCATTTGAATTCTACCAAATTCAAGGCATTGCCTGTTGTTGAACAAAATGTTGAAGATGAAAGAGTTCGTGCTGTTGAAAGAGGTTCTATCCTAGTTTCTGTTATGCCTTCTAGAGCTGCTGTTGTCTTACAAGCTCCTCGTGGTAACTTAGAAACCATTTATCCAAGAATTATGGTTTTAGCTGAAGTTCGTAAAAATATTTTATCCAAGAACTACAGAGAAGCCTTCTTAAAGTGTCGTACTCATCGTATCAATCTGGATATCTTATATGATTATGCTCCAGAACTATTCATGGATAACTTAGAACATTTTATTGATGAAATTGATAGCGTTGACTACTTAAACTTATTCGTTTCTTGTTTAAGTGAAGACGATGTTTGTCAAACTAAATATAAGGAAACGTTGAATGTTGGTATCAAAGACTCATTTGAAGTTTCTGAAGCTCCTTTAACCGAAATGCAAGAATATTTGAAGAAGAAATTCTTCGATCCAAGTACCTCAAAGGTTAACAAAGTTTGTAAAGCTTTATTAGACGTTTTATTAGCTAATCCAGAATATAGGAATAAGTACATGCAAACTATTATTACCGCTTACGCTTCTGAAAAACCACAAGATTTAGAATCTGCTTTGAAGTTGATCAGTGATTTAGAAGATGAAAAAGAAAAAGACGACCAAGTTACTTACTTATGTTTCTTACAAGATGTTAATTTGGTTTACAAAGTCAGTTTATCTTTATATGATATCAGATTAGCTTTGCTAGTTGCTCAAAAGTCACAAATGGATCCACGTGAATATTTACCATTTTTACAATCTTTACATGATAGTGAGCCATTACGTCGTCAATTCATGATTGATGATTATTTGAAGAATTACGAAAAGGCCTTGCAACATTTGGTTGAATCAGAAAAGGAATCTAAGAATGTTTCTGAAGAACTTATCGATTATATTAAAACTCATGAATTATACAAGAATGGTTTGCAATTATATCGTCATGAAGTCTCTAAGCAAAATATTGTTTATGCTCATTTTGCTAAACATCTTTCTTCCTCCCAACAATATGCCGAAGCTGGTATAATTTATGAAATGTTGGCAGAGTATAAATCAGCAATGGACTCGTATGTTCTTGCTAAGAGATGGCGCGAAGCAATGGCGATTGCTGTCGAATATTTCGGCGACGATGCTGAAAATGTTGCTGAAGAATTAATTAACTCGTTAACTTTTGAACATAAGTACATTGATGCTGCGGAGTTACAATTAGAATTTATGAAGGATGTCGAATCATCTATGGAGTCATATTGTAAGGCTTACAGGTATGATACCGCATGTGTTATTGCTGTTAGAAATGGTAAGAAGGAATTGATTGAAAAGGTTGTTGACCCTGGTTTAGGTGAAGGTTTCGGTACTATTGCTGAACTTCTTGCTGATTGTAAGGGTCAAGTTCACTCTCAATTAAAGAGGTTAAGAGAACTACGTACAAAGAAGGAAGAAGATCCATATGCTTTTTATGGTCAAGAAAATGAACAAGCAGATGATGTTTCCATTGCCCCATCCGAAACCTCCACTAAGGAATCATTCTTTACTAGATATACTGGTAAGACTAGTGGTACCGCGAAAACTGGTGCTTCTAGACGTACTGCCAAAAACAAACGTCGTGAAGAACGTAAGCGTGCTCGTGGTAAGAAGGGAACTATCTATGAAGAAGAATATCTTGTTCAATCCGTGGGTAGATTGTTAGATAGATTGAACCAAACCAAACCGGATGCTATTAAATTGATTGATGGTTTGTGTAGACGTAATATGAGGGAACAAGCTTATCAAATTCAATCTAAGTTTGTCGAGTTAATTGACGTGTTAAAGGAAAATGTCAAGGAAATCTATTCTATAAGTGAAAAGGATAGGGAAAGAATTAATGAAAATGGTGAAGTGTATTATATTCCTGAGATTCCAGTCCCAGAAATTGCAGACTTCCCTTGTAGTAAAGTGGTCGAATTTTAAGGAATAGCATATCTAGTGTAAATTATATACAAGGTTTATTAAACTCTTATAACAAAATGTCATATTTATTAAAAAATTGATATAGTTGAGTAATACAACGTGTTGTAGATAAAAAGAAAGGCATATATAATTGGATACAATGTTAAGGTATACAAACAGATCCATAAAACAAAATTAGACGAGTATATTAACGGGAAGGTGAGAGCTTGCTATCGAAGGATCATGTTCTCCAGAAAGAAAGTTTTTAGAAAGTTATTACAAACTCGGTTTATAGTCCTATTGATGTTGTTAGCTAATTCAACCTTGGTAAAAGTTAGAGTTGTTTTGTCTCTCTGGATCTTTCATTTTATGGATCTTAACACCAGATTTATCAATGTCTGCGATCTTTCCAATATCTTGAGGGGTGATAATAATAGTCTGGGTTCTGGTTGAATCCTTTAATTTCTTAACAATCAAGGTGGTCCCAATCTTTCTATTAACTTGATCCATGAAAACATCAAATTCATCTAATGCAATGATTCTAGAACGCATAGGTTTCCAAGTCGCCAGAAGTAAAGCCATTTGTGAAAAAGACTTTTCACCACCAGATAATGTATCGACATTTCTGGCCTTCTCATCAGCTGGAGTCAAAATGTAAATTTCCAAACTCTTTGTATCTTCAATGAAGACCAGATTACCTGCAAAATTTCTAATTCTAAGTGATTCTCTAAAATCCATATCTGCATCAAAACAAGTGCGCTTCTTCATAGTGAAGTAATTCTGCCAACGGTGTTCGATTGATTGTTGTAAAACCACAAGAGCTTCATCGATGGTCTTATACTTGTTGTAACTTTCTTTATATTGATCTTTGATGGTGGAAAAATGGTTTAAGATGTCAGTTTGAGTCATCCCAAGTTTTGATTCTGCTTGTCTAATCTTAGCATCAATCTCATACAGCTTTCTCTTGATTTGTTCTTGATCATCGGGCAAATCTAATAGAGAAACTTCCTCTTCAGTGGCAAATTTTACGGCATTTTCCTTTTGAATTCTAATACCATCTTGTAAAGTCTCGATATTTTCTCTAATTTTGATAATATCACTATTATATTGTTCTTTCTTGGTTTCATAAAAACTGATGTCTTCTTGGTGTTTTTTAATTTTTCTTTGTCTTATATCAATATTTTCATTTAACTGTTGAATTGTAGCGTTTGTACTTTCTAAATCCTTCTTGGTCTCTTCATAATTTTTCTTTACTGGGATGGCTTGTTCTTTAAGTTGGTTCAATTCAATGTTTAGACTTTCAATAGCACTTTGATAACCTAGGATAGCTTGTTCTTGTTTTTCTTTTTCATTTTCTTTTGATGTCAAGACACCAGTATCTTCTGTTCTTTCGATATTGATTCTTAACTTTATAATACGTTTACTGTTATCTTGGATATTATAATTGTAATCTTTACTTAGCGCTTTCTTTGTATTGATTTCTTTTTTAGTTTCTTTAGTTTCAGTATCGTAATCGTTCTTAATTTCACGTATTCTGTTGGTTGCATCGTCAATTTGCTCCTGGATATATGATACACCATCATCAGATACAGAACCCACTTTCAATTTTCTATTCTGTTCATAAGAAACGGAATCTAATCGAAATCCACCACTCAGTTGAATACCGTAATTATTGTTTTTAAGACTTTTAGATAAAGCCATTTTAATATTTCTAGGATTTGTCTTTAAGAAATTACGAGCAGCATTATGGTCTCTTATTAAAATTACTTTTTCAATATTGTTCAGATCGATGAAAACTTCTCTTAATTCAGGTCTCGAAAATTCTAAAGTATCTAGGATAGCTGGATAGTCAGATTGAGCTCTCCCTGAATCAATGTTATACTTTTCAAAACTTCTATATGTGGTGATAGAAGCATTGTATCTAATGCCACAGGATCTAATTAACTGTCTTAATGTTCTGTTGTCTTCTGGACAACTAACAACAAACGAACCTAATGTTTGAGATAAAACCTTTTGAATATCAGGGGCCCATTCTCTATATTTGTCTTTAACAGTGACATAATTACCTAGTGGTCCGATTGGAAGTGTTTTGAAGCGATTCTTATTATGTTGGATTTGTTGTAGAAGATATTCCATTTTAGAGTCGAAATTACTTAAAAATGAAACATTACCTTCCTTAATTTTTCTCAATTCTTGACGATTACGATATATTGTGATGTCTAATTGTTTTAATTCCTCGTCACGTCTTCTGGCAGCATTACGTTCTTCATTCTCTAATTCTTGGATTTCTGATGATAATGTGCCTATTAAATCGGATAATTCTTCATTCTTTTTGCTTAAGGTATCCATATCAACACGCATTTGTTCTTTATCACCACCCATCCTTCTCCTTAATTCTTCTTTCAAATGATGGATACTTTTATCTAACTCGGCAATCTTTCTGTTACATTCTTTGATTTTATTTTCAGCTTCATTGACATTTTCTTTTGTCAAATCAAATGAATGTCTTACTTCTCTCAATTCGTCTTTAACCTTTTGATGTTTCTGATCCTTTTCTTTCCATATCTCATTTTGGTTTTGAATTTCTTGAGTATCAATTTTATTATCAGAATCATATCTAGCAATTTTAGAATTTTTCTTTTCAGTTCCTTCTTCTAAATCTTTTAATTTTTTTTGTATGGCAATAGCATCATTTTCTCTCTTTTCTACAGATCTTTCATTATATTCAACATCGATCCAACAAGACTTCCCTTGTAATAATCTTTTATCTTCGTTTAAAGTACTGGTTTGATCTAATTGTCTGACTAATTTCTTTGCTTCTTCATAGTCCTTCTTCAGTAACTTCAAATTTTCTAAATGAAATGTCATATTCTCATTAGCGTCGAGAACAATTTTTTTAGCATGTTCAAGGTTATTATTAACATCCATTAAAAGGGTACCTCTCATGAAATGATTATATTTGTCTTGTGATGTACTGGCGGTTAAGAACGATCTTGCAGCATCTTGTGATAAGAAACACATAGGATTACTAATAGGAATGGAAAAATAATCGATCACCACTTGAATATCTTTCTTCTTATGACTAATTTCTTTACCATTTTCAGTCTTTAAACTAAATGATGCAGGACCATCCCTTTTAATAGTTCTTTCAATAATTATTTCTTTACCGTATACCCCAGCTTGGTAAGCACCATAGGAGGAGTTATCTAAAGTAATAGTGATTTTTGTTGAATAACAACCATTTGTAATTAAATCTTTTAAAGAGTTACCTCTATTAGTTTCACTTGCTTTAGCACCAAGACCAACAGTAATAGCAGTTAAAATAGCACTTTTACCACTACCATTATTACCAACAATGAAATTTAATCTAGGACCAAACTCCATTTCAAAATATTCATGACACATGAAATTTCTTAGAACAATTTTCTTAATATAGCCAGAAGGGCAATCATTATCGCTAGCTGTTGAAGTTTCTGTATTTTCAATGCCAGCTTCTTGAGTGTTGTTGGAGTATTGTGTCATAGGGGCATATTGACGTCTTCTCTTCTTTTTAGTTTGTTCATTTTTATCCTGAGCTTGTTGGGCGGCCAAATCCAGTAGCTCATTATCTACCTGATCTCTGGACCTTTTCTCAGACATATTATTCATGGATGATACCAGTGACATGCTTTGGTGCTTTTGTAAGTTTAATATTGCGTTGTTCTAGAGCTCATCTCTTTCTTAAAGATTATTGTTAAATAAACAGAACGCGAAAGTAAATAATTTCAGAATTAATTTGATGTGTTTCAAAAATTCGGTGTTTATTAAGAAGAGTAAATACACAGTGATACAAAAGGTATCATTATTAACCAGGGAGCGTCTAAGACCAGGGTGTAATTCCCAGATATAATAAAATATTTTATTTGATAAGATGAACTGTAATAATACTACTAATCACTTAATAAAAATAATAAGATACCTTGAAAGTAGAATTGGCGGCAATTCAATATATAAACACAACAAAACGAAAATATTGGAGTTTGAAAGTTAAACTTTGCCCAACATGTTGATTTTGCAGATCTCCAGTCTCGTTTAGATATATTTGATAAGGTACTACTTCTTAATGAGTTTGTTCAGTTTCTTCTGTGTCCTTTGAGATCTCCTGGTATGACAAATAGTTAAAAGAACTACATATTGAGATTATCAACGCCATCCTTAGAGTAACATCATCTTTCTTCACTTTAACTCGTAACCATTTCCTTTACTTTCACCTCTCATATCACTTATATTCTCTATCTCTGAACTTCTGTCAAAGCTCCGAATTATCTTTACAAGAGATTTTGTATTTTAAGGAATTAAAAAAACTGTAAACTAAAAGGAAAGAACCTCGAGATGAAAACATACTCTAACTTAAATGAGGAACTAGACACCGATTTGGTTATTTTAAATACTTCAGAATTGTATATAGCTTGTCTTTTTATATAAAGTACAGGTCATGTCAAAACCACAACCAGCCATTAATGCATTGTCTGCAAGGTTATTGCAGATCGGTGATAAATGGAAGAATAAAGTGATTAAAGGTGTTCCTATACCCGTGAGTACAACCCATTTAGTAAAAAATAAGAAGAAGGATGTTTATATTTTATCTATGTTTCCGTATCCGTCAGGGATGTTGCATATGGGACATTTACGTGTCTATGTGATTAGTGATTCTTTAAACAGATTCTACCAGCAAAGGGGTCATAATGTTACACACCCAATGGGGTGGGATGCCTTTGGATTACCAGCAGAGAATGCTGCTATTGAAAGAAAAATTAACCCCCATGTTTGGACTGAACAGAATATTGGTAAGATGAAAGAGCAAATGAACAATATGTTAGCTAATTTCCAATGGGATAGAGAAGTGAAAACATGCGATCCAGAATATTATAAATTTACTCAATGGATCTTTTTGCAAATGTTCCAGAAAGGGTTAGCTTATCAAAAGGAAGCAGAAATTAATTGGGATCCAGTTGATAAAACCGTCCTTGCTAATGAACAAGTGGATACTAAGGGAAGATCATGGAGATCAGGAGCTGTTGTGGAAAAGAAAATGTTGAAACAATGGTTCTTAGGGATTACCAAATACGTTGATGGTTTATTAAACAATTTAAACCATTTAAATGATTGGCCTGAGAATGTCAAGAGTATGCAAAAAAATTGGATTGGTGCTTCAGAGGGTGCTGATTTATCTTTTGTTACCAATGATCCACAATTTGATAACATTTCAGTTTACACTACTAGAGCAGAAACATTACCTGTTGTACAATACTTAGCATTATCGTGGAACCATCCTCTTGTTACGAAATATGCAGCCTTTGATTCAGAGTTGAAAAAATTTGTTGATTGTGTTCCATCTTTACCAAGGAATTCTAAGGATGGTTATAAAATTGAAGGGGTAACTGCTATTAACCCATTTAATAAAGAAACGATTCCTATATTTGTTGCATCATATGTTATTGCAAATTATGGTACAGGTACTACTAGTGATAATCCAGTCCAATATCAAGGATCAAACTCCCAAGTTGGTGCTGCCGTTATGGGTTGTCCTGGTCATGATCAAAGAGATTTTGATTTCTGGAATAAAAATATGCCTAACCAACCTGTTAAAACATGTATTGAATCCGGATTTGTTAAAACTTTAGTAGATGGTGATCCAGTAGTATCTGGACCACTTCCATATACTCTTGATTTTGGCTATATGAAGGAAAATGCTGGAAAATATGCGGGAATGCTAACCTTGCAGGCAAGAATCCTATTAGTTAAGGATTTTGCTGAAACTAGTGTGGCTAAAGCTGTCACTAAAACAAAATTGAGAGATTGGCTGATTAGTAGACAAAGATATTGGGGTACACCAATTCCAATTATTCATTGTGATTCATGTGGTACAGTGCCAGTTCCAGAAAAAGACCTACCCGTATTATTACCAGAAATTAAGGATATTCCAAAGAAAGGAGGTAATCCATTGGAACACATCCCTGAATTTGTTAATGTGAAGTGTCCTTCTTGTGGTCATGATGCCAAGAGAGAGACTGATACAATGGATACATTCATTGACAGTTCGTGGTATTATTTCAGATATTTAGACCCCAAGAATAAAGATTTACCATTTGATCCAGAAAAAATTAAACAACAGATGCCGGTCGATCTTTATATTGGTGGTATTGAGCATGCAATTTTACATTTACTATATTCAAGGTTTGTTAGTAAGTTTATGGGCACGGTTGGGATGTGGGAAAATGAAACTAATGAACCATTTAAACAACTAGTTACACAAGGTATGGTCCATGGGAAAACTTTTACCGATCCGGAAGATGGTAGATTTTTGAAGCCTGATGAATTAAAATTGAAAGATTCGGAGTGGTTAATTAAAGCAACAGGTGCTAAGCCAGTTGTCACTTACGAAAAAATGTCTAAATCCAAATACAACGGTGTGGACCCTGATGAGTGCATCAAGAACCACGGACCTGACGCCACCAGAGCTCACATGTTATTCCAAAGTCCAATTACTGAAGTTTTGAAATGGGATGAATCCAAGATTGTGGGTGTTGAACGTTGGTTAGATCGTCTAGTAAGATTTTGCAAAACCATGGGGGAATCTAGTACAAAATTTACCGAAGAATATGTCCAACCTAATGAGGATGACGAAGCTGAAGTTGAGTTCAATAACAATAATGAAAAATTATCAAGAAGAATTACAGATTCATTTGAAAAGTACTTATCATTGAACACTGTTATATCTGATTATATGAAGTTGACACAATCATTAGAGATTTCCCAAAGAGATGAAAAGGTAAGGGAAGAACTTATTATGCAAAACTTGAGAAGATTTATTACACAACTATATCCAGTGGCGCCAAGTGTTGCAGAAGAATGTGCATCATTGCTTAAAGCGAATCAACCATTATTGCAGAATTGGAATCACTATGAATGGCCTACTAAAAATCCAATAGTTAAATGGAAATATCAACGTTACCAAGTGGTGATTAATGGTAGAGCTAAGTTTTGGTTTGTTGATGAGCGTAATTTGTTCAAGAAAGGTAAGGATTATGTTTGTGAAAGATTGATGTTGTTACCAGATGGACAAAGGTTTTTGAAGAACAGAACATATGACAAGTTAATCCTGAAATTTAACATTATCAACTTTACTTTTAAGAAGAAGAAAGGTCCGCCAACTGGTAAAGAAACTTTGAACGGTAAAAATAAAACTCTATAAGAATGAGATTAAATAAACATAACCATATATAACATATAAATAAGCTTGTAAATAATTTGATATTTATTCATTTGCATCATTATACTTTGACAAACTCTTTAAGAAAGCAAATAAAAATTTTGCTATACCCATATAAGGTTCCATTGTAGAAATTTCTCTTAAGACTAAAATTTTTAAAGAGGCAAAATTAGAAACATCCGGTAACCATGAAATATTGTCTCGTGTTATAGATTTTTTGAATGCACTGAAGTTTTCTTCTGTTAATAGCTTATCATAACTTCTTTGGACAGAATATTTCTTTTCTAATCGTTTCAATGCTTTAATGGATATGAAAGACGTTGCAGGGATTCCTGTGATAGAAAAGACAGCTTTACTTTTGTTCTTTACGTCTGGGAAGAAACAGTTTTCTAGAACTTGCTTAATAAATTCTGTTGGAATGTTGAAAATCTTTTTCTTGTCCACAACCTTATTTCTCCATAAGTAATTTGTTATATCCAAGATATATTGATTTTGTAGCTCAATAAACTTACCTGCTTGAGGCTGGTTAACCAAAACGTCTGTCATTCTGATCAAGTATTTACAACATGTATTTATAATCAAAGGATCATCAGATAATATCATTTTATGGATAGAATCAGAGTTTAAGACCAATTTATCAAAATGTAAAGCATCTCCTCCAGAAACAGTCTTGTACATTGGTATAATATCAGTAAGGTTTGAGATTAAATGTATTAGTGTCATAGACAAAAACCTATCATCAATTGAGTATCTCATGTTAGCAAGTATTAATTTTCTAATGTCTGCTAACATAATAAACCCAAAATCGGTGACTTTACGATCTGTTGGATGGTTAATAAACCAATTTTGAATCATTGAAATTAGAGCATTACACATTATTGGGAATACTTTACTGTTTCCACTATGATTTTTCTTATCGGTGTAAGTAAGATGACAAATAGCCAAAAATTTCAACACTGTATTTCTAAAATTAGGTAAAGAGTCATATGGAGGTTTTAATATTGGGAATAAAGATGTAATTAAAGTTATGAAAATCTGTTCGTTAGCTAATAGATTTTCTAATGTAAGAAATGTTTTTATAGTTGTGGTTTGTAATTCTTCAAAAATCTGACAACTGAAAAGGATATTATTAATTATTGGTGTTGTTTCTTCTTTCAGCAGTGTTATGTCATTAAAACATCTTTTTAAATTAATTTCAACCCATGAATTAAGTGAGTATAAAAACTGACTTTTATTTATTCTTTGTTCAGAAGTAGCATTATAATGTAAATCGTTGACGGTAACCATTGGGTAGAATTGAATCACAGGATTACTATGTAAACCTTTAAACATTGGGTCTACATTAGTTGGTAATTTTAGTTTTGTCCAACTTCTGCTCAATTGAGGAATACTAATGACATCATAAAGTGGAGATGAACTGTTACGTAGTTTTCTCTTATCGAATCGTAAAGTATTTGGATTAGTATCAGAATCCTTTAAGATATCTAGCAACATATCTTGGCTATCGTTAATTACATCAATTCCAAATTTATTTGGTGCTTCTCTCGGAAGAATCTTAATTAATAAAGAAGTGAATTTCTCATCAAACTTCAAATTTTGTAATCCTTGTAGAGCATGTTTCTTATCGATCGTATTTTTGTCACCTAATAAATCTAATAAACGATCTGAATCATTCAATATAGTAAGATATCTTTTCAAGATTAATATTATATTTATATCGGCGGCAGAATATACAGGTTTCTTGGCAGTCTTATCTAACATATTCAATTTCCAAAGTTTAATATCTTGTTTAGATTGGGTACTCCAAATAATGAAATATGTGATGTATTTTTGTAAATATTCATATTTCCATAAGTATATCAATGTAGATTTATCAGAGTCCAAGATTTGTTCTGGAAATAAGAAATAGACATTAATTAGCCATTCACAAAGAGCACATTGAACATCCTTATTTAAATAACCATCAGTTACATTTCCCAATTGTGTTAGAATAAAATGAAATATTTCATTAGATAAATAATCGTCAGGAATTAAACATGTCTTTATCATTTTAATTTTGGTTTTTGATGATATCACTGAAGTGGAACAAATAAATTTTAAAAAATTGAGAAATAAATCGGTGGGGACCCCATGTTTACTTGATATGGATGCGATAGTCTTTAAATGTTTATCAATTTTCCATTGTGGGGTAGATTCATTTGAATCTAATAATTCTTCAACGGCTTCATATATTTTTGGATTTGCCATTATAAGTCATGAAGTAAAATTTCTAAATTGAGAGACTTTTTATAAAAACAATTAAAAGTTGTAATTTTTTCAATGGATGGTACTACTCTCTTAATGGTTATCAAATGTATAAATCTTTAATGGGTTGAGATGGGATGTAATTAACTGTTTCGTGTTTGTAATAACAATAAATTTCAAGATGTTTGTTTACATTTTCAAGAAAGTGAAAATTAAATTATTATTGCAAATCGATGATTATGTTAAAGTATATGTTATATTAGGAGATGAGAATAGCTGAAATGGATGAGAATAGTAGTAAAATATGTATATATGTATATGTAAATATATATATTATAGTAGGTGTTTATAAAATAAGCGGGAGTTGGGCATATGACAATATGATTATAACTTTAAAGTTTGATTAATATCATAAGAGGATCTTGATCTCACATAAGGATCTAAATCAACATAATTTTGGCACAACTCTTCGCCAATTTCACATTTAATATTCCACAATTTTTGTGATTCTAATTCATCTTTAGCTTGAATCCATTGAATGTTAATATCTTGATATTTTTTAATTAATTCATCTCTCTTTCCAAGAATTGATTGTTTCTTCTTAAATTCAAAATCGTCATCATCATCTTCTTTCAAATGTAATAAAGTATCATCAGAACCATCTGGTGGGGTGTATTGATCTAAATTAATTGAATCGTTTTCACCTTTCAAATATTTAGGCAATTGATCAGTATCAATATATTTATTTAAATCCTTTGTGTTTTTAGTGAAAACGATCTTTGATGCTACCACTGGATCTAACCAATTTTTAATAATTGTCCAAATTGGAGTAAATAACCAAGGAGCTTTATGAATCAATAAAGAACCAAGAGATTCAGGGAAATGAGCTTCAAAACAAGTAATAATGAATTTCACAGGAGCATAATCCATGTTAGATAAAGAGAAATCAGTTAAATCAAATAAGATAGTAATAGCGCCTTCTTTCATGAAAAGACGTGAAGTTTCGATGATTAATAATGCATATTTCTCTAATTCGGATTCTTGTTGATCACTTGAATAATGAAATTTTGGTCTAACAAGGATAATTGGTTTGCCATGTTTATCATGGCCCATAATAACAGCTTTTTGTTTCTTTAAACATACTATAACCCCAGCATCATTTTCTTCATGAGACAAGAACTTATATTCACCACCATCTAATAATTGATTTAATTGATGAGTATGACGAAATTTAAAATTTTTGGAGAGCATATGAATAGTCTTATCCACATGAAATTTACGTGCTTTCACAAATCTTAATAAATGACAATCAGGAGATTCCACTCTTAACATATCCCAAAATTCTTTATATAATAGATCTGAATCAACATCTAATAATTCAAATTGTGAATGTTTTGTACCATTAATCATTGGTTCACCAATATGATCCTCAGTTTCTTCTTCACCAACTGTGATTGTGGTAGGATCATATAAATATGAAGTGGATGAGATTGGGATATTCCATAAATTATATAAATGAGCCCAAATTCTTTTCAGAATAAGTTGTTGGTTATATGGTAATGAAGAGTAATTAGATTTAACGGTAGATAATTCGGTCATTCTTGTGTTGTTATTGCTGTTATGTGAGTGTGTGTTATAAAATAATGTGTATTATTATTATTATTATTATTATTATTATATATTTTTTGTTTGTTTGCCAGATTTCAATTATAGTTTTGTTGAATGTAAATGATATTTAAACGAAACTTCAACAAGTACCTTTAAAAAATAAACAAATTATAAAAAATATTGAGTAAAAGAAATATACATTTAATTGAAGATAGAAAAAACAGATATACAACTAAATTACATAGAAAAAAAGATATTTATAGAGAAATAAAAGTGATGGATGATTTTTTCAAATTTACATTAATTCAGAGAAACCAGGAACTAAATTTTTAGTGAACCCACCTTCTTTTGCTGCAATTTCATAATAACCATAAATTGTAGTAGTAGCCATTAAGATTGAAGCACCAGAACCTAAAGTACCTAATAAATCGGACCCAATTGATAAAGCACCAATAGTAGCACCACCAAACATTGCGGCGGTTGGAATAATTTTTTTCAATTCTTTGTAAACGTTTGTTTCTCTTTTACCATTAATAACCATACCTTGTTCTTTAAATTGTTTTGCAACATCACGTGGAGAAGTCCCAGAGATTTCAATCCAAGTCTTTGAGAATAAAGCACAAGAACCTAATACGAATGTAATATAAACGACAGTTTTAATTGGATCAAATAACATTTCTTTAAATGAATCGATTGGAGATAAATAATAAGAAAGACCAGAGACAGCGACTTGTGGACCTTGAGTACCTGGTTTAATACCCCAGACACCTAATAAAGCAATGATTGGATTATTTGGGAATCTTTGATATAACATTTGTGAAATTAAAAATACATTTGATGTTAAAGCACTTTGTAACATAATTGGTGTATTTGAAGTATAGAATAATTTAATTGGATAAGTACCAATTTGACCTCTAACTTTTGTAGATCTAATTGGTAATTGATAATTAAAACCTTGTAAATAAAGTACGAAAAGGAAGACAAAGATTGTTGCAAAGACTTGAAATAAATTTGGTAAAGTAGCTCTATAAAATGCTTCCACTAAAGCTCTTTTTTTATCCTTTCTAACAGACATTAAATGGAAAAAGGCAATGATTGCACCTTCGAATTCTTTACCACGACCAGAATTAATAGTAGTTGGAGCTAAAGCTTTCCAAAAGATTTGTTCAGCGACGTTAGTTGCGGTGAAAAGTGAAATACCAGAACCAAGACCATAACCCTTTGATAATAATTCATCTAATAAAAGAACAATGAATGAGGCAAACATTAATTGGAAAATCAATAATAAAGAGATTGCGATACCAATATCACTTGGTTTACCATAATTACCAGAAAGAACAACGACTAAAGCTTGACCAAAAGTTAAAATAATTGCACAAACTTTTTGTGCAATTTGAAATAATTCACGATCATTTTTATTATCCATTGAAATTTGTAATAATTGTGTACCTTGTAAAAATTGGAAAATCATTGATGAAGTAATAATTGGTGAAACACCTAATTCCATAAGAGTACCTCTATTTGATGCTAACATTGCTCTAAGCCAATATAATGGATCAGAAGTTTCTGAGGAGATAATACCATATAATGGAATTTGACCTAAGATTAAAAAGATCAATAAAGATACAGCGGTCCAAATAATTTTTTGATTATATGGAACTTTTCTTTGTGGAGCGACGACTTCGATTAAGAATGGTTCAAATGGTTTAAATAAATCTAAAATACGACCAGACATAGTTGATTATATTATATTATATTATGTTAGATTATGCAATTGAGTGATGATATATTAATAATACAATTTATAAATTTCGATTAAGTTTCAAATAAATTTCAAATAAAAAATAAAGGATATTATAAAAGACAACAAAAGGTTATATGCAAAATAGTTACTATATCAACTATCAATTGAGTTACTGTATCAATTATCAATTATCAATTATCAATTGATGAATATATTTGTCTAATTTAGACTATAATTTAATTGAGTGTATAGCAAGGGATAGGAACTTGTTTCAAATCAATAAATTGCAGTACAACAAAATATAAATTGAACAACTCATTGAAAAATAATAACCACAATAATTCTAATAACTGTATAAAAGGAAGATCACACCCGTGCACCGCACTCTGGGCTTCTTCAATGTTGCCCCTCGCGCAATAGAAAATTTCCATACGTGAGGGTAACACTGTTGCTATATTATTATGCTATAATTGGTTGCTATGGTTACGTTGGGACTGTATGGCATGATGGAGAATTGCAGGATGGAGTATACTACTCCCAGTACTCTGTACTCCTATACCCCTTTCTGTATCACACTCTGTATTCCATTGAGTCTACAGTGTAAGATAGAGTATACTCTATAGTGTAGTGGTATAGTACGCTGTATTATATCAAACACTTCTTTTCCCTCCTTTAAATATTTACTCCCTTACTAAGTAAAATTCCACTTTATATTGTAAGTAGAGTGTGGTGGAGTATAGTATAGTATCGGACAAATGGGGTTGCCACTAGGCTGCCACTGTACTATAGTCATATCACCAATAAGACTGCCACTATTATAAGATCCCTCTATTCCGATAATACTGTAACACTGCAATATAACCTTCTATTCATTGGTTATATTGTATATATTATTTTACAATGGTATATTCACAAGTGTATATGCAACTTCTCCTATGCCATAGTTTAATATAGGAAAGGAGGTGATATTATTATATAAAGAGACGTATTAATACTTATATACCTGGGCACACTTGTATTTCTCTTATCAACTTATACATATATATATATATATATACACATTATTATTATTATTATTATTACAAACACAAATGCCTGTTCCAACTACTACTATCTCAACTCCAGATGATCATCGTGCTACGGTCATTAGAGGTATAAAAACAACAGAAAAACATGAATATAAGATTAATACAGATGTTGATACTGATATTATTACATTACCAAGATTCATATTAGAAAATCAAAAGATGCATTCCAATGCAAGAGGTGATTTTTCACAAGTGTTAAATGCCCTAGCTTTTGCATTTAAATTTATTTCACAAACTATTAGAAAAGCTGAATTAATTAATTTAATTGGTATGACTGGTGACATTAATTCCACGGGGGATCAACAAAAGAAATTAGATGTCTTAGGAGATGAAATTTTTATTAATGCAATGAGATCATCTGGGATTATTAAATGTGTTGTCTCCGAGGAACAAGAAGATTTAATTATCTTAGATGGTAATGATTCAAAATATGCGGTTTGTTGTGATCCAATTGATGGTTCTTCAAATTTAGACGCAGGTGTCTCAGTCGGGACAATCGTTTCTATCTTTAAAATGATGCCTGATTCAATAGGAACTTGTACTGATGTCCTTAGACATGGTTGGGAAATGTGTGGTGCTTGTTATGCAATGTATGGTGCATCAACACATTTAATGTTAACTATGGGGGAAGGTATTGATGGTTTTACTCTAGATAATAATTTAGGGGAATTTATCTTAACTTATCCAAATTTGAAAATACCAGATCATAGATCAATTTATTCAATTAATGAAGGTAATTCATATTATTGGAAACCAGAGATTAAATCATTTATTGAATCATTGAAATCTCCACAAGATGATGGGTCCAATCCATATTCTGCACGTTATGTTGGGTCTATGGTTGCTGATGTTCATAGAACTTTCTTATATGGTGGTTTGTTTTCATACCCGGGAGATGCAACACATCCAGATGGTAAATTAAGATTATTATATGAAGCATTCCCAATGGCAATGTTAATGGAACAAGCTGGTGGACTTGCCGTGGATGATCAAGGTAGAAGAATCCTTGATTTAAAACCAAATCATATTCATGATAAGACATCAATTTGGATTGGTTCATCAAACGAAGTTAATAAATATTTAAAACATATTGGTAAAGCTTAGCCGCTCTTCTTCTTCTTCTTTTTTTCTCTTTTCTTTATAATTTTTTTTTTCTACTTTATTAAATAAAACTACAATAATAAATACATATTTAAAATAATAATTTTTACAAAAAAATACAAAGCAAACACTACAATATGGATATACTAGCACATTGTAGAATATATCCAATTTCAAATTATATAAATGTTATATCACACAAAGAACCAATATCACAATCGGGTCTGGTTCATATTATCATCGATGAATTTAAAAATAAATCATATCAATGGATACATCAACATGAAAAAGATGGAGAAATTATTGTAATTATAGATTTAATGAATGCTTGGGTTGATAACACTGCGAATATTATTATTAAAAATGAAAAGTATATAAATTTTCAAGAATTAATTAAATTTCTTAATAATGAATTATACTCAGGTAAATTTTTAACAAAATTTGGAAGTTCCATTTTCAAAGGGTTAATTATTGATAATTTATCAATTTACTCCTTTAATAATATTGAAAATATTTCAAAATTTAATATTTTATTAAGACTTTTAATTAAGATACGACATAAATATGGTTGTTGGATTAAGACAATATCATTTAATGATTCTCATAGTAAGATTCCAACAAAGATACCATTAAATTATTTAAATGGTGTTGAAACGATATATCAATATAAAAGTCATGAATTTCATCAAATTAAATAAATAAATAAATGTATGTATAAGTAAGTAAGAGAGAGAGAGAGAGTTAATTAATGATATTGATAACCACATGTTCTACCAACATGATTATTTAACCATTCATCAACATTATTAAATTTTGCACCACAATTTCTACATCTACCTGGTGTTGAAGATCTATCCTTTTTTTTAGTACCAGGTGGATATTCAAAATGTAATGCTCTTAAATGATTTTTATAAGTATCACAACGTGAAAAGATTCCTGTTGAATGACAATTTGATGTTTCAAATTGTAAAGGACGTGATTTATATGGATAAATTTCCATATCTAATTGAATTAAAGTAGAATTAAATGGACATTTGAATGTACCTTTAATCTTATGTAAAGTAATTAATTTATCATGTTCAGACATTGTGGAATCAATTCTATTATTTTCTTTCCAATGTCTCTTTTGATGTCTAATTAAATCATTATTTCTTGCAAAACCTCTATTACAAATTGAACAACGATGTGGTCTATCTTCTGGCGTTAAATGTGTTGATTTATGTGTTGATAAGTTTGCATAATAATTGAAACAGATTGGACATTGTTTCTTACGTCTTGGTTTTGTTATCTTATTACCTGTTATCTTTTTAGCACCATTTGCATTTTCATTTTTTTTCAATATAATTTCTTTATGTAATGGTTCTTCCTTAACTGAGTTTGTTGTATTAGTAGAGGTTGTGGAAGTTGTAGTAGTTTTATATTGTCTTTCTGCAGCTCTAACTAAATTATCAAACGATGAAATTGGCGGTAGTGCAAAACTATTTGTAGTGACAAGCCCACTATTAGTATTATTGTTATTAGGATGAGACTCATGAGGAGGTGATGGTGATTCAGATGATGGTGAAGTAGAAGAGAATTTTTTCAATAGATTAAATTTTTCGATAGAAGATGGTTCATGATATTTATCTAATGATATTGTTGAATTATTTCTTGATGATGTTGTTGAATTTGACGGTATTGATTGAGTTGTTGATATGTGATTATTATTTAAATGAATATCATTTAATAATGAAGTGTTTGACATGGGGAGTGTGTGTGTGTATAATAGATATGTGTGTGTGTGTGTGTGTGTGTGTGTGGCAATAGATAAAGGATACTGTCAAAATATGTACAAATTAAAGATTATATATAAATAAAAAAATCATTCGCTTGAGACAATAATAACAATACAAACGAAAATTTTGAAAGAAAAGTATATATAAATATATTGCACTACTACTATAAATCAAAATCAAGTCATCGGAGAGTTTAAGAGTGGTTATAAAATCGCATTATAACTTACAGTGATCTCTCCATAATCAATATAACGGTTATCAATACACACTAGCAGAATGTAGCGCGGATACTATATTACAGTAATACAGTAATACTGTAGTAGCAATAGCAATAGTGTTATAGCCGTGTACTATATCTTGGCATGCTACTACTAGTGTTAACAGCCGTTTATTATACTGCGAGAGTAACAATGGCAATAACAAGAATAACATCACCCAACCCCCCACGCCACGTTACAGAGTATTAAAAGGTGGGGGGGCGTTGCCCGCTATTGTTCTCTGTGTGGTGTGTAAATGCCGCACTGTTAAAGGGCGGTGTAGTACTATGTAGTACTACGATGGTAATATCACTAGGGGGACAGTAATTGGAAAGAGTGTGTGGGGGAGCCATTTTGGGAAGACTCATCTGGGTTGCCGCGGGATATAAATGTTTGGGGCTGCTATTACTGCTGTATTGTATTGCTGTGATAATACAATGGGGCACCGGCGTGGGGGTGGGTGGCAGGGTAGGCGCGCCGTGGAAAGCTACACTTCCGAAATACGGATGACGGTCGTGCGGTGTGACACAGACCATGTGAGGGTTGGGTAACACATCGCTAGGGTTTGTTTGGTTTAAAGATTAGTTTTGGATGATTTTTTATTTCAGAATAAACAACAAACCCATGTTTATATTATCCTATATTATTATATTATATTATATTATCATTGTAATCATAAGCAAACAGATCAATGACAATGACTCAATCTAATAAAGATGGATTGGTTCTACCACCACTAGCAAATAATAATAGTGCTAATAATAATAATAATAATAATAATAGTGATGAGGATAATGCTATCATACCACAACAACATTTAAATAGATCCGATACAATAAGTACAACTGAAAATAATCAATCATCAAATAATGATCCACAATTTACTGATGAAGAAGATGAAATTGAACAAGATACATTAAATAGTAATATTACTATTAATAATATTAATAATAATATTAATCATGATTCAATTAGAGAAGAAATCGTTCATGAAGGTACAAATACATGGTTACCAATACATTTTATTAGAAAGACTAAAGCAAAATTTTGGACACATTATTTAGCTTTAGATAAAACATTAACCATTGTAAGATGTAAACATTGTGGTGGTATATTAGAAAAATTTACAAATAATTTTGATTCAACATCAACAAATGAATCATTAGAAAATACTAAAAAATTTCAAAGACATTTAAAACAAAAACATAATTTAAATCCTTTAATATCTTATTATAAAAATAATGAAGATACTACTTTATTACAATCAAATAATAATAATAATAATAAACATAATAACAAATTTCAACCTTCTCATTCCGCAAGATCTATCTTAGTAGCACAACATTATCAAAAAGATATTAATTTTACTGATTTAAATGCACAACAAAGACAAATTTTATATCCATTTTCAAAATTAATGGCTATAATTATCGCATCACAAAATTTATCAATGAGTTTCATAATGGATCCAGCAATGAAATTATTATATTCAAAATTATCACAACCTTTTATACCAGATCCATCAAGTGTTAAATCAACAATAAAGACAATATCAAAACAAATTAATGATATTATTAAAAGAACTGCTCAACGTAATGATTTAGATTTACAATTGATTATCGATGTTGATCATTTACCAATGGATTTAAATGATAGAACCGAAGCATTAACAGAAAGATTAAAATTCTTCTTAAATGAAATATTAAAAATTACTTTATTCTCAATCACATCAAGTGTTTGGTCAAATAAATTAAATCAAGGTCAAAATTCAACAAATGTCCTTGCATTAAATTTCCTAGATCAATCTAAGGATATTATTAAAACTATACCATTAAATGTTAAAGTTTCAGAATCCTCATTGTTAAATACTGTCACAATAAGAAATCAATTATTAGATGTCTTAACAAATATTAAAGGTTTAAATAAATCTGTACTTTCAATGACAATCTCACACCCAAGATTAATTAATATGACAAATATTGATTCCACAGATTTTTTCCATATGAATCAATCACCATATCATAATTGTATCGTTGATATCTTAGCAGATATTGTAAAACCAATCTTTGGTACGTCAAATTTAAATGATAGTGATACTTTATTAGATCCAACACAATCAATTGTTCGTTCAAATTCAAATAATTTGGACAACAATTGTTATAAACCAAAAGATTTTTATTCAAATAATCCTGAACATCATTTATTAGATTCTGTTGTTAATTTAAATGATATTAATATCTTAAATAATTCACAATCAATTTTCCATCGTATTAAAAATTTTTATAATGAAATTCAATCAAATCCATGGCAATTAGAAAGATTTAATCAATCATATAAAGATAAATTTCATGAAAATAATGGTCCAATTTTACAAACTTTTGATCCACAATTTTATTCTACAGCAGAAACAACATTATATGTGTTTTTAAAATCAAAATCAATTATTAAAGAAACACAAAAAAATTTACAAGGTGAAATTTTTGAAGAATCAGATTTTAAATTAATTTCAATAATTTATGATTTTATTAAATCAATTAATAAAATTATAATTTATTATACTTCCACAAAGAAAATGAATTTCACTTATATCTTTTTCACAATCATTATGTTAGAAAAAGAATTAAATGATATGATTAAAAATTGTAAATTTCAACCATTAGAAAAGACTTTATTAGAAATTCAATCAATTGTAAGAAATTATAAAAATATCTTAATTAAAGATGATACAATCTTATTAGCTTTATTCTCTTGTCCTGCTACATTATTCGAAAGAGAAATCTTGGAATATGTATTCCATACAGTGTCTTTATCAGAAATTGTTAATATAATTGGTTCCACTGTCACTGATATTATCAAGAGATTTATTAATATTGAATTTGTTACTAATCAACATTCAACAGATGATCCAAATCATCAATTTTTCAATGGTAATGAAAATAAAATTATTAAAGATGAAATTGATATTATCTTAACACAAATTGTTAGTGAAGATTTATATGATTATTTATCCACGGCAAATACTATTATCCCACTATCTTATCAATCTTATTGTGAACAAAGTAATTATTTCCGCGAAGATGGACGTTTTAAGAGAAGAAGACAAACATCTGATGAATATGTTGAACAAACTGATATCATGGAGAATGATAACAATGATGAAGGTATTCCAATGAATTATTTGGAACAGTTATTAGATATTCATATCCCTGTTTGTAATGCATTTTGGGAACAATATTTAGCTAATGAAGCAGGATTAATCATTAAATTATTATCCAAAATCATGATCACTGAATCTGCATCATCAAAGAAATTAGAATATGAATTCTTAAATAATTTTATTCCAAAATTAGGTGAAGAATATTTAGAAGATATTGTTAAGATTAAATTGTTTAATGAACAATATTCTGCTGGTAAAGTCGATTATGATATTGATACCTTAGCCACAGCTGCACAATATGATTGATTTCATCATTGAACTATATTCCATTCTTTGTATTATATACTCTATTTAATTTACTTATTCCAAAACGACACACGCCTATATGTAACTATAAAACATCTTTTATATTATAATCGTTTTTTTTTTCTTAATGTATTTTCATTGTAGATATATATATGCAAACTTATATAGACATAGAAACATTGATATATTTGTGAAACAGTGTACACATAGTAAATATTTTGGAGGTTTTCATTGTTATAAAAATTTATAAATAATATAGGCAGCTAAAAATAATATGAATCTTGAAGTTAAAATTTATATTATTATTTAAGCCTTTCTAGAAGTAGCTTTAGTAGCGTTCTTCTTAGCACCAGATGACTTACCCTTGGAAGAAGAAGAAGAGGAAGAAGATTTCTTACCAGACTTCTTAGCGGCGGCTCTCTTAGCAGAACCCTTTCTGTATGAGTTAATGTAGAAAGAGATGAATAAGACTAAATAAGAGGTTAAAATTAAGTAACCGTAAGCAGCAGCATCTTGAGTACCGTAACAAGTACCGTGATGTGGTAAGATGTCATGGAAATATTTGTTAGCGTAGAAAGTATAAGTGGCGAAATAGACAAAGACTAAATCAATTAAAAATTGGATGATTTGGAATCTAGTAACCCATTGTTTCCACCAAACTCTAATACCACAGGAGGAAAGGAAGTAATACCAGTACATGACGACGTGAACACCTAAGTTCAAAGTGATTGGAACCCATTCAACAGAAGTGTGACCCATTAATTGAGTGTAACATAATAAAGCAGTAGCACCATGATGGTAAGTGTGTAAGAATAAAAGCTTCTTTCTCTTTAACACTAAGAAAACGGTATCAATTAATTCAATGAATTTAGTTAAATAGTTTAAGTAATATAAAGTAATTAATTTTGGAGCAAAAGCATCTGGAGAACAAATAGCCCAGAATAAACCATTACGGTAAACCATTGGAATTAATTGTTCAGCTAATAAAACTAAAAGAATGAAAGAGGCAGAGGTTAAGAATAAATTGTGTAATTGGAAAATGATATGGAATTTCATTGGCTTGGCATTGACAGCACGTAAAAGAGCTTGGCCACCAAAGATGATGAAATAATAACAAATAATAATACCAATACCATGGTAACCATTACCTAAGAAAGTCTTGTTATGAATGAATTCAAATTCTTCAGCTGGATAACCAACAATATGTTCAAAGACTTTAGAGAAAATTGGCCATAATTCAAGACCGAATGGATGGTCAATAGATGGTTGTTGAACAGAAATCCAAGTTGGAATTTCAGTAACATTAAATTTTTGTTCCAAAAAGTTAGTGAAATTAAAATCGTTTAACAATTCGGCAAAAGTGTTAGTGGCATTAGCAGCCAAAGTTGTTTGTGCGTCCATCTTTGCTTCACTTGTATCTGTGATCAATCCAATTGATATATCAAAAAACCCTTTAGATCAAACTTTCACTAAACTTGACACCTTTATAAGTAAAGTAAGTAAACAGTGATCGAGCGGTTTTCTTCCAAAATTTTTCATCGTCGAGAAATCGTGTTCATTTTTTATTTTTTTGATGTTTTTTTCAAATTGAAAACGTTAGTTTTATGGAATAAACTACGCGTAAACGCGTCATAATAATTGTACTATAATATACTGCTATATTACGTGATCTTGGTAAATAGTATTTGTTTATGTATTGTATTAAGGTTATTTTTGTTCCACGGAAGAGTAACTATTTAATATTAATATTTTTATGTACAAAGTGTTATTAAAATTAAGAAAATCAAATCTGCTATTGAAGTATGAATTGTTGCTAAGCAGTTGGTGGTTTGGAATCCTTCTTAGATGTGGCTCTTTGGAATAATTTGAACACTTTCCCTTGTAATTTGTCGGTTCTTTTCTTGATATCATTGACATCGATGGACATATCATTTTCATTCTTTTTGAATGCCACAATTTGACTTCTCAAATATTGAGCTTCTTCAAGCAAATCTTTATATTCTGGATCTCCAGATAATAACTTGTTGAATTGTTTACAGGATTTCTCAGTGTCACTGATCATAATATCTGTCTTTGTCATTAACTCCATTCTTTGTCTAATCAAATTATCTTGTTCTCTATTTTCATTAGCTTCATCAACCAACCTTTGAATTTCTTCTTCTGTAAGACCAGTGTTAGCAACAACGGTGATACTCTTTTCTTTACCACTACTTCTCTCACTGGCAGAAACGTTAATAATCCCATCTGCATCAATATCAAAAGTTACAGCAATTTGAGGAGTACCCTTAGGCATCGGTGGGATCCCACTCAATTTCAAATCACCAATCAATTTATTGTCTCTCACTAAACCTCTTTCACCTTGATACACTTTAATATCAACACCAGTTTGATTATCAACACCAGTACTAAATACTTCTGTCTTCTTCACTGGAACTGTAGTATTACGAGGGATTAATGGTGAAAATGTACCACCAAATGTTTCAATACCAAGAGTTAAAGGTGTAACATCTAACAATAAAACATCTTTAATTTCACCTGATAAGACCCCACCTTGAATAGCAGCACCAATGGCAACCGTTTCATCCGGATTCACACTTGTATTTGGAGTTTTACCATGGAAAAGATCTTTAACCATATTTCTAATACGTGGCATTCTTGTCATCCCACCGACCATGATAATTTCATTAACATCTTCTGGTTCAATATCAGCATCCTTTAATGCCCTTTTCACTGGTGGAATAGTTTTGTCTATTAAATGTTGAGTCATATTATCTAATTCTTCTTCTTTCATCTTCAAATTGAAATGGAAGTTTTTGTAAAGGAAAGGAATTTCTACTGTAGTCTCTTTAACATGTGAAAGATCGATCTTCACTCTTTCTGCATTCTCCTTCAATCTTTGCATAATTTCTCTATTCTCCACAATTTCTTCACGATTAATATTACCATTTTCATTCTGGGTTATAAATTGTTCAATGAAATAGTTTACAACAACATTATCAAAATCTTCACCACCTAGATGGGTATCACCATTAGTGGAACGAACTTCAAATATACCATCTTCAATATCTAAGATGGAAATATCAAAAGTACCACCACCAAGATCATAAACTGCTACTAAACTTCTTTCTTTCTTATTAGTCATTGTATCAAGACCAAAACTTAATGCAGCAGCAGTAGGTTCATTCACCACTCTTAACACTTTCAAACCAGCTAATTTACCTGCATCTTTAGTAGCTTGTCTTTGTGAGTCATTGAAATATGCAGGAACAGTAATAACAGCCAAATTTATATCCTCATTTAAATAATCTTCAGCAGTCTTCTTTAAATATTTTAATAAGACTGCACTAATTTCACCAGGTGATTTAATTTGACCATCAGTAGTCATCACTGCAGCTTGGTTCGTATGCGAATTTTTCACAATTCTATATGGCAGCAATTTAATATCTCTTTGTACTTCTTCATCATCAATAGATCTACCAATAAGTCTCTTAGTGGCAAAAAAAGTATTCTCTGGATTGATCATTTGTTGTCTTTTAGCTCTCGTCCCAACAATAGGATCTATACTACTGTCTTTACCACTGTCTTTATATTGTTTTATATCGAATGCAACAACAGAAGGCGTGGTTCTGTCACCCATATCATTTTCAATAATCACTGATGACTTCTTATCATTAGAGTCTCTAATATACGCCACTGCACTGTTGGTTGTACCCAAGTCAATACCGATGACTTTGGAACTTAGTTGACGACATAATTGTCTTGTCGATAGTTTGGCTAAAGAAATTCGTGAACTTAACATTGTATTGAAAAAGTTTATTTCACTGTATAAGGGTTTACTATACTATATGGTTTTATATTTATTTGAATAGCAATTGTATAACTATCTTTACTCTCCTTCCCTCCTAAAGGTTTCTATGGGTGAAACAATGGGTTTCTTAATATTTGAAATTAAATTAATTATTAATCATCGCTTTAAAAAAGAACAAGACAAAACCAAGTACAAAGGAGACATTAAAGAAACAGATTTTGCAGATAGTATTTCTTCGATATTCAAGGGGTAGGATATTATTTATATAACGTTTACAAATACTCCAAATTAACTATAGTAACTCTTTGCATTACAATAAAATATTTACTCATCTGAAATTAATTTAGATACCCATTCGTTCAAAACTTAAAGCGACAGATTATTCATAGAAAGTAAAACAAAAGATTTTACTAAACTAAATTGTACCAAATAATGTACCTCTTAGAATACTTAATGTTTCCTCCAAATGTGCAATAATGTATCTTTTTTTAAGTAAAAATTCATTAAAAGTTCAATTAAGAAGTACCTTAACTATAACACCAGGGATCTAGTTAAGTATATTTCTATATATAGTTCATCATTATGTAATTGTTCAGGGACCAGCCCCACTTAGATATATATTTGATAGTTATGTGTTTTGTGACTTCATGCTTTATTTGGCGTTTTTTCATGCTTTATTTGGCGAATATCTGTATTAGTCAATAGAACGAACCCATGATTTTTCATATCAAAATGGTCAAATAATAAACCCAATCTATTACTCAATCCCATAATTTTTAGAAACACATCCAATTGTTTACTACGTTCAAGCATGAAGCAGCCAGTTTCATTTTGAACAACGATATTCTTGTTTACTTTGCTAATCTCACCAAAAGTATCAATTACTATCATTGTATCCGGATCTTCTAAATCAGTTCCTAAAACACAAAAAAACGTGTCCCAATCTATACAGGAAATTTTACCCACAATATCTGTATTTTTTTGTTTCTTGAGATCCTTTATCATATATTGGTCTTCTAACCAAAGCTCATGTAATTCTCGGTAATCATCAACACTATAATCATCAGGAGCTGTTTGTGTTTTTTCGTGGATTGAATCCAACAGCTTATATTCTATTGGCGTGAAAGCTGACATTACATCATCAAAATGGCCATATATTATTTGCCATACCTTCATAGGTGGCCCAATAATAGTATTATCTGAAGATAAGGAACTATACATCCCATTGAAGGCCTTGACGACTGGTGTGAATAGTGGTAGTTGACTATGGCGGTAAATTAGATCCCATTTTTCTATTCCTAATGGATTTTCTGGATCCTTGGAATTTGACCTTTTGTACTGTGATGATTCTGCACTTAACCACTTGAGTGCTTCTTGTTTACTTAGAGGTTTCATATAGTGTTCAAAATGATGTGTACCGACAACTTGTCTTAATTGATTTTCTGTAAAAAGTTTATATTGGAGTGTATCTTCAGATACAGACAAGAAGATAACTTTGGACTGAGAGTTGCTAGAATCATCCTTGTATTCAATTTTCAAATGACGCTGTAATAGTTGAGAATCTATACGATATGATTCCAGGACCTTTTGGAGAATGGCTAAGTGAATCAATAAAATCCCTTTTGTTTCTCCCGCATACACCCTGAGAAGCATTAAATCTTCAGCATAATGCCTTTGTAAAAAATTAGTTTTATTCTTTCGAATAATACCCATTACTACTTGTGCCAGAATCCCAATCTTTCTCAAGGGGTCCATGGTTTTCAAATCTTCGTTTAAACGTTTCTGTCTAGAAGTTAGAATTCGATCAACCAATTTTAAAAACATTTTTCTATATGGAAGCAATCTATGGTATGCAGCATCTATAGTACTATATTTTAAAAGCAAAAGTTCAGAAGAATCGTCACTTCTAAACTCATCATTTCCAAACCCATCATTTCCTGCACAATACAATGTAGTGAGATTAAACAAACAATTATGCCTGGAGGCACTTAATAGTTCTGATGCAATCTTCTTCATAGCTAAAGAGGGATGAGAATATCCAAATAAATTTAGTCTGTCATATCGATAACTCTGAGATCCCCTAATTAAGTCTGAATCAACGATGTCAACCAACTGAGGAAGTGTCGACACAAAACCGCTATTCTGAAAATATTTCCACAGTTTCTTCCAATATATTGGTTCTTGTTGGAAGGTTAATATTTTTTCCAGCTTAGCAAATATTTGTTTATCAGCTGCTAACCTGTTTAAGCAATATGAGTACCAGTGTATATCAACTAAATGGCCGATTTTTATTATAGGAACAAAGCCTAAACAATTAAAATCGGTTAGAATATCATCCTCCTGGTACTGGTTCCAAAGTTCGACAGATATCCTTCTCCATATATGACAATCACATACTTTTAATCTCAGTTGCTTATTACATTGGGCAAGGGATAACGCATCTTTCAATTCTAAATTGGATAAAATTGTATCCAAAATATCTGTTGGAAGTTCTGTGAAACTAGTACTCATATTTATCACAGCCGAATTTCAATTTTATTTAATAGTTCTATCTTATCAATGTGCTGTATTGTGGGAGGGTTAATTCTTGGTATATAAATATTGATAAAATCTTGAAATAATAATTATTAATTACAGTTGAAAAACCTTTAATTATAAAACTAAATATTTTACCACTTAGTTGCAACTAGCAAAAAGCAAAGTTAAAAAACAAACAACTCAGACAAGAACAGTTATTTCCAAAAACTGATATGGTCAACAATTATCACTTCGTTGTTGATGCATCTGCTTTTGAAAAAGGTTTAGGAAACATCAAGAGATGGGATCAATGGTTAAATGGTAAAAACTCAAAAAAATCTTCAAAGAAGATCCACATGGAATTGTATGTTCCAGTATTCACAATGAGAGAATTGGAATTTCTACAATTTAGAAGAAGAAGTAACAATGCCAAGGATGCTTTAAAATTTATCGAACAACAACTGAATCAACAAAACCATACAAACACTCCACAAGCACACAGATCTTTAGAACTTATTATGGAATATGAAGATATTTTGAATACTATTCCTTGGTCCGAAGTCAACATTAATCGTGTTGATAAGATCAATAGAGTTCCAAAGAGATTTAAAGATCTCTTGAAGAGCTGTACTTACAAATGCCGTCTTTCTGGTGATATTGCAATTTATGGTGAAGGTAATGAAGATGATATCATTGAAGTGCAAGATGATGTGACAAGTATTAACGACACCCATGATGACATTATAAATGGCTCAGGTGCAGTTGGTCGTTGGATTCTTATTACAGAGGATACAGAAATTAGACAATTTGCTGATTTATGTAATATTCCACATTGTTCTATTGTTCAGATTGATTCTTTACTATCCAAGGATCTGAATGATAAAACTTTCAAAGATACCATGAAGTTTAACGATATGGTTATAAAAAATGGCATCAAAGAAGTTTCTTCTAATGGTAATGATATCGTAAAGACTAAGTTCAAAAAGACTATCTATGCCTCAAGGGGTAGTGGAAAATTATGGACTCCGTAATGATTTAGATTAATTCTTACTTCAAATCATGAGGGTGTTTTAATAGGATACATTCCGACTAAAAATATGAATGTGGCTAGACTTTACATTATAATAACTTATCTCTATCGTTTACCTAAAATGTGAAAAATAGTAGCTATTTAATCCCATAAAACAATATTTACTTAAAGTAAGCGATTCGATAACTAGTTGATATTAACAAGTAAAAACATATATTAAATTATATAGATAATTAAAACAAAATAGCATTTGTAATTACGATATTTGATGTATTTTACACAATAATTAACGTTAATACCAGTGTCTTATTAATAAAAACGTTACGCTGATGCAATTAATTTTCCTTATGCAGATGGTTAAACAAAAGGTGCATACTCGAAGGAGAGCTCTCTTTATAAAAGAAAGTTAGTAAATCTTGTGTAGGCTGATCAATAGAGTAAATTTAGTTTTTCTGAAAGTAAGATTTCCTAAAGGTTTCGTCGTATTCTGAGTATTTTAAATACACACTATGATAGTAAATGAGTATCTAACCATGAATGTTGAAGAAGTTCAATAGCACTAGGCCTTCTTTGATAGTCAAGTTCAAATGTTTGTCTCAAAAAGTTTTTAGCTTCTTTAGAAGCCCACGACGGGATTTCAGGGCTCTTATTAGTTCCAATCTTGAAAATTGCTTGCATCTGAGAGAAATCAGGATATGGATGTCTCCCTGTGAACATCTCAATAACTACACACCCTGTGGACCAAATATCCACTTTTTCTGTTGTTGCTGTCTGTTTAACTACTTCAGGTGCCATCCAGTAGACAGAACCTTGAAGGGATGCTCGTTTAGTTTGTTTATCATTCCCGTTGCCACTACCCTTATGGTTATCATCTTTACCACTATTAAGAGGTGATAATTTTTTGGAGATACCAAAATCTGTAATTTTCACGCAACCTCTAATATCAATTAAAATATTTGCACCTTTAATATCACGATGAATAATATTCTTCTTGTGTAAATATGCCACACCAATTAAGATTTGCCTTGTAAAATTGATAATCAAAGATTCCTCAAATGGACCATAATTGTTTAACATTGAGGATACTGAACCACCTGGCACGTATTCTAAGAAAATATTTAAATTTCCACCTTCTTCAGATGAACCATAGTATGTAACGATGTTTTCATGATGAAGTTCTTTTAATAAAACCATTTCATGCTCTAAAGATTCCACCATCTTTCTATAAATATTTGAATCATTCTTCTGTTTGATAATTTCTTTATCATCCTTCATAGGTGATGAGGCATTAATATTGTCTACTGCCGGAGGTTGTTGAATAGCTACTTGTTTAACAGCCATCAATTCACCTGTTTGAGCATTCATACCAAGATAAACACTACCAAAACTACCAGATCCAATTCTAGCCCCCTTTAACCATGATTTTGGTGTGACCATCTTTGTAGGTAACGAGATGATATCTGTATCAATATCATCATCGTCATCATACCCACTTTCATCTAGATATTGATCATTATCTTCTTCATTTGGCGAAATATCCCCACCATCATTATTTCTGAAAGAAACTTTTGATTGTTTATTTGGTTTATTAGTTTTCTCTTTATGTAAACTTTGTAATAAAGCTTTATCAACATCGTTTGAATGTTTTAAAAGAATATCACCAACATTATTTGATCCAGCACCAATGACTCTTTGAAGTCCAGATCCAACAGTGCTTAATCTAACAGATTGTCTATATGATTCACGTAATGTCTTTTCTAATTTTTTAACATTAGCATCAGGGAAATAGCCACTTAAATTTGTTGTAATAAATTCACTTGGTGGTCTTTGATTGAACACTTTTCTCATTCTATCTTTTGTATTATCGATTCTTAATTGACTTGATTGATCACTAATTTGATCATCAACATCATTTTCACCATAAAGATCATCACTATTTTGATATGAAGAAGAATCATAATTTTGCTGTTGAGGTTGTCTGTGTTGTGACTCTTGCTTTTGTGATTGTACGTCTTGTCTTTTCTTTGAGTCTTGTAATCTGTTCATTAAAAATAATGTTTTCATATAAATCTTTTTGGATGTTAAGATTGCATTGTCACTTGGAGTTTGATCTCTAGAAACAAATATCAATCTATTTCTTTCCCATCTATCATTAGAATGGCAAATAGTAACTAATTCTACATCATATAAAAGATGTAAAACGTTCTTCATATAGTCGACAATAAACACATCATAATCTGATGATATAGAATTGTGATCTCTGTTGGCATCGAGCGAGTGGGCAACTGAATGAGATACTTGTAATTCCTTAGGTAATCTTTTTACTAACCTTTTCTTAATAGAATTAGCATTAAAACAACCATTTACATTCACTTTCTTAGCAGACCCATCATTAAGAATAAAAATGACATGATGTTTTTCAGTAAAGAAATCTTCAGTGGAGGCAAGTGATCCACCAAAAGTATTATTAAAACCACTCATAGATGAATCATAACTGTTATGAGATAGATTCATCCCAACATCATTTGCACGATTAACAAGGGCACCATCGTTCATATTAGTTTTATTACCTAGTTGACTGAACTTATTAATAACATCAAGTAATTCATTCATATTTACTTTCTCCTTCTCTTGTTCTTTCTTTGTAGTTAATGCCTTAATTTTTCGTAAGATACGGATCCTATCACCTAGGCTGGTGACTCCAATAGCGGTCAAGATATCCTTGTCAATATGGAACAAAGTATCTGGTTCAGTAATTTGGAATTGAACAAAATTTGACACATATTGGAAACAGTTAATATCTGTTAAGAACTGTTCAATAAATTGCAAATCTGTTAAGCCAGCAGCTGGCACAACATCTGTATTCATCCTTGGATGTAGGTGTGTGTGTGATAACCTTATAGATTCTTGTTGGGCCACCTCTTAAATATATATCGTTCTGTGAGAATACCGCGCAAAGGCTTAGTTAAAGGTCTAAATATAATCTTCAAAATAAATTTCAAAATCTGTTCTTAACGAAATCCACTCTTTGACACTCTTTGACACTCTTTAGCCCTAACCTTAACATATAAGAACAGACAACACAACTAGTTATACATATCTTCCAGCTACGTTGTTATTCTATATTTTAAGTACACTTTTATTCCTTTTTATTGCCACTACATACGCCATGTCCCAGGATTCTACAGGACATCCTCCAAATCAGGGGCAACCATCACAATCCACAAACCACGAAGATATTGATGATGATCCAGAAACCGTCACTTTCCACAGAGGTGGAAAGGATAAAACAGTGAAATGGGATCAACTTAAACGTCCCCATGCTGTCACATTAGGAAGAACATTCCAACAAAATTTGCAAAGACGCAAACAGGATACATCTCAAACTGATAACAGTGGTGGGCTCTTGCAAACTGGCAATCATCGCCCAACTCCACCTCCTAATAATTAAAAAATATAAATTACCTACTTTATATCCATTTATACATACTTTTTATTTCTATATATCTATATATTCCTCGTTAGGCTATGTTCTCAGTTGAAGTTAAGCGCTCAAGTTAAGTTAACTATTTTATGATTTAAATTCAGTTTTCGTTTTTATTTGAAATTCTTGTTATTTATCGAAAGATCATCGTTAAAGACAATCGATAAACTGCAAGAAAGAGAATACACATAACAAGAAGCCAGAAATACTACGAATAATGGGGGTATTATTGTCAAGAAGATATACAAGATTGTTTTCATACTTGTTTGTTATAGTCCTTGTAACTATAATGGTTCATCATTACGTTGTTAAATCCTGGATCAAAGAACATCAATTTCAACAACAACTTTTCACTGAAGAATATGATATAGATTCCTTGTTAAGTGAGCATGGAATTGATCCAAGTATTAGAGCAGATGACCATATTATGATAAACGTCGAAGTACGAGAATGTTTCCACGCATTCAATGTGATTCAATGGTGTACAAATTCTCAAAAATTGTACAATGATAATGAATATACAAAGAATATTAATCATGAAAGAATTAAATATCAAAGAATAAATATCAATAAAGATTTAACTGGATCACAAGCAAGCAATTGGATTGGAAGATCGTTGTTTTATTCGTATGATGTTATGGAAATATCAAGTTTAGTACCGTTGTTGATCTATAGTAAAAATTTAATCTCTTTGAAAGGGTTTAAATCAATATCGTCTTCCAGAGACAAAGATCAAAAAGATTGTGTTAGATTTGATGAATTATGTCTTGAGCCAGTTGATTTAACTCTCGATGTGATTAAATCTAGAGAATCTAAGATTATTACCGATTTTACAGTATTGTTTGGCGAAGATTGTGTGGATCCAAGACCTGATTGGACTCTTTTGAAAGATTCACCCATTCGTCATGGTTCATCTTCATTACAATCATATGTCACTTATAAGAATCAAATATTATCAGATAGAGATCAACCCATCGAATTACATCCTGATGAAGATGGAAAATTTAAAATTGTTCAATTAGCAGACTTGCATATGGGTGTAGGCAAAGGGAAATGCATAGATGAATTCCCACCTTCTGAAGATGGTGTTAAATGTGAAGCTGATCCAAAGACAATCAAATTTATAAATAAAGTACTTGATATTGAAAAACCACACATGGTTGTATTCACAGGCGATCAAGTCATGGGGGATAAATCATTACAAGATTCTGAAACTACATTGTTAAAAGCCTTGAGTCCCGTTATCGAAAGAGGTATTCCCTGGGCTTTAACTTGGGGTAATCATGATGATGAGGGTTCATTATCTCGTTGGCAATTATCTGAATTGGTGAGTAAATTACCTTATACGTTATTCGAATTCAGTGAATTTGACACTCATGATAACACATTTGGTGTTGGCAATTATTTTAAACAAGTAAAAGATAGTCAAGGAAACCCATTAATAACGTTTTATTTCCTTGATTCACATAAATACTCGAAAGCTGCAAAGATATCGCCTGGTTATGATTGGATTAAAGAAAAACAGTGGCATTATTTCAAACAAATACACGAAGATAGCCTGAAAGCTGATATTGAGAAGGTTCCAAATCATTTATCTATGGCATTTTTCCATATACCATTACCAGAATATTTAGATCAACAATCAAAAAGAAATCCAGATATGACAAATGAGATGGTTGGAACATTCAAAGAAGGTGTTACTGCTCCAAAATATAATTCTGGTGGGTTAGAAACTTTAGATTCTATGGGGGTACAAGTTACAAGTTGTGGTCATGATCATTGCAATGATTATTGTCTAAGAGATGATTCTACACCAAATAATGTTTGGTTATGTTTCGGTGGCAGTGCTGGTGAAGGTGCATATGCTGGTTATGGTGGTACAGAAAGAAGAATTCGTACCTATGAATTAGATACTCATACAGGATCAATAATGTCCTGGAAAAGACTTAATGGGTCTCCCGAAGCCACTTTTGATTACCAAATTCTCGTAAACAATTGAAGAAAGTAAAATTAAAATGCATCTATTTCAAGTTTATTAACTGGAATATCATATAAAAAGTTCATACAAATTAAGTTATATAGTTTATAGTTATATAATAACAAGTAAAGTAAGAGTAGAGCTCTTATTCATATTTATTTCACAATTAATAAAACCTGTATTCTTGCTGTTTATTAACTTTCTACATCTTCCAAGTTAAAGGAATTGATTGACTTGGTTGATATTTATATTGAAAAGCGATACCGCCTTCTCAAATCTCTCAAGGTGTTTTGCTGATTGAAGATCCATCACATAAAGTGGATATTGCGAATCAATAATAGATGTGCTACCATAATATGACAAATTGTAAGGTATTCGGACATTAGTGATTTTATTACTGATTATAGATAAAAGCAAAGTATAATTTCCCAACTGAGTGTTAATACTAATTCGATTTTCTTCTGATTTTTGTGCAATTTTCAAAACATTTGCATAATTGATATTATCAAAGGTGATATTCTTTTCTAGTGAACTCTCTAAATCGACAGAGGAACAGTCGAAAAGTTTAATATCTTTATTTGCAAATGGAATATCGTTAAATACCGTCAAAAGTCTATAAATACGTCTACGCCGTATTCTACAGATTCTATCTCTTACTTGGATTAAATTTGAATAAATATTACCATATTCGTCTTGTTCAATAGTTACATTTGAACTTGTTTTATTAATTGGAAAGGATGGAGCTTCAGTTTTCGATATTTCATTCCTCAATAGCTCAAGCTTCCTTTGTTTTTCTGCTAGCCTCTTTTTTGTCATTTTAATATAATCCTTTGTAGTTTGAACTCTGTCATCTGTAACTAATTTATGATGTTTATTAATAACTAAGTTCTGTTCAATTTTTTGTGACAGGTCATTTTTATCCTGGTTGATTTGCTTTTGATATTCAATGAGTTTATTTAACTTTATCATGTTGTTATAATTAATAGATGGTTTTGTGGTGGAGTTGTTATATTTTGGACTACCCCCATGTGGGTGTATAAGTTGCTTGTTTAAGATACCACTACCATTGATATCAGTTAATGATGTATTTATGTTGAATTGTTCCGGGATAAAATAGCCATCTTTCATCTTAAATACGGGTTCATTCATTTCCAACTGTGAAATCACCTCTGGATCAATACTATGCATATTATTAAGATCAATAGAATATGAAGCAATCTTAGACCAGTTACCATTTTGACTCTTTGTTTCCATTAATTCTTTCGGTATATCCACAAATATGTTCAAAATGAAATGATTAATAGGTGAACCTTCAAACTTCATATCATTAAACTGAATTGATCTCAAAATATTTGCTTCGTTCTCACTTATATAAATAACGTCACCACAAATATCCTCTATGGTGAAAAAACAGGAATTGGCTTTAATAAAACTTATATTTGTGCCATATTTACCATTAATTAAAGGTATCGCAATGTTATATAACGCAAGTGATTGGATATGTCGTAGTTTACGTTTCATTATATAGCCAGCCATCTTGTTGGAGTAATTATTTTCATGTAGTGAATTTAAAACTTAGTTGAATTGGTTATAAAAATGACTATAGCAATGCGTAAACAACTGGATCTAATTATGTAAGTTATAACCTTAGATCCGCTGGACTATAATTCTAGTATTTCAAGGTGTACCTTTTCAACATGTAATCCTTTATAACTTTCTTTTGTCTGGTAATGAAATATTTCCAATAATAAAAATATAAAAAATTCCACATCTTTAACTTTAAAAGATTGATAAATTCATCCATTTTCAAGGAAGAAAGAAAAGAGAGTACTTATAAATAGTTTATTAAAATGTTAGCCTGGTTATTTTATATATTCCCATAAAAATATTATATACAGTTGGATTCATTTGTTTAAACGTTTAATTCAACCTTGGCGTTGTTAATGTATTGTTTATGTGGTTCTAGAGCTTTAGCAACGTCATTCTTGACAAATTTTTCGGTTTGTTGGGGGGCTCTACCAACAAAAGTAGATGGATCTAATAAACTGTCTAATTCACCCCAGATTGGTTTGAAGAAATCATCATTTTTGATACGTTCAATTAAATCGTTATCACCACCTTGTTCTTTGACAACAGCAGCGGCTTGATGAGATAAGACTCTAATTTGTTCGTGAACGTCTTGTCTTGAAGCATTCTTTTCAACCATAGCCATGATAATGTTTTCAGTGGCCATGAATGGTAATTCACCTTTAATTCTTCTTTCAATAACCTTTGGATAAACAACTAACCCCGAGGAAATATTTAATAATGTGGTTAAAAGGACATCGGTAGTTAAGAATGCACTTGGTAAAGAGATTCTTCTAATAGCAGAATCATCTAAAGTTCTTTCGAACCATTGAACAGATGCAGTTTGTACAGCATCACTGAATAAAGAACCTAAATGTCTAGCTAAAGAACAAACACGTTCACAACGCATTGGATTTCTCTTATAAGCCATAGCAGAGGAACCAATCTGACTCTTTTCGAAAGGTTCTTCGACTTCCTTTAAGTTTGCTAATAATCTAATATCGGTAGCCATCTTATGAGCAGTAGCAGCAAAAGAAGATAATGGAGCTAAGACATCAATATCAATCTTTCTAGAGTAAGTTTGACCAGTACATGGGTAGACAGTATCAAACCCTAATAATTCAGTGACTCTTTGATCTAATTCTTCTACTTTATCATGATTACCATGGAATAAAGCTAAGAAAGAAGCTTGAGTACCAGTGGTACCTTTAACACCACGTAACCCAATATCATTTCTGGCACGAACAAAATTTCTTAAATCCCATAATAATTCTTGAATCCATAAAGTTGTTCTCTTACCTAATGTAGTCAATTGAGCAGGTTGGAAATGAGTCCAACCTAGAACAGGTAAATCTTTATATTCAAGGGCAAATTTGGATAATCTATCGATAACATTGACTAATTTTGGAATAATAAGATCATAAGCATCTCTTAAGAAGATTAAATCAGCATTATCGGTGACAAAACATGAAGTAGCACCTAAATGGATAATACCAGCAGCAGCGGGACAAGTTTCACCAAAAGTATGAACATGAGCCATAACATCATGTCTCACAATAGCTTCTTGTTTAGAGGCAGCGGCAATTTCTTCATCTGAGATGATTAAATGTTCCTTCATTTGTTCAATGGCTTCTTCTGTAATGACATCTAAACCTAATTCACGTTCAGCAATAGCAAGATTTAACCAAAGTTTTCTCCAAGTAGAGAATCTATTTCTTAAAGAAAACACATGAGACATTTCCTTGGAGGCATATCTTGAAGATAATGGAGTGGCATATTTATCGAAATCAGACATCGTAATGTAATGTTAGTTAGTTAAATTAAAAGGGGAATTTTTTACAGAGCGGTTCTGAATGGTGTTACTTTAACTTAATTAATTGAATTATCTAACTTCAAAAATCAATAATAAATTGAATCTATAAACTGTTCTTATATATAAAAAAGTGTCAAGTACTTGCATATTGCCAATAGGTTTGATCTAATTTTATTTATTTAATATTTCATTTCAATTTTTTTTTTCACTGTTAATTTTAATTTTACCGAAATTGGTATTTTTCATTAATTGGCAATTCGGTCTTGACTTCGGTTCTCTTAACAAAATTATGGATTGACTCTACCCATCAAACTACTTAAAACATGAAGGTTTAAAGTGAAGATCCAGTAATGATTGAATGTGAAAGAGTCAATGAGTCAATTGGGTCAGCAAAACGGTTCCTATATTTTTCAAAACTCATTATTTGCTAAGTTTGTAGGCCATATAACTACTCGAAGGTCTTAACCCAAAGGATGAAGCTGTGTATATATTCTTGGAGATCTTAACATCTTCCACTGGATCCATCTTAAGTGCATGTGGGATTTTACTGAAATCGAACCCCACTTCTTTGGCTAAACTGTCAATTGGGTCGCTAATATCTTCCACTTCATCCACTTCACGATAATCTTTATCTTGTAAACCCTCAATGTTTTCAATTATACCATTAATATAATCACAAGCATCCATTGGTGATCCATTTAAATTTGGATCCCCCAAATTGATCATTCTTTCGCTAATATTTAGACTTGACCCTTTAAACCAAATCACTTCACCATATTTATTACTTCTTCTATGCCTAAAATCTTCTTTACTTAATCTGTTTCGTTGATTAGTCTTATCAGCTCTTTGAATACATTTATCAATATCACTATTAACAAAATTTAAGTCAGTAGTTCTTATAGGTTCACCACTAAAACCCTTAGTGGTTAATGGGAATATAAACGCATTAGGAGCATGGACCACAATACGACCACGTTTGGGTGGTAATGTAATCGTTTCATTATTAGTAGTTAGATTGTTAGTGACAGCACTGTTACTATTGTTATTGATATGGTTTTTGTTTATCGATGTAATAGATGTATTCATCCCATGGCCTGGAATTTGTTGACTTCTAAACTTCGAAAGCATATCTTGAGCTGATTTATTTGCAGCATTTTTCAAGATAGCGCTCTTGGTTAGTGTAATGCCCTTAATTTGCGGTTTTTTAATTGAAGGTAAATTATTATATTGAGAAACCATTTGATTTAAAGCTTGTACACTGTTTGATACTTGTAATGATGATTTTCTCACTTTATGATCCTTCTTTAAAGATTTTAATGATGTGGTAGATCCATTATTACCACTATTACTGCTATTATGTCTTGGTGTGGAATGTCTACTATTATGTGTAGATAATTGAACGCCGCCAGGGATTTGTGGATGACTTGATTTAGGTAAATTATAATTTACATTACCCACCTTAGATAAATCAACAGCTAATAAACCATGGTCTTCATCAACAACACCTTCCTCATATGGTTCACCTGGTCTGATAATATATCTTGGAGAATCTAATGAGGTCGAAAATTCACCTAAATCATCTTTAGTATACACTGGACCTAAATAAACAGCACCAATTAATGGCGGAGCATTTGGATTACCAATGGTGGCTTCAGGAATGGGGTCATTTTCGGTAGTATTGGGAGGTAATAGACTTTTTAAAGGAGATTCATATTTAAAGAATCTTCTACCATTTACTGGTTTGGTCTTTTCTTCAATATCACGAACTTCTTCTGGTAGACAAGCTCTCCAAGTTCTAATCTTATTAAAAATTTTATCATTCTCATTATAACGGAATTCACAGACATATAATTGACCATGATCTTCACCATCTTCAAATATTGGGTCACCTCTTTGATACCTAGTGAAATGGACCACATAACAATGCCCAACCAATTCTTCTAATTGATGATCTCTATAATGACCAGATTTAACCACTTCATTTTTATAAAATAATCTATCAGCCCTATGAACTGTTTGTTCAGGTCTAAAATACCAACAAGCATTAAACCAAACTTCACCCTCTGTAGTCTTCCAAATCTTAAATATTTGACCAATAATTGGTTTTGTAGAGTCATTAGGGTTAGCGATAAGAACCCAATCACCGATCTTATATTTATCATTATTTAAGAATGCTTCTTCCAATGGGTATCTAAATTCACCTTCTGGAATAAAATCTTTATCAGGTCTAGCTAATTCATATTGTGATATATTGGCATAAGATTGTTGAAATTGATCCAATTTATTCAATGCAATAAGATCAGTTTCATGGAATTTCTTAAAATTATTAACCATTAAATTGATATCATCTTGGAATGATTGAAAATCTTTATATTTACGCGCTTTAACTTTTTTCCATATTTCATCAAAACAGACTGGATTGGAAATCATGGAATAATAATTAGGATAATCTGCTTTGTTTGGTAATTTTTCTAAAATTGCAGTAACAGATTCCTTAACACCAGGTAAAGATGTTCTTCTTATATTTTTCACAATATTTCTCATTCTTTGGACATAAGGAAAATCAATAGCAGGAGGTCTACCACGTTTAACATGTTTCTTTCTTAGTTTCGCAGGTGCTTTGGGTGCCACTGTTGACATTTGTGGTTTTATACTCAGATTACGAGATGGATTTTGTGGGAGATAATCAGATGGGTTTAATGTAGTGTTAGGTACAACAAATTTATTTTGCACCATATTAGAACTATTATTATTATTATTAATTGGAATAGTTTGAAGTTGACTTGGATTCATAAACACTTCAGGTTCTGTGTTTGGAGTGTTAATAACATTAAGGTTAATAGCATTTGGTGATGGAGAAGAATTCATTGAAGTTGTTATTAAACCATCGCTTGGTGTATTTTGTAAATTATTATTATATAACACTTGTTGAGGAGAAAGCATATCCATACCTGGCGTTGAGTTTAACATGGTACGATTATAACTTAGCTCATTAGCCAATGGAGTATTGCCGTTCATTACACCTACACTCGAATTGGACATTGCTCTAATATCATTATTCGGCACATTTAGACTTTGTTTGATAGGAACGGGACTAGTTTGTTGCAAGGTGGGTAGCCTTTGGGTAGTAACTTGAATATTAGCATTTCGTAACTGTTGTTGTAATTGTTGCTGTTGTGCTTCTTGCTGTTTTTGTAATTGCAAAAGCTGTTGTTGCTTTTGTTGGGCTTCTTGCTGTTCTTGTAGTTGTTTGAGTTGTTGTTGTTGTTTTTGTTGTTGGAGCTGTTGTTGTATTAAAGCATCTAAATCTGGATATTCAATATTAGGATAATAATTTCTTAATCTAGGTATCATAACATTTCTTAAATGAGTTTCAATGATATCAGCAAATCTGTAATAGTCGGATTGTGGACCATAATATTTTTTTGTATTCCAAGGTAAAAATGCGATATCTACAATCCATTGAATTATATTGACATAATTTAATAATTTTTCTTTAAGGATAGTGAATGTCATTGGATATTTAATGAGATCATAATACCCCGGCACTTCTTTTGAAGATGGGATATTAGCAAATATAGGTCCCAATTTAAGACCAGTTTGTGGATCCTGTAATGTCAATAAAACATTATATTCGTATATGATCTTTGTCCTCAATTGTTGTAAATTGTTTTCTGACATTATAGAATACGTGTATTATGTGAATCTTGTCCAATTTTCTGTAATGGATTATTAAATATGTGATATGTGGATTTGTGCTTATTGTTTTCAATGATTGTTTGATCAAAGAAATGACTTTAGCTTAATTTTGGGTTGTATTTTTTTTTGAGAATTCGTTATAGCGATTCCTGAATATAACGTCTTTTGAAGGGCCAGAATATAGTTTGTAAAACTGGTAGTATATGTCACTCGGCCAGTCTTGTTGTTTGATTAGCCGCCAAGGGTTGAATACGCTTAATTATTTTCAATCAATACTGACTTGGTTAATAATTAAAGCGCTTCTAGAGGAAATTTGATATTGTTTATTCCAAAATTCAATGTTTTTCACATTTTTGGAGACTTTATCAATGATGTGGGTTCCGTGGAATGTGATAGCAAAGTGACACTAAATCGTGGCATTTAAATTTTTAATACATTATTTCAAGAGTGTTTTGCAAAAGTGTATGATTAGTAATAATGTACATTCATATTGTATAAAATTTAATTAATTAAGTGAATATATTATAAAACGGCTTTATTGTTTAAATAGTGACTAAAGGAAACTCAACCTTTGGATTATTTGAGATTTTTTCCTCCGTGACAGATTCAGATAAAGATTCTACTGTATCTGCACTAGTCACATTAGTAATATTATCTTCATCGCCAGGATAAATCTTGGTAATCTTGGTTCTCCAGAAACCATCTTCACCGACAATTTCTTTGTTAACCAAAGTGTAACCACCTTTCCGTGGCAAGATGTGAGCCCAAAGTAAGTAATAAGCGGCACCAATACCGAAAACACCCCATGTGACAACACAATGAATCCAATATGGTAAAGTTTCATAGACTGATTCACCATCACTTGGTGGAATATATGGAGCAATAATTAAGTACAAATTGGCTAATGTGAAGAAAACAGTAACTGGGATACCAGCTTTTAATGGTGGATCCCATTCAATTCTACCTTGACGTTTTTCCCAATAAATCCATAATAAACCTAAACTAATACAGAAATTAATAATATTCAATGGGTATGAGACTAAATTCATAATGAAATTATAAGCATCACCTGGTGGTGGAGCTAAGATAGTAATGATACAAATAATAAAATGTTGGAATAAACCAACCATTGGTGAATTGAATGGTTTTGATGAAGCAAAGAAATTAGAAAATGGTAAGACACCTTCTCTGCCTAATTGTTGAATGACTCTACCTTGAGCAAAAATAACGGAAAGGACATTACCCAATGCAGATAGACCAACAAAAGCAGATGCAGCTCTCTTAGCATGACCACCAAAGACGATATCAAAGAAGTCAGCAACTAAGATTAATTTAGATGAGATTAATTTTTCTTTTGGAACCACAGCAAAGAAGGCAATATTGACAAACATATAAATGATGGCTAAGACAATTAATGAGGAGGGACCAGCAATTTTTAAAGTTCTTGTTGGATCTTTAACTTCCCCTAATGCATAGTTAATGTTGGAATAACCAATAAATGACCAAATAACATTATACAAAGCAGTAACAATACCATAGGCAGTAGCTTTAGTGGTACCTTCAAAAGCATTATGGAAATTGTGAGATTGATAACCATCTTTTAAACCACCACCAAGGGCAACCCAACCGGTAATAGAGATAAATACCACAATACCCAATTTAAAGATCCCTAATAAATTTTGTAAATATAACCCATATTTAACACTAACAGAGTTAACAATAAATGCAAATGCAATGATAGCAACACCAAGACCTCTTTGGTTCCATTCAGTGATCTTGACTTCCCCAGCGGTTAAAAACATGACCGCAGTATTAACAGAATTACCAGCAGCCCAACCCATGAAAAACACATAAGAAGCATACATTGATGTAGCAAAAAATTTAGGTTTCTTGAAGATAAATTCTAAATAATTTTTTTCACCACCATTCCTTGGGATAGCAGTACCGAATTCCATATAAACATAAAGACCAGATAAAGCAATAATAGCACCAACAGCCCAAATAATTAAAGATAACCCAATGGACCCACATAATGTGTAAATAGTAGATGGAACAGCAAAGATACCTGCACCCAACATTCTATTGACGACTAATCCAACACAGGACATTAACCCAACCTGTTTCTTACCTTTATCTATATTAGTATAGACATTATCTTTGTTTTCAACTTCCACTACAAGTGATGCTGAATCATTGATTGAAGCTTCATCGACTTCAACGTTATCCTTACGAAAGGGGTTATTAATATTAATATGTGATAAATAATTTTTCACCATCCTTGTAACAATAGAGGTTTTGTTATTATTATTTTGTAAGTTGTTGTAAATTGAAAATAGCAATAAAACTATTTCAACATGGAAAACTTATCTTGAGCTAACCTGGTTCACATCTCTTCTTTATATATGTTTTATTTGAAACTAGTCATTGTTGAATTGTATGTAATTAATAAACATACTTTTGAGTCAATGCCACAGTTGTTGTGGATAAAATGTTTAACACACTTCAGCCTTTTTAAGTAAGACACTCGGGATATTAAATTCTTAATTACCGAAATTGACAAAGGTGTCAATCCTGGTTGCAATCGAGCAATTCACAAAATGGTATTCTCTTATTTCAGAAATAAACCAATAAGAAGTGTGGCGTGGGAGGGCATCCGGGGATTTTAACATTGTATCTCTCTCTATTTCTTAAAGTATTGTTTACCCCAGAAACATAATAAACCCTTTGACTAGGAGACAATATTTTTTTCACCTAATTATTCTACCAGATTAGGTGTCTCCAAAAGCTAAATACTCTAAATTTCTCTAGTGGGAAAGTCAAATGAACACTAATTTACACTGGAAACGGCAAAGGCGAGGCATTGATAAATTGGTTAATTGTTTAGAGTAACAACAATAATAACAGTCAATTAACAATGCCTATTAACTTTCCTTTGTATAATAACAACTATTTTGACAAATAAAACTCCAGAATATACCACGTACGGCGTAAAATTTTGCTGTCATTGATTGTTCTGTGATAAGAGATTTGTTATACGACAGGTAAGATCCCATATTGAATGCCATTGCTCGTTATACCCTTATTAATTATTACTTCTATCAAATTCTTGTCTTCGTCAAGAATACAATAAATAGCTTGATTAATCATACCACAGTTAAAAAAAAAGCTACTTATTATTATGTAAAATTTGACTTTTCTACAAATATGAAAATATTTTGTTAATTAAAATTTAGTTATTGTATATACTTGAAAAAGACACATAAAATATATATGATTGTTTTTGTATGAATATATATATATATATATGTGTTTGAGAATGTAATGCTTATGCTATGCGATTTATTCATCTTCATCCTTCCAACCTAGAGCTTCTAAACCCTTTCTGACGGTTTCTTCACTGGAAATCTTTTGAACTTGAGTTAATTCTAATTTTTCACCATTGATTTGTCTTTGCTTTAAAGTTTCAATAGATCTTAATTTCTTAACTAATTGTCTGATTTTTTTCTCTTCTGGAGAAATGGTAGTGTTAGTCTTAGCTGGTGGAGTGGCAACTTTCTTGTTAGTTTTGCCTGCTGGTGGAGTGTAACCTGGAACCACTCTTTGGCCACCATTAGCGGCGGCTCTTCTAGCATGAGGTGGCTTATAACCACCAGCAGTTTTACCACCAGTGGAGGCAGAAGGTTTCTTTTTAATTACAACACCAACAGCACTAGAATGGATTTGTAATTGATTCTTGGTTAATTTTGGATCTAAATTATTATTCATTTCATCAAGAACAGTATCTTTAACTTCAAAATCTTTAACGATATAATTACTACCATTAGTTAATTTAAATGGACATGGGAATCTCCAATCAACTTTTAATAGTTCCTTGAATTCTTTGTTAAAGATCAAAGAACCACTAACATGCCATATCTTAATACCATTATCCACTCTTAATCTTGGAGATGTAGTGGCAGTCATGATAAATTCACCACCTGGTGACCATTTACAAACAGATGTATTTGTGGCTTCAAATTTAGTGATTGATTTAAATTTATTATGACGATCAAGAATTTCCACAGAACCTTGTAAATTACCAAACCCACCAATTAATATATATTTACCGGATGGAGAGAATAACATTGTATTCTTAGATTGTTGTGGTAATGAATGTACCACATTACCTCTTAGATCAAAAAATGCAATGGTAGCTGGCATATAACCAGCGATAACACCAAATTGTCTTGAAGTTGGAGACCAAGTGAAATCATGAACTGGACCATTAGTCAATGAAACACGAACTGAATTACCACCGAGAGTACCATTAACACCTTGGAATGATAAAAGATATAATGTATTTTCACCATAGTAAGATTTATTTTGAGCATCAAAATCAGTAATGGCTAAACATAAAACAGCATTACCTTGAGGATTCCATTTTAATTGACATGAATCGGCTTTGAAAAAAGTCTTAGTGGCAATCTTCTTAACAATTTTACCTTCAGTAATTGGCCAAATGGTTAATTGAGCTGGTTTACCAGATTTTTCTGGAATAAAAGTAGCAATAGTTGGATGTTCAGCTGGAGATATTAAATAAGTTGAAAATGATTGAGTATCAGTTGGTTGTGATAATGTAGCAAATGGTTTATCAAAATTGAATTCAACATTTTGGGTATCTAATTTAATAATTCTAATTTCTTTGGAAATAGTTCTAATGGCATAATTATCTAATTTAGAAAATTGTAAAGTCCATGAATTTTGGGATTTATATTGATAAGAATAAACTGGAGTTGGATCAACACCTGCGGTGAATTCTTGATTTAAATACCATATTTTAACATTCTTATCATTTGGATCATCAATAGAAGGTCTTTGCCAAGTGTTAATAAAATTACCAGCTGGAGAGAATTGTAAATCATATATATCTTTTAAATCAATAGAAAATAATAATTCTTCTAAAGATTCACCATGGAAAACTTTTAAACATGTCTTTGTAGAATAAGCTAAAAATCTACCGCATGGAGATAATAAAGAGGCAATAATATTAGATTGTTTCTTACCATCTTCAGTTGGAACAGCTCCTTGTTCAGTGTTAGCATTGATTTGATCGAAAGTCGGATAACCTTGAAATAATTCGATGTCTTGAGAGGTCTTTAAAAAGAATTGAGAAGCCATTTTTACAAAATATAATAAAACGAATGCGAGAGTTCTGGAGCGGAGTAATACCTATACTTGAAAAACTGTACTTGGTTTTGAATTATAAATCTGTACCTATATTAAAAAATAACAGGATATAATACTCTTTAAAGTTTGGGAGTCCAGTTGATTTATACACGCTTCCTTTGTGGTTACAGTGGGATATATTAATTGCAAGGGCTTAAGGTTTTCTTTAACAAAGAGATCTTCGATGTTCAAAATTTTTCAAAAATTCATGAAATTTCAGTTTTTTTGCCAACGGTTCGAATTTTGGAAGAAGAGTCTATGTGCACGTGATTTTGGTGATGAACATAAGTTTATTGGTATTGAAAGATAATATAGGAGTTGTAGAACTAGCGAGTGCTGATTGTTCATTTATACTTTTGATTCTATAAATGGTAGAATTGGTTGGTTGGTTAGTGTTTACCAAGTGTTTTTGCTTTAAAATACTGTTATTCAATGAATTATTATTTACCATGTGAGTAATCTCCGATATCTGAATTCAGTCTAGCACAAGAAAAGTTGATATTAACAAGAAAAGTTATGGGCAAGGAAGCAAAAAAGATTCATAGTACTAACAATATTATGACTTTATGGGCACATATTTGTTTGTGTGTGTGTGTGTTTAAATTGCACGCTTTCTTCAATAAACTTGTTTCATCATAGGGAACTGCTTTCTCTTTATTCATTCAAAGAAAGTTGAATTAGAAGTCTTAGCACACTTAAACATTAGATAACGTCATAGATCTCTTTTTTTTTTACTCAACACTGTTCTTCCATGGAACAATTTTGTAATCACTTAGTAATCAAATTTGCTTAATAATAATTATAATTTTAAGATCAATCTTTTCACATGTCTGAGATATAAAACTGGGACCAAAGAAAGGGATATTTAAACAGGTCATGTCTTAAAGGAATAAACTAGAATTAAAAAAATATACTAAGAATAATCAACGAAAATGTCTTTACCAGCAAGTATGAATGCAATAGTTTTAGAGGGAACTGGGCCAGTTTTTAAAACAGGTTTACCATTACCAAATTTCGAAAATGGTAAAGTGTTATTGAAGACTAAATCTGTAGCAGCTAGAATGGTGGATTGGTTAGTAATAGACTCTAGTATGGGTCCAGAAGGTTGAATTCTTGGTGCTGATGTCGTTGGTGAAATCGTTGCTATTAGTCCAAGTGTGGATTCTACACATTTGAAACTTGGGGATAATTTTTATGGATTTGTTCATGATGGTTCTCATAGAAGTCCCGATAACGGTGGGTTTGCAGATTAGGTAGCATTAGATTATAGATTAGCTTTTAAATCGGATAAAAAGATTACTTTTAACAGGAAGGAAACATTATTTGAGGGACCCATTACAACTTTTGAAGGTGCCGCTACTGTTCCAACTTCTTGGTTGACCGCTGGTGCTACTTTATTCCATCACATGAAATTAAAATTGGAATGGAACCCACACAAACCACAAATTGATAGTCCCGTCTTAGTTTGGGGTGGTGCTACTGGTTTAGGTCAAGCTGTTATTCAACTTTTGAAAAGAGTTCATGGTTTTAATAAAATTGTTGTTGTTGCATCAAAGAAGCACGAACAGTTATTAAAATCCTACGGTGCAGATGAATTATTCAATTATCATGACAAAGATATCATTACAAAGATCAAGTCCAAATATAACAATTTTTCATGGTTTTTAGATTGTGTTTCTAACTCCGATACTTTTTAACCAAGTTTACCAATGTAGTCCAGATGGTATACCTTCGACAGTTTTTAACTATATGGAGTTAACTATTGATACAGTAAAGCCTGAGTATAGAAAAGATATTGTAAATTTACAAGACACAATGGTTTACTCATGTACATGTTTTGATTATACTATGGGTGAGTCCTTTTTCCCATCGGATCAAGAATATAGAAATGATGTGGTTAATTTCGTTAAATTTATTAATCCATATTTTATTGACGGTACTTTACGTCATAATCCAGTTAAGATTTACAAAGGTTTAGAAAATGTGGTTCAAATGCTAGATGATTTGAAAGCTAATAATAACTCTGCTGACAGATACGTAGTTGACTTATAGATCTACATATAGGAATGTTTTTACTAACTATTAAATAATTTATTCATTATATTTCAAGATCAATTTTTTAAAGACAGAAACTGTTGCAGACTTGGTAAACTCTGTTACTTGGGATTTAGATTATCCTCTACAATCAGATAATTAATTTTAAGAGTTTTGAAAGTTTTTAATTAAAAAGTGGAATCATACCGTAACTGTATTCAAAATTATTTCCTTAAATTCTTCTGGCCAATTCCACATGGTTAACTTCTCTCGACCGAAAAAGTGTATGTATAAACTAGTCAAGTTTAATTATCTTTCCATTCTCATTGCATTATTTACCAGTTTTATGCTAACAAGAGTTTTAAATGGGTGCAATTACAAGGTATCCTACAATAAGAAATAGAAGTTTAATGTAATGGTATGGTCCGGTTCATAATACTAATGGGATTCATATGACCCAAACAGGCCATGGAGTATATATGTAAAACGGGAATAAAGAATATCTGCTGTCTTGTACCTGCAGTAGAGGCACAATTAAGTAGAATAAAGTTTTCCTCGCCAATTTACATGAAGTAATAACTTGTTATTTCTATCGCTTCGTTTCTTTTTACTGGATCAGTCTTGCCTTTCACATGCGTTTGTAGGTAAACTTTGCTTCCCTCTAGACACGTGAAAGTGATATAAAAATTGATTGACGCTTGATCTTACAAGAACTACTCGATACCGTCATAGACACCTCTTTCTTTTACTGTGTAATTAAACCTTTCTCATATTTTAGTAATTAGATATGATTACTAATTTCCAGATCGCTTTATTTTTTTTCATTTCATGTGAAATATAAAGTTAATCTTTTAAATCGGATAATAAGAAAAAGAGGGAGGGAACAGCCATATTTAAGCTTGGCATTTAATTCAATTACAAAAAAGATTATATACATAAACACTAACATATCAACGAATAAGTAAACAAAAATGTCTTTACCAACTACAATGAATGCAATTGTCGTCGAAGGGAAACGTACCGCCTTCAAATCTGGTTTACCATTACCAAAATTAGAAAATGGTAAAGTTTTATTGAAAACTAAATCTGTTGCCGCCAGAATTTCAGATTGGAAAATATTAGATTATGGGTTAGGTCCACAAGGGTCTATTCTTGGCGCTGATGTTGTAGGTCAAATTGTTAATATTGGTGATAATGTTGACACTACTCAATTTAAAATTGGTGATAAAGTATTTGGGTTTGTTCACGGTGCTAACTTCAGTTGTCCAGGTAATGGCGGGTTTGCTGATTATGTAGCATTAGATTCTAAATTAGCCTTTAAATTAGATGAAAAAGTTACTTATAGTGACAAACCCACATTAATTGAAGGTCCAATTACTACCTTGGAAGGTGCTGCCACTGTTCCATGTTCTTGGATTACCGCTGGTGCTACTTTATTCCATCACATGAAGTTAAAATTGGAATGGAACCCACACAAACCACAAATTGATAGTCCCGTCTTAGTTTGGGGTGGTGCTACTGGTTTAGGTCAAGCTGTTATTCAACTTTTGAAAAATGTTCATGGTTTCAATAAGATTGTTGTTGTTGCATCAAAGAAACATGAAAAATTATTGAAAAAATATGGTGCTGATGAAGTTTTTGATTATCATGATAAAGATATCGTTGCTAAAATCAAGTGTAAATACAATAATTTCTCTTGGTTATTAGATTGTGTCTCTAGTCCTGACACTTTCAACCAAGTTTACCAATGTAGTCCAGATGGTATTCCTTCTACTGTTTTCAATTATATGATGTTAAACATTGATACCGTGAAACCTGAATATAGAAAGGATACAGTTAAATTAGATGATACAATGATTTATTATTGTACTGGTATGGAATTTCAATTAGGTGATTCGGTTTGTCCTGTAAATCAAGAATACAGAGACAATGTCGTAAAATTCATCCAATTTATTAATCCATATTTTATTGACGGTACTTTACGTCATAATCCAGTTAAGATTTACAAAGGTTTAGAAAATGTGGTTCAAATGTTAGATGATTTAAAAGCAAATAGTAACTCTGGTGATAGATATGTTGTTTCTTTGTAGATATTATTCAATAAATTAATGTATAAAATAAATATATAATGAATTCTCTATTTTTAAGATTAAACTTGAAGTCTTATACTTTATTAAAAAAATTGACCATTATAAAGGTGTATGAGTAATTCACCCAATGTAGATGTCGGGAATCTGTCTTCTTCTTCATTGAAGTAAATTACAGTACTACAATTCTGAATAATGGCAGGGTGTACACCTTAGGTCGTCCTCTCTAAATATAAGTAATAAATTGATCTGGTTTCTTTGTCCAAAAAGGACAGTATATAGTTACATATAATTATTTAATTACTTTGATTTATTTAAACCCTAATATTTGTCATTTCACAAAGCACACTGTATTTTATGGAAGATTCAATATTGAAAAATAGAATTTCTCCATATTTAATGTACATACTTGGTTATCACACTATATACTCTTCTTGTAAATTAATACTATTAATTAATTAATTAAGAATATATATACTTATATATAACATTAGTTTCTAGTCAAAGAGACGAATCCAATTATAATTAATTAACTATGTGTTCCATGACCGAACAGGCCAGAGACGTCCAGCACATTTTAATTATAAGATCATTTTAATTTTGAACCTTAAAAATTATTCAAAATTTAATCTTCAGTAATGTAATGGTTATGCAAACTGTTGGAATATGATATGAATTAATATCACATTCAGTATAATTGATCTAATTCAGTGATTCCATAATCCTCTACATGGTGTGTGGGTGATCACTACACTATGGAAATGGATTTTTCACTATTTTCATTATTTCAAAATAAGAAAATTGAGTAAAAAGATTTATTATATAAAATAAATATAGTGTATTATATAACTATTTAGAGGTACTCTTGTACTAATAAAACCAGAGATTGATATACAAGCATGTCGTACACCACACCAGACGCCAAGAGCTCTGGATTCCAACACAAACATTACGAAAATAATATATGAAATACTCGACTGGTTCAATTTTAATTGTTGATATATGACATAAACTAATTCCCTATTGTAAGAAAGACTTGTATAAACTTTCTAATAATTTCAATAAAAACCCTATATAGAACATAAATGAAGGGTTAATTATATATAGAAAAAATACCACTTGATTGAGGAATATGGTTCGTATTAAGAAAACACCATATGAGAATAATTATAGCTATTGACACATTTGGTTTTTCAATGACATTTAAATCATCTCCCATGTTTTAAAACCTTTTTGGTAAACTCTATACAATATTATTTAATTATTTTTTATTTTGTATTACCTTCATTTCACGACTAATAACCACATTATGGTATAAATGCATGACAAAATATGTGTGTGCTGTCTAACTCTTGTTTTTCCTTTAAAACAAGAAACAGAGCTCGCATGGCGTAATGGCAACGCGTCTGACTTCTAATCAGAAGATTCTGGGTTCGACCCCCAGTGTGAGTGCTCTCCTTTCTTATTTCCAATCCGTGATAGTTTAATGGTCAGAATGGGCGCTTGTCGCGTGCCAGATCGGGGTTCAATTCCCCGTCGCGGAGATTATTTTTTGCAAATTTTATATTTTTGGTGCTTTATATGTTATTGTAGTAGTACGTTTAAGATTGGTAAATACTCGTTGGTGCTCTCTGATAAGGAATACTATACCATATCCATCACCATTGAGGCTTCTCTATATATAATTATATTATCATACATAATATTATACAAGAGATAATATACAAGGGGGGTTCCAATATGGTATTTATGAAACCACCGAGACCATAACTAATTCCTTTCTGGTTATTCTATTGTAATGAACATTACAGTTATGCTTCTATTACATGTTGCTGTGGTACTTTCTAAAAACTTTTAAAATTATTATTAAAATTTTGTTTATTTTTTGATATATATGAATGACGGTTATTAAATTACCAAATTCTACTATTTAAAACACTTTATAAATTTTTACTGTGGTCTCACTATTCAATAAAAACAACCCCAACGGTGGTATCTCACTATTTTAAAATAGTTATACAGTCAAATCAATTAAAAAATTTTACCTCGAAATTATAAAAGTGTTATTGCTAAATTATGTATACATTACTCAAACAATGCATTTATATGAAATTAAAAGTGAAAAGAAAATGCAAAAATAACTAATATTCTGTTAACCGCTCAGCAATCTATACCCCTCCTTCCAGTAATTCCGGGTAAAACCCTCGTGTGATAATTACACAGTTTGACACATAATCTTGTGAACTTTCAATCTCTTGTAAATTTGTCTTTAATGTTGGGTCTTTAATATTAGCGTGGTTTTGATGGTGTGTGAGTTTACCCGGCTAACGGTCTTATCAGTATGCGATGAGCAAAAATTCAATTTTTAAAGATTATATTTATATAATGAATTCTTCTTTATGGAATTTAAGGATTTTGTCTGTCACCCCCCACTTGTTTCTTTACTTAGTGTGGTTTAACAATAAAACCTCACTACGACTACATAATTACATATTGCAATGAAGTGGTCTACTATTTTACCTGCTACTTTGGCTGCCTCAGTTGTCACTGTAGATGCCTTTTCTTTACAAGTTCCCTTTTTTGCCCCTTCTTCAAAGAATGGGGACCTTGAAGCTTCTCCTTTGAAGAACTCCCCTTCTGAAGATTTCACATCTTCTAAATGGCTATTCCCACAAGGTCAATTATCTGATTTTTTAGTTCAATCCTCATCCTCATCTTCTAATAAGAAGATTATCTCTCCAAAGAAGGATTGGGACCATGTGGTTTCAAGTCAAGAATTAAATAATTTCCAATTACGTGTGAATAAGATTAAAGAGCCTGCTAAATTAGGTATTGATGATGTCCAACAATACACTGGTTATTTAGATGTTAAAGATGAAGGGAAACATTTCTTCTTCTGGTTTTTTGAAAGCAGAAACGATCCAGCTACTGATCCAATCGTCTTATGGTTAAACGGTGGTCCAGGTTGTTCTTCTATGACCGGGTTATTCTTTGAATTAGGTCCATCTGCTATCGATGTTGAATTAAAACCTGTTTACAACCCTTACTCTTGGAACAACAATGCCAGTGTTATCTTCTTAGACCAACCTGTAAATGTTGGTTTCTCTTATTCTGATGATAAGAGTGCTGGTTCAATCACAAACTCTGTGGCTGCCGGTAAGGATGTTTACGCTTTCTTACAATTATTTTTCCAACAATTCCCACAATATTCTACTGAAAATCACAAGTTCCACATCGCTGGTGAATCTTACGCTGGTCACTATATTCCTGCATTTGCTAATGAAATTTTATCTCATCCAGAAAGAAACTTCAATTTATCCTCTGTCTTAATTGGTAATGGGTTAACTGATCCATTAACTCAGTATAAATACTACAAACCAATGGCTTGTGGTGAAGGTTCTGGTCATGAATCTGTCTTATCTCCACAAGAATGTCAAGCTATGGAAGATTCTTTACCAAGATGTCTTTCTTTAATCGAATCATGTTACAGTTATGGTTCTATTTGGTCTTGTGTCCCAGCTTCTATTTATTGTAACAACGCTCAATTAGGTCCATTCCAACGTACTGGTAAGAACGTGTATGATGTTAGAAAGGAATGTAATGGTCCATTGTGTTACTCTGAAATGGAACCAATTGATAAATATTTGAATTTGAAAGAAGTTCAAGATGCTATTGGCGCTGAAGTATCTAATTTCCAATCTTGTAATTTCGAAATTAATAAGAACTTCTTATTTGCAGGTGATTGGATGAAACCTTATCAAAGACAAGTTACACAATTATTAGATGAATACGAATTACCAACTCTAATTTATGCCGGTGATAAAGATTTTATTTGTAATTGGATGGGTAATCATGCTTGGGCTGACGAATTACCATGGAAGCATCACGAAGAATATGCCGAAGCTAATTTGAAACCATGGATAGTTGAAGGTCAAGATGAAACTTATCAAGCCGGTGAAATTAAGAGTGTCGAAGAATTAACTTTCTTAAGATTATTCGATGGTGGTCATATGGTTCCATATGATCAACCGGAAGCCTCTTTAACTATGTTAAACGAATGGATTCACGGCCAACAATTTGCTTAATTTAGATACCCCCTTATGGTTTTTATGATTTCTTAACTTAACTTTACCTATATTCAACTTTTATCTATATATCTATCTATCTTACATATATATTATCTTAAAAGTCTAACCTATACTCTTTTTTTTCTATTTGCCTTTCAGAAATTTAAAATCTAAAAAGTTCAAAAACAGCAAAAGTTGATATTAAAATAAGAAAATCCCTACTTAAGAAAAACATACACGTCAAATTAAATTCGAATTCAATAGATCAAAAAAGCCCAATACACATACCCTCATCTCTATAAAGATGTCAGAAGAGATTGCTGAAAAGATTGAAAAAGTTCATGAAAAGAGAAAGCCGAGATTTAAGGCTCTTTTCCAATACGTTTTCATTTCATTATTACTTATTGCTGCTGTTGAATATTTTAAATATTCTACTAGAATCCATTATGAATGGTTCCATTGCACCGCTGTAAAAGAATCATTTAACCAAACCGATGGGACTACATCATCTGTTAATAAGATTTTTGCCGTTGGAGGTCCAAGTTGTGATAAAAGAGGTGAATTAAAAATTATAATGAAGAGAATTACTCGTGATTATGAACCAAATGATGAAAATTATTCTTTCTGTATCGTAGAGAATGAAAATGTGGCTCCAATTCATTATCCATTAGGTGAAGTTAAGGGCGAACCAGGTTATCATGCCTTTGTTGGTTACGATCACGATAAAGACATAGTGGAAAAATTATGTAAAGATTCTACTGTCTATCACTTATAAGAATAAAAAAAAATACAAAACACATATACAGATTTATTACTATTTGAATAAATAAATATATATATTTATACATGATATATGCAAAGTCAATTTAAGTCCATCTTTATATTTAACTATTTGATCGTTAAAAATCAAATTTTATGCTAATTTTGAGTGGTTGATTGAGTTGGAGTAGCTGCTGGAGTACCAGCATTACTTGCAATGCCACCATTGTACATTGGACAAGATTTGTTTGTTCTAATGTGACCAATTTGTCCACACGTAGCACATCGTCTTGTGGTATTCTTACCATGTCCTTTACCTGTACTGTTGCCGGCAGAAGGTGATCCAATGTTTAAAGAAGTGGAGGCAGCAGTAGAATATTCTACAGCAGTATGACTACGTTTCTTAGTCCCACGAGCAGCTCTTCTTTGTTGAGATTTCTCTAAGGATTCTAACTCCTTTTCTAAAACCTTCTTTTGGAATTCAATTTCATCGGGATTTTCAATTTTAGATTCGTCTATGTTTAATAAAGTAGAAACATCAACAGCTTTTTTTCTTAATTCTTTACCCTTCAAATAACCCTTAATCACACGAGGATCCCTGATAATAACTGTGCTTCTTTGAATGATACCATTCTCATCACGTCTCTTTCTAACAATTCTCAGAATCTTATTATCATCACGATGAGTTGTAACGTGTCTATTAGTAGCGTTGATGGCATCTGGATCATCTAATTCTTCAAAAGGATTCTTGATAAGTAATGTCTTGGCGTGTACATTCCAAGTACGAACGATCTCCTCTTCATAAGCCTTTTGTTGTTCAACCACATTATATGTATGAGCACCCGATTTGGTCTTAGTTGAATCGTTATTAGTATTAGATTCGGTATTAGACCTAACAAATCCACCTTTCATAGAAGTTTTTAAGAAGGAGAAACCTTCGCCGCAACCAGTAGGATCACCTGCACCATGAATTTGAACCATAGCTCTCATTTGAGTGGCATTGATAAAATTCTTGGTAATATTCCATGGTAACAATTTTTCTTCTAATTTAACTAATTTGTCATCAAAGTTGAAATTTTGATTATCTTCCATAAATTGTAAACCTTGACTCATTGATTCCACTTCTGCAACTTGTTCAGGAGTTAATAATTTCTTAGTGTTTTCCTTATCTAATAACGGCTCCCCTTCTTTCAATTTCCATAAACCCTTATCAGGCCCATCTCTTTGATATTTCATAAATTCTTTAACTTTTTGTCTATTTTGACCATAATCTTGATCTGGGAAATGTTTAGCAATCGGTTCAATCGAAATAGCCCTTTCTGGGACTTTATTCAAAATTCTATAAACAATCATTCTTAATCTAATAGATTTCATTGATGTAACTCTTCTTGAATTTGGACCTGGAATTTCTACTACTGGGAAAGTTTGACCCACAGTAAATAAATGGTTAATGTTTCTTAAATAGAAACGGTTAATACCATGACCCACACTTCTTACCATTAAGAAATCTGTGTTTGAAGGTTCGTGGTCAAATACTGGAGCACGTACCATATTGTTGTATAATGTTGGTACGATGTGACCGGGATTTACAAACCCAAAATTCCAAAATGGTGATTTATCTTGGACACCAAGCACATGTGTCTCACCCACAGACAATTTAGGACGCATCACATCTGTTTCAGACATCTTTCTATAATAATTGATCAACTTGTTAGCCATACCAAACTTCGATAAAGCTAATGGTGTTTGTTCAGAATATTCCATTAAGTAAACAGGAGCGGAATCACCCACAGAAAGATCTTGAGTTGTGGAAAATGATTCACGAACACTTTTACCTTTATCCCTCTTTCTCTTTCTAGTTTTCAACTTACTAAATGTAACTGTAGACCCAATACGGATGTGAGGACTGAATTTAGGTCTATGGAAGAATCTTAATTGAGCTCTTGGTAAATTAACTTTATAAAATGGAGATTGTAAGTTGATGGCAGGTTGTGAATGTTCGATATTCAAATTAGATAAGGTGGCACGAACTTTAGGTTGATGAGTATGTCTAAGAATGGAATATGCATGATCGTTGGAGATATTGAATTTTTGTAAAATAAGAGATTCATTAATTGATTTAGGTCTTCTGCTATCTTGAGTTTGTGTCTTTGATTTATGATCTTTATTTAATACAAGTAATAATTTTTCATCATTCATATCTAATTCAGCAGCCTTGGCCATTGGTAATTTGGCATCCACCAAATCGTCTTCATTCCAATCCCACCCATATTCTGATGAAGCAAATATTTTGTTATTCTTATCATCACCAACCTTAACTGGGTTGCCAGTTTCAAGTGGTTGATCATCGAAATTAATAATCTTATCCTCATCCCAATTATCTGTAGCAACAAGAAGAGCATCAGATGATTTTTTATGATGTTCCTCCATTTCTCCATGCTTGGATTCTTTCTTACTTTCAATCTTTGATAACTCATCATCTAATGCATCTGGATATATCTGTGACAATGGAATGGTTTTAATCCCACTTATTTTGGACTTTTTCTTTGATTCATTTAATAAACCTGAATAATCTACGTTGTTAAATATTCTCTTTTGATCTGGTTGAATCTTGAACTTTAAATTTGTAGGGAAAAATGGTTTAACCTCGGTCATATCTAAGTTTGAATAGGATAATGGAACTAATGCAGATTGATAAACATAATCGTGTCTCTTACGATAAATACAACTGTTCCATTTCAGTATCTTACCTTTCTTAAATGATGGGAAATAATATTTTAATAAAAGTTTATCTCTTCGTTCTTTATTTCTTTTAATTTCTTCATCATCTAATGGATTTCGTATCGTGGCTTCTTTCATTTGGTTGCTTGTAGATAAATCAAATAAATTATAAGATTGTTCATTATTACTCTTATTGTCACTCCTATTATCGTTAAAATGTATACTCTTTTGAGGACCCGAAGTCATATCTAATCCCATATCGTTCATGTTATTCACAGTAAAGTTAGAATCATCATTTAAATTAACATTATTTCTCATATTCCCAGAATTATCAATCATGAAAAGGGCATTGTTATTTGAGTTCAAATTATTTAAATTATTATCATTTGGAAATCCAACATCATCCATAAGTAGTGTATTGGAATGGTCATCCATCATTAATTCATTTGAGTCACCTAGAACTGTATGTGGGACAATAATTTGGTTATTATCATCATTATAAAGATTTCCTAAATCAGTAATATTATTATTCATAGACATAGTGTTATTATTATTATTGCTGTCATCTTCCATGTCTTCTTCATCTTCAGCCAATTCATCTTCATCCTCAAAATCAATTGCATCTGGTAAATGCTCAGTGGATTCTTGCGCTCCATTACTCTTCCCACCTTTACTGATGTAAGAGCCAATTTCTAGGGACCCAAAATCACCGCTGAAAATGGCATTATAGGCATCATCTTCATTAGTTAAATCATTAGATGCACTACTAGTTGATGTTTTAGGTTTTCCTGCGTTACTTTTCTTATTGGGGCTTTTGATTGGCATCGTTTCTTGTATAAATATGTTAAATGCAATATGTTTTGGTTAAATTGACGGTTAAACTTAAACCAAAAAACAAAATGGAAGGAGATGGTTAATGTATAAATTTGGAAACTAATTAATCTCTAATTTAATAAAATATGCTACTAATATACCAGAATGTCCCGTCCTTGACCTCCTTAGAAGATCTTATCAATGGTCCCTGACAGCTGTTCTTAGTTAGTTTCATCTTAAACTTTAAGTTTAATATTTCAAGTTTCAATATTTGTTTAATATCTAAATTATCGCCATACACGATAATCAACTTTCAAGATGATGAAATTCCAACGTAAATACACCCAGAATTAGCTAGCAACTCAGCTAATAAATAGTATGGTAGTTTGATTTATTTAGAACATCACTACTTGGATTGTAATCCTTTTTAAGCAGGTTCAAAACGGTTTGTTTGGACAATATTTAGTGATAAAAAGAAGATGACCAAGATATAAGACTTAACAGAGATATAGCAGATAATTTCAAGATATCTTTGGGATAACAGTTAACTCACTTTAGTTACAATCGATTTTAAATAACAAATTTTAATTAGACACAAGGTCTGATTTATTTCATTAATCTATACAAAACATCTATATTATATATGGTTGTAAACCAACAAATTATGCAGAATATTCTTTAATATCAGCCGTCTTCCAAACAATTAATAAATTTGGTAACAATTCATGGACATACTTGTATTTATCCTTTGGATAACCCACAATGAATGGGATATCCGTTGGACATGTATCTAAGATCTTAACAATTCTACAAATGGAATCAACATCGTGATTAACTTCTCTACCGTGAAATTTCTCCTTCATAACAATAGTAACTAGGGCAACTGGAAGACCTTGGTAGTATAAAGCATGGGTGGCCACTGGGATGATTGTGTTTTCAGTTGGATTATTACCAGTACAAGACATTTGCTAAACAATTTTTTTCGATGTATATGATTATTTTTTCTATAATGCTCTTTCTTTACATTCACCAATCAAACCACTTATGTGAAATAGATTGATATACTTAAGTATTTATATGTTTTCCTTGTGTATTAAAATGGCTCGAAAGTAACTCTTGATTGAATTTAAACATCTTTTCAAAGTCATCGAGAAAGGTGTATAATTTATATTTACATTACCCGAACTGTGGATAAATAAATAAGATAAGATGAGAACAGACCCAGAGAAATATCGTACTCAGCCTTAAAATATCCATTAGAGTTACTTGTTTGATATTTTGAAATGTTCTTTTAACTTGATTAATTCCTTTTGAATATCGAGAGAATCAAATTGTGGTGTATCTGGCTCAATTGAACCTGAATCAGAAATGGTAAAATGTTCAGATTCAGGAACCATTGCATCTATTGATATATTTTGTTTCACTGGGGCAGGTATCACTTCTTCAAATTTCTCCAAATTACAATCAATCTCATTAAATGTATCATCTAGTGTTTTGATCAATTTTAATGAATCACATCCTTTGGGTATTATTAATTTTGTTGTCTTAGCCATCTCTATATCTTCATCTTCAAACTTATTAGATATGAATTTATCTAACAGTTCTCGGAAATTATCTTCTTTAGATTCTGTATATATTAAATTACAATTACGATTCAAACAATACCATCTTAAAGTTTGTTGAATGTAATCAATATGATAAGAATACCATGATGGAATATTTTTTTGAATTGCATAAATGTACTCACTATTTATACACACCACATTTATTATCGGATACTTCTCTAACTGTTCTAAACAAGTATTCAAGTGTTTGTACCACGACTGTTGATCATAAATTGACCAATCTAATAAGATCAACCAACGAATATTTTCTGTCTTTTGTTGTTTAACTAAAGTCTCAGCAAGACTTATCGAATCTATGCCATTATCATTACAGGCACAACTGTAAATAAAAACACTTTCCTCATTTATTTTAATTTTATCATACGTTATGAATGTTGTCTTGTTAGCTTTTAATTTCATCTTGTAATCTTTGAAGTATTGTTCCTGGAATAATTTCAAAGTCTCATTATCTCTGTAAACTATAATTAAAGACTTTGGATCAACAATTTCTTTATGCTTTCTAAATGTCGGATCCCACAAAGATTGTATGTTCGACATCAATTTATATTACTTTTGTACCAAAAGTCTGCCTCGTTCGTTTCAAAATTGTTACTTTTAAATACACCTTTTATTAATCTTCAGATTTGATTCAATTGTAAATATGAATTTTTAAAATAAATACTGTAGTAATGAAATTTCCAAATAAGAAATATAAAGTAGAAGAGCGTATTTATATACAAAACAAATGTATCTATAAGTAGTTAATTGGTATATATATACATATATATATATCAATATTATATTATATTATATTTTAATAGTCAGCAGAGTTATAAAGACCAATATCTACTTCAGATTTTAATTCACAAGTAGATTTTTCATTTTCAGCACGAACTCTAGCTAACTCATTTAAATAACCATCTTCCACACCAGTGACATAATTACCAGTGAACACACCAACTTCAAATTTATCAATCTTATCTGTCTTACAACAATCGATTAAATCGTCTAAAGATTGATAAATAACTTTATCACAGCCTAACACTTCAGCAACTTGTTCTTCTGTCTTTTCAAATGCAATTAAATTCTTATTATCTGTTAAATCAATACCATAGATATGATTATAACGAATAGCAGGTGCCGCAGATGCAAAATATACTTTATTGGCACCACATTCTTTAGCCATTGAGACAATTTCAATTGAAGTGGTACCTCTGACAATAGAATCATCAACAATTAGGACATTCTTATTTTTAAACTCTGAATCCATTGCATTTAATTTTCTTCTCACTGAAGAAACACGTTCTTCTTGATTTGGCATAATAAAAGTTCTACCAACATATCTATTTTTAACAAAACCTTCACGATATGGTTTCCCTAAGGCGTTAGCACATTGTAAAGCACAAGTTCTTGCTGTATCAGGTACAGCGATAACCACATCAATATCATCAGTAGAAACTTGTTTCTTAATATTTTCAGCTAGTTTGACCCCCATGGCTAATCTTGTATGATATACAGAGATACCATCTAGGACACTATCAGGTCTAGCAAAATAAACATATTCAAATAAATCTGGTCTGTATGCATTAACTGGTACCACTTGTTTAAATTCTGGTGGACCACGAGATAAATCCTTTGGAACAATAACAGCTTCACCAGGTAAAAGATCACGAAATGTATTAAAATTGTGAGCTTTAAGTACAACACTTTCAGATGCTAACATATAATCCTTTGAACCATCTTTATTTGTACGTTCACCGAAAAGTAAAGGTCTAATACCATTTGGATCTCTGAACCCAAACATGGCAAACCCAGCTAACATACCAACAACAGCATAACCACCACGACATAATCTATAAACACCTTCTAAAGCATGAAATACATCCTCATTATTGACTCTATATTTATTATGTTTTTCCAATTCAGCAGCAAATATATTTAATAATAATTCTGAATCACTATCTGTATTAATATGTCTATGAACATCTTCATCCATATATCTACTTAATGAAGCGGTGTTAACTAAATTACCATTATGTGCTAAATTAATCCCATAAGGACTGTTAACATAAAAAGGTTGAGCTTCAGAATTAGCAGAAGACCCAGCAGTAGGATAACGTAAATGAGCGATACCCATAGATCCGGCTAATCCTGCAACCCTTTTCTCAGTGAAAACATCTCTAGCCATACCATTACCTTTACATTGATAAATTCTACCACGATTACCACAGGTGGCAATACCAGCAGCATCTTGACCTCTATGTTGTAAGAAGATACACCCATCACATAATTCTGGTGCTACTGTACGTGATTGATCACCTAACACTATACCTAAGATACCACACATATTTTATAATTGTTTTATAATTTAAATTAATATGAATTTATAAATTAAACTAACCTTGCCCCTCTTGAAGAAGACTTATTGTACTATATTTAGACATTATTTTAGTTTAGTTAAAAAGTTAATATTAAGCAAGAAAAGCAAGTAAACAAATAGAAATGTGACTTATCTTAAAGGCATCTTTTGAAATTTGATCTTAAAATTTAAATTTTCAATACAGCTGAAAATTCCAGATATTTATACAATTTGATAGTTCTCTCGAAGTAATTATTAGAATTTGATAAATTGAATCACAGAGTAAAAGACATAGTAATAGTCGTAGTAGGGAGCCAAAAGAAGTTAAACTGGTGTTGTTATTGTTGTGGATAATCTATATACAATACACTACAACATTGTCCTTGTCTTATTATTGTCTATTCGGGCAAATTTAAAGTGTCAATTTTATTTTAATAACAGTGGGGGGAGTCAAACTTTGATTCGGCCGTGACTCGGCCGACGAGTCATCTTTGAGAATAATAAGAATAAACTTTATGATTTAAAGATTCATATATTATATATAATCAAGATATATTTATAAACACAGTACTCGAGGGTCTATGGTTGTCTCTTAAGGAGTTCTTCTTCTTCCTTGATATCGTTTTCAATAAGTTCCAGATTCTCTTGGATGTTCCATAAATCTTTATATAAAGAATGATCACGGCTTAATAATTCAGTATGTGTACCTTCTTCTTTGACACAACCGTCTTCTAACACAATGATCTTGTCTGCATCCGCGACAGTCCTTAATCTATGAGCAATGTATACACTGGTCTTTGTTCCACTCTTGAAATTGGCTCTAATAGTACGTAACAAGTTTTGTTCCGTGTGTGTATCCAATGCACTTGTAGCTTCATCGAAAAACATTACATCTGCATTTTTCAATAATACACGAGCAATGGCTAATCTTTGCTTTTCACCACCACTAATCATTAACCCACGTTCACCAACAATAGTGTTGGTACCTTTAGCTAATTTATTAATTAATGGTCTTAAATGTGCTTTATTAATTACATTATTTATCTCGTCATCTGTAGCATCAATTCTACCAAATTTAACGTTTTCCCAAATAGTATCATTAAACAATGGTGTGTCTTGTGGAACCACACCAATCACTTTTCTCAACGAATCTAAATCAAGGTTTCTAACATCTTCACCATTAATCAAGATTCTACCTTCTTCTGGATCATAAAATCTAAATACTAATTTCAAGATTGTTGATTTACCACTCCCTGATGGACCCACGATAGCAGTCTTTTCACCACCATTAATAGTAAAACTCGCATTTCTTAAGATCTTACGATCAGGTTCATAACCAAAAGTAACATTTTCAAATTTAATCTCATATGGTTTAATGTTAGCGCTTGGTAACATACGAGGATGCACAGGATTTTCAATCTTAACCACATTCTTTCTAATCTTAAATAATGATTCCATATCAATTAATGACTGTTTTAATTCTCTATAAACACTACCCAAGAAATTTAATGGGACAGAAAGTTGGAAGACTAATTGATTGATTAAAACTAAATCACCGACAGTTAAATCACCCCCAATAACACCAGTACAACCCATATACATCATTGCAGTTAGGGCAGAAGTGAAAATTAGGTTTTGACCTGCATTTAAAAAGGCCAAAGATTGAGAAACTTTAACCTGTGAATCTCTATATGTTTCCAAAGCTTTATTATATTTAGAGGCTAAATATGATTCATTATTGAAATATTTAACGGCTTCAAAGTTGATTAAAGAATCCAATGCCACACTAGCACCTTTATTATCGGCCCTATTGGCAGCTCTTCTAAATTCTGTTCTCCATGCAGTGGTTCTAATGGTGAAAATAGAATATAATACCATTGTCAAAAATGTAATACCAGCAAATGATGCACCAAATTGATGTGTTAAGATACCACACACCACAGAAATTTCAAAACTGATTGGAATAATATGAAAAACCATAGCACTCAACACATAAGAAATACCCTTTGTACCTCTATCCATTGCTCTTGTTAGCCCACCAGTTTGTCTTGATAAATGCCAACCGAGATCTAATTTCATTAAATGTCTAAATGTCTCTAATGATACTGTTCTAATAGCATTTTGTGCTACTTTGGCAAAGATTGCATTTCTTAATTCACCAAATAGAACAGAACCAAAACGAGCAACACCATATGATAAAATTGTCAATGCAATAGAAGCAGGTAATGCCACTGTAACATCTGACCAATCTACATTCATTGAATCAATGGTTTGTTTGAAAAAGAAAGGAACTTGAACGTTTAATAGTTTAGCACCAATCAATAGTGATAAGGCGACAATGACTCTTATTCTAACTTTATTATTACCATTTGGCCATATATATTTGAAAAGATCTTTTAAAATCTTCAATTCTGAAATCGATGGTAATTTCTTTGCAGCAGTGGAAGTTTTTTTACCATTTGAAGCAGCCTTAGTTGCTTCTTTCTTAACTGTTTCAGTCTCGCTGGTTGTAGTAGAAGACATATTAGCGTGTTTCAATGGAGTAGATTTGTTTATATACAAACAATTCATGGAACTGAAACTTCTCCTATTACTTTGAAGTAATGTACTGACCAATTTGGAAGAATTGACAATTGACGTGGAAGATTGTATCATAGAGCCATATTGTCTTGACAGTTGTCTCGAAATTGTTTGTTTCGAGGAATTCAATAATAATCTTGACGTTATTTGAGGACGCAAAAGCCCCAGTTTAATCATCTTTGGGTAATATTAAAAATGAGTTTACTTATCTATGTGAAACAATCCTCAATGGCATCAAATTACTGCTTGATCCTTTGTGTGTCTTCGTCATTAACAACTAACCATGTAGCATTAATCATCCGATCGATGCCTTTAATTTCAACTTTCCTGAAATTTCCAAAAGTTAATATTTGAAAAATGGGTGTCTCAAGGTGTGGACTTCCTTAGATTCCACAGTATGAATAAAGATTAGATATATATGATTTGGAATTTTATTCTTCCATTAGACATAGTACATAAAGAAATATACACAAAACTATACTAACTGGATACGATTTTTTTCATTTAATTATATTAGTTGGAATATTAGCATTATTTTATAACTAGCTATTTTTTTATTATCTTTTGGTTAATGATGATTGGGTTCACTTCTTCTTAGACAATTCTTTTATTTCAGCTTCACACTCGTCAATGATATCACTACTGATTTTAACTTTACCTGAAAGGTATTCTAATCTGACTTTAAACAATCTTTGATCAACTAGGTTATTTAATGGGAGTAATTCTTCTTCCCATTTCTTAATCTTCCCAGTTTCAAATGCAACAACTCTTAATAAATATCTTGTCTTTAATACAGTGGACAATTTAGCATCATTGACCAAATAATTGAATGCAGCTCTGAATAATGGTTTAGCAGGACGAATATCTTGTAAAACACCACGGTTTCTCGACACAGTGATTAACCCATTATTTTCCAATTCCATAATACCTAGTTCTGGTGCAGATTTAAATAACGGTTTAAAAACAATATCCTTGTAAGAAACCATTGGCGAATCACTTAACATTTGAATTAATTCCCAAGCTTGAGCACTCTTCACGCCATCTATCTTATCACTTAAGAATATTTGAGTAATTTGTTCGGATGCTTGTTCTACCATCTTTTCCAAGGCCTTTAATGGATCTTCGCCAGATTTAACTCTTCTAACAAAAGCCTGCAAATCAAGCATTCTACCACCTAATGGGTCTAGAGCTTCATCAATTTCTTGAATAATTTGTGCACTTAACCCAAGACTATTCTTTTCGCTATTTTCATCATCAGTTTCTTTCTTTGAATGATCTTGTAATTGAGATAACACATAATTCTTAGAATTAGCCTTCGAAGCATCAGATAAGATTAATGTCTTAAACACTTGATTTGGATATGCCTCAGATAAGATTTGATCGGATGCTACAGTTTCAGTTAAGAATATAACATGTGCAATATTCATTTGAACCAACATTGCAGCCCAATCAGCTAATTCTTTATAAACAAATCCATTAATATCAGATTTACCCGCAAATCTATCAACTACCACAACAGGTTTAGCTTCTGGATGCTGTTGCAAGTAATCTTCTTCTTTGACACTAATCTTTTCACCGTTATCCACAATTGAAGATTTATAATTTTTCAAAGCAATATGTCTAATTGACATCATAGAGGTAGTTAACATATTTCTAAATTGCATTTCCTTAGATTCAGATAATCCAGTCTTTTGACCAGTTAACCCTTGAACCATTAAATCGATAATACTGGTAAAAGAATTTATCCATGGGAAAATTGGGAAATAACCAATTTCATTAGCCACATTCTTCAAAAATTTAGAATCTGTTCTTGATTTAATAATCTTATCGCAATCAAAATATAAGACATTGTTTCTATCATTTAAAGTATGTTCCATGACTAATTCACGCTTACCTGAACCACGGGGGCCTCGGATGATAACAAAAGTGTTTGTATTTTCTTCTAACCACATCTTTAAATCTTCAACTCTTTCCATTCTTTCACCCCATAAATGAATTATTGGGTGATTTTGTTCATCACCAGACCAATATTTAGTGAATTGATTCACTGTCGAATCGGTGAATTTCTTGAATTTTTTAACCCAAATGTTATCCATCGATAAAGAATATTTGTGAGTAATCTTTTGTTCGATAGAGAATTCACGAATAGGATCAAAAACTAGCACGGCAACAATGGAAAGTAAAGCAATAAACACGGGAATAGCAATTCTAGTATGGTTTACAAAGAAATTTGTAATGAAGGGTGTCTTCACTACATTTTCATATTGAATATGTAACACAGTATTATTAATTTCAATACCAGAAACACAATTTTTGGCACAGATGGCACCTCTATATGAATCATATTTCAATACAGCAACAGATTCACCACCTTTTGGTGGGAAAATGTTAACAATCTTACCATAACGTCTAAACAATAAGTAAATTTCTTCTTCTGTTAAAGTTGGACCTTGAAATTTAATTTGAATAGTCTTATTTGGCAATCTCTTCAAATCTTCGATCCATGGCGAACCTTTCACAGGAAAGGCAGACACTTTAGTGAAAAAAGAAAGTATACTGTTTGAAGATTCCTTTGTAGTATTTTGTTGAATCATAGAATTCACTTCAGCAAGAGTGTATCTATATGGAACTAAGAATGTGGCAAATACCCCACCATCTCTCTTCACAGGAATGGTAGAACGTAGCTCCAATCCTTTCAAAGGTTTAGAGTCGGGGCTCACCAATTTTTTAATCTTAGCTCTCACTGCATCTCTAGATTGATCTACAAACAATGCATTGAACCATAACATTGGATTCCAAACGGATAATTCTCTTGCATACAAATTATCAAAATAAATCAAAGTTTCTCTCTCAGTTTTGTGAATAACACCTGTATCTGTTGCAGTGTTAGATTCACCAGCCTGTTGATCTTTAGCTTGAATTTCACTCGACACATATCTTTTCCCATATATTAACATTGGGCCTCTCTTGAATGACTGAACACCGCCACATCTTGATAATCCCATTGAGACCAATCTCTTCCCAACTTGGCACCCAACAGGTGTTTGCCAAATTGATACAGGCATAGTAACGTTGATATTTTTACCGCTCTTTATAATAATGACAATCTTATTGTTAATCCCTCTACCTTACAGTTTCTTATCAATAGTTGCTTCAAACTATGACTTTGTTTATTTGTTTGTTGCAATCACATGACGCAGGGATAGTTTGCAAATTACCTTTTTTCATTGATTTAGAGATTCTTAAAATATTCTATTTATTATATGGAATTACAGATAGCATGAAGTGGACCCCACGGTGTTGAGAAAGATCTAAGAAACCATTGCGAAGAGTGTTAGTGAAAATACTAGAAATAACATAGAAAATAATAATATACTTATCACCATGGCTGCTGTGCAATATGGAGAAATTCTCCCAAAGACATGTGATCTGGGGAAGACATTTAATGAAACTTTACCTGAATTAGAAGATCAAGAAACGGTATGTGAAGGAACTTTCACTTGGCATATTGATAATTGGTTTGCCTTACAGGAATCCAAGTATGTATCGCCAAGAGTAAAGATTGGGGAGTATGAATGGAATATTTTGATGTTCCCAAATGGTAATCATAATAAGGGTGTTGCTGTATATTTGGCACCACATCCAAAAGAAATCACAGATGTAGAGACAGGTGAGACTACTGCTATAAATCCAGACTGGTATTGTTGTGCTCAATTTGCTGTTACGTTTTCAAGACCTGGTGATGACACAACTGTTCATACTATCAATAGATCATATCATAGATTTGATTCCTCTGATGCAGATTGGGGGTTTGCTAATATCATAGACGTTAATCATTTGAAATATCCATCCAAAGCTAGACCACAACCTTTATTAAATGAAGGTGCATTGAATATATCTGCGTTTGTGAGAATCTTGAAAGATCCAACTGGTGTACTATGGCATAATTTTATTAATTATGACTCAAAGAAAGAAACTGGGTATGTTGGTTTTAAGAATCAAGGTGCCACATGTTATTTAAATTCTTTGTTACAATCATATTTCTTTACCAAATATTTCAGAAAATTGGTCTATGAGATCCCTACTGAAAAGGAAAGTCCAAATAATAGTGTTCCCATGGCCTTGCAAAGAGCATTTTACCAATTACAAAATTCAAAGGAACCTTTAGATACATTAGAATTAACACGCTCATTTGGTTGGGATAGTGGAGATGCGTTCACACAGCATGATGTCCAGGAATTAAATAGAATCTTAATGGATAGATTAGATAATAGAATGAAGGGAACTCCTGTGGAAGGTACACTAAATAATCTTTTCGTTGGGAAAATGAAAAGTTATATCAGATGTATTAATGTAGATTATGAATCATCAAGAGTGGAAGATTTTTGGGATCTTCAATTAAATGTTAAAAATTTAAAAGGTTTAGAAGAATCATTTAAAAATTATATTGAAATTGAATTAATGAATGGTGAAAATCAATACGCTGCTCAAGGTCATGGTTTACAAGATGCTGAAAAGGGTGTTATATTTGAGTCATTCCCGCCAATTTTACATCTACAATTGAAAAGATTTGAATATGACTTTAATTATGATCAACTAGTGAAAATCAATGATCGTTATGAGTTTCCTGAATCCATTGATGTATTACCATTTTTAGACAAAACCAGCCCACAAGTGGACCAACCTGATGCTCATATTTATAATTTACATGGTATCCTTGTACATGCTGGTGATATATCGACAGGTCATTATTATGCAATGATAAGGCCAGATGTTAAAGATCAATGGTATAGATTTGATGATGAAAGAGTTTGGAAAGTAACCAAGAAGCAGGCCTTTGATGAAAATTTTGGGTTAGAAAGATTAGCTGATGATCAAATTAAGGCTATGTCAAGAGAACAATATCAAGATTATATCTTGGCCCGTCATACTAGTGCATACATGTTGGTCTATATTAGAAAAGATAGGGAAGAAGAACTATTACAACCTGTAACAAATGAAGATGTTCCAAAACATATTATTACTAGAGTTGAAAAAGAGGCTGAAGAACGTGCTGCTCGTGAAAAGGAATTAAGAGAAGCACACTTATATTTAAACATTAAAATTCATAGTCTTTCAAATTTCATTCATTTCGAAGGATTAGAAACTGTTCCAAATCCCATTTTCAAATATTCTTATCATGGATTAAATGATGGTAAAGAACAACCATTAATTCTTAAGGTAGAAAGAACCCAGACATTACAAGGTTTGTATGATGAAGTTAAGAAACATTTATTAATTCCAGAAGAATGTGATATTAGATGCTGGAATATGTCCTTGCGTCAAAATAGTACATTGAGGGTATCCACTTATTTAGATGTCAAAGATACCGAATTAACTTTAGATGAACTGCTAGGTTTGACTGAAGAATCAGCTATGCAAGTTTGTGATGTCTTTGTTGAAGAACCATATTTAGATTTAACCTATTTGTTACAATTAAAGAGAAAAGGTCTGATTGAATTTGAAAAAATTGATGATACATTGATCAAAGATATTCGAGAAAATTTGGAAAAATATGTAGGACAGTGTCAGATTCCAATTTTAAAAGAAATGAATAATCTAGTATTTATTAAACAATTTGATGTTCAAAATCAAAAATTATTGGGGTTCGGCCATGTTCTTGTATCATCATTAGATACAATGGCTGAATTGAAAGCACAACTAAACCAAATAACTGATAGGGAAGATGAACTAGATCTTTTTGAAGAAATTAATGTTGATAATATTGCACTAATCCCTGATGATTCTCAATTTATTACTGCTGAGATCGGTACCGGTGACATCATATCTTTTGAATTACAATCAGATAAGATTACACATAAGGATGAAAACTACCCAATTTATGATAATGTTCTTAAGTATTACAAATTCTTAGGTCATAGGGTGAAATTAAGATTTACTAAATCTGTTGAATCTCAGGAAGAATATATTGATGAAAATTCGCCCACTAAAAATTTTGAAGTTTGGGTTTCTGCATATATTCCATATGAAACATTATCACAGATTGTGTCCGAAGAAATTGGTTGTAATCCTGATTATTTGAAATTATTTGCTATTTACTCAAACGGTCGTTATGCTCTTAAATCCAGTTCCATATTAAATGATTATTTAATCAAAGATTTTGATTGTTCTGCTATGCCGCCTTTTGAGTATGAAGTGTTATCTATCCCATTAAAAGAATTTGAACATTTAAGACCTGTTAAATTTTATTGGCTTAAAAATAGTTATATCCATTTTCAATGTCTTGAATTTGAAGTTCCAGGTACTTGTACTGTTAAGGATTTCTTGAACAAGATTCAGAAGAAGATTGGTATCTCTGATGAAGAAAAAGAACAGATATTACTTTGGACAAATAACAATTTTAAATTTGAAATGGTATTATCCGAGAATGTGACATTCAAACAAATACCAAGAAATTCTTTAATCTTTGGTAGAGTATTACCAGATGAGTTATTATTGTTGAGTAATAAACAAGGTTCAGATTCTGAAAGCGATAACAATTCAAGTACACCAGAAATTGATATGGAAGATAGTGTTGGATCATTAAATAACATTAGAAACAAGATAGCACAGGGTAAGATTGTGATTGTGACTCAATATTTTAAAGAATTAGAGAATAGACATGGTATTTCATTTTTATTTGAATTAATTCCTGATGAAAAATTTCCGGATACAAAGGAAAGATTACATAAATTATTTGGTTTGGGACAAAAAGAATTTTCTAAGATTAAATTAGCTGTTATGATTCAACATGGTCATAGAACATCACTTAAGACATTAACAGGTTATACAGATGAAGAATTAGAAAGAATTATATTATTTGATAAGTTGAAAGATTGGGATAGTATAGTGATGGATCATCCTGATAGATTACGTTCACATTCCGCTGGTGATAGACCAATGTTTATTAAAAATTAATGAAAATATATATATATATTATTTTATCTTATAATTATTATTAAAATCTATATACAACATGATATATATCTCTTTTTTTTTTAATTACACATAGTATATGAAATTATGTTTAAAAAAAGTGCATAGTATATAATTAATAGAAAATGAGATAAACCATATAGAAATAAAAATAAAAGATATAATTTTTAGAATACAAGGGAATATAAATCGTTTTATCTATCATTTAATGTTTTTGAAGTTGTACAGAATTTTTTCGTATGTATTTTTTTTTAATTTGTTAAATGGTTTCAAAACGAATAGTCGAGGGGAATCATAAAAATAAAGTCGAGTGTGTGTGTGTGTGTTTGGAATAGTACATAAAAAAACCGAATAAATGAAAAGTTGAGAGATAGATAAAGTTACAAATGGAGATATAGATGAGAAATACTAGAGAATTTGCGAGACTCTAATCGGAGTAAACACCCCAGTATTTTTCAACACCATAAGCACCATCAGCCTTCCAATAATCGTTGAAAGCAGTGAAAAGGAAAGTAGAAGCACCACATTTATCCTTAATAGAAGAGATAGCGGTAGCTTGATTTTCTTGAGATGGGACGGCTAAACCTAAAGTTTGACCTTGAGTTGGCCAACCAGATTCAGTAATGACAACATTTTTAGAACCACCACAGGCAGAGTAAACTCTTTCAATTTGTTGAAGGACCCAAGCACCGGCATCTGGAGCAGCAGTGTTTTGATCGAAATAAGCATGAGCGTTAACAGCCATGTAATCAGAATGTTGACATAAATCTGGATTATTAATAACCGCAATGAAAGTATCAACAGAGACGACTGGACCGGAGTAACCAGCAGCTTGTAAGGCAGATCTACCGGTAGAAACGTATTGACCAACTTGATCAGCATTGGCTTGACCACCATTAACTAATTCGTTACCGATGGAAACAGTATCAACATCATTCCAAGAACCGTATTGGTTAATAGCAGAACTGATAGTATCAACACCTTGTTGAATTTGATCAACGTAGAAGATACCTAAGAATAATTTTTGAGAAGAAGATTTAGCTTGTAAAACGTTTTCAACTTGGTTACAATCAACACCATATAATCTAATAATACCATAATCGGTTAATTTAGATAAATCGGAGGCAACATCGCCGGAACTTTTACAAGAACCATCAGCGTTGTATGGAGAGTAAGTAATACCCTTGGCACCACCGGCTGGGGTGTTAGAAGCGGAGTCACCGTTGTTAGAAGAGGAACCGGAAGTAGATTGAGCAGCAGCAGAAGCAGTGGTAGCAGTAGTGGCTGGAGCAGCTTGGACTTGAGCAGTAGTAGCTGGAGCGTTACCGTTTAAAGTGGTGGTAGCTGGAGCTTGGGCTTGAATGCTGTCGTTGTTAATAAAAGCAGATTCATCGACTGGAACAATATTAGCTTGAGTGGCAGCTTCAGTAGCTGGAGCAGCACCGTTGACAACAACAGTGACATCGTTACGAACAGTGGTGGTAACAACAGCATCTCTCTTGTTTTGATGTTGATGGTGAACAGCTGGGGCAGCAATAGCAGAACCTAGTAAAGCACTAGTGGTTAAAATGTTAGATAAACGCATATCTAATGTAAGTGAATGACAATTAGTTGGTAGTTTTGATAGTTAGTATCTTTCTAAAATAGCTTTAAAAACTTGTTTGAAAAGAATGATTATCGTTATCGAACAAGCACATATAACTTACTAGTTCTTATATACTCTTCTACCAGTATTCCTATTGGTGAAAAGATTTCAATCTCGTAAATAGTAGAACCTCAGCGTGCTCGAGAAAAGTTTCAAAACGTAATTTGGTTCAAGGGTATTGTTTGTTTACTTTTGACGAGATCTGAAACAATAGTGTAACTACATGAGATTGGCGCAGCCATTGTTCTCCCTCTATATAGTGGAGATATTCGCGTCTGGACTTTTTTTTCATTCTGAGAAGTTTTTTCGCGATGGAAAGGGCCCCTTCTCTCCAATAGGATTCCCCAATCGGGTAATCCTGAAGGCAAATTTCGCACCTTTGCCCCAAAGAGGAAATTAAAAGGGTGGTTTCGCATCCCCCGCCTTTTTTTCGCGTCGACTGTTTCTTTTTTTTTGCACGTGGTTTTGATCAGGTGTGTGCATATTAGGGTTTTTAGGGTTGGGTTTTGGTTTTGCTCGGCGGCTAATTTTTTTAATTTTTAAGATTTCTTGATTTTGTCCTTAACAAGAAGACAAGTTGATTGAAAGATAAAGAACAAAAAGAACCCAAAATCATCAAGTATGGAGTTTCCAGCGTGGTGTCATAATGATGAGGTTCCTGTTACAGAACAAGAGATAAGAGCGATATTTGATCAATTGACCGAAAAATTTGGGTTTCAAACCCATTCTAAAGAAAATATGATACAATTATTATTATCTCAATTGGATTCAAGAGCAAGTAGATCCAATGCATATGATGCATTAATATCTTTACATGCCTCATACATTGGTGGACCACATTCTAATTTTAAAAAATGGTTCTTTGCTGCTCAACTTGATCTTGATGAAGAATTAGGTTATCAATATATGAAATTAAGAAATGGTGGATATAAAAGAAATCGTAAATTAGCAAAGAAAAGAGGTGTATCCATAAAGGAACAAATTAAAGATTGGGAAATTAGAGAACAAGAATTTATTGATGAACATCAACAATTTAATGACCAAAATAAATCAATGAAGAAAAATTCATTACATTTTGCTAATTATAAATGGAAATTGAAAATGAAAGAATTAACACCTCAAAAAATGATAAGACAATTAGCATTGTATTTACTTTGTTGGGGTGAAGCAAATCAAATTAGATTTACACCTGAATGTCTTTGTTTTATTTATAAATGTGCTTCAGATTTTGATAATTATACTGAACAAAATAATAAGATTGTTCAAACACCTGAATTTACATATTTAAATGATGTTATTACACCGTTATATGATTTCTTAAAAGGTCAATTAAAAAGGAAAAATAAAAACGGTGAATGGGTTGATAGAAATAGAGACCATAAAAATATTATTGGATATGATGATATTAACCAATTATTTTGGTATCCAGAAGGTATAGAAAGAATTGTATTAACAACAGGCAAAAGATTGGTAGACTTCCCATTAGAAGAAAGATATTTACAATTTAAATTTATTGAATGGGAAAAAGTCTTTTATAAAACTTTCTTAGAAAGTAGAAGTTGGGTTCATTGTATTACAAATTTTAATAGATTTTGGATTATTCATTTTGCTCCATTTTGGTTCTTCACAACTTATAACACTCCAACATTATTTACAAAGGATTATATTCAATTATTAGATAACCCACCTTTAGCTCAAGTAAGAAATACAATTTTGGCATTCGGTGGTACTATTGCCTGTTTAATTCAAATTTTAGCTACTTTTTTCGAGTGGTGGTGTGTTCCCAGACGTTGGCCTGGACATCAAACTTTGATTTGGAGAATGTTATGTTTAATCATATGTTTAGTAATAAATTTCGTTCCAACTGTGTACATTCTTTACGCTTATGGATTAACCACACATTCTCATTTGGCATATGTTTTATCAATTATTCAAATAGTTGTTGCAATTATAACCACTTTAATTTTTTCAATTAGACCATTAGGCGGATTTTTTGGTTCATATTTGAAAACAGGTGAAAAAAAAAGGAAATTTATCTCATCACAAACTTTTACTGCAGCATTCCCAAAATTACATGGTAGAAGCAGATGGTTCTCGTATGGTTTATGGATATTTGTATTCACTGCTAAATATATCGAATCTTATTTCTTTCTTACATTATCAATAAAGGACCCAATTAGAGTGCTATCAATTTTAGATCTTTCAAGATGTCGTGGAGATGCACTATTGGGTACATATCTGTGTATTATGCAAGCTAAGATTACTTTATTCCTAATTGTTCTATCAGATTTGGGGTTGTTCTTTTTAGACACATATTTATGGTACATTATTTGTAATTGTATCTTTTCAATTATAGTTTCTTTATCTTTAGGAACTTCAGTCTTCACACCTTGGAAGAATATTTATTCTAGATTACCTAAAAGAATTGAAGCAAAAGTTTTAGTAACTACAGAAGTAAGAACAAGATTAAAACCCAAATGGTTAATTTCCCAGGCTTGGAATGCTATCATTATTTCCATGTATAGAGAACATTTATTAGCCATTGAACATGTTCAGAAATTGATTTATGTACAAGTTGATGCATTATTAGCAGATGCGAAAGGTTTAAAACCTCCGATATTTTTTATTGCACAAGATGATTCAACATATAAATCAAAAGAATACTTCCCCAAGAATTCAGAAGCTGAAAGAAGAGTTTCTTTCTTTGCACAATCATTATCTACCCCAATTCCTGAACCAATCCCTATTGAATGTATGCCATCCTTCACTGTTTTAATTCCACATTATGAAGAAAAAATTATTTTAGATTTAGATGAGCTGTTGGGAAGTGATTTCTCAAAAAATAGAATTCCAATGTTAGAATATTTAAAAAATCTTCACACTGATGAATGGAATTGTTTTTTGACAGATACTAAAGTATTTGCTAAAACTCATGCTGAAAAGACAAGTGATTCTGATTCTCCCAAGGTTTCAGAAAATGAAATTGAAACAGAACGTGCTAACTCGGATAATCAAGAGACTAGAAAAGAAGGTAATACAGATGGAGATATGATTTCAAATAATGAGTATGGAGGTTACAATAATCATCAAAATGATATATTATTCAATTTGATTGGATTTGACTCTTTTGAACCTGTATATACTCTGAGGACTAGGATTTGGGCTTCACTTAGATCTCAAACTTTGTATAGAACTATTTCCGGTTTCATGAATTATGCTGAGGCCATTCGATTGCTTCACCGAATTGAAAGTCCATCAATGTTAGAATTATACGGAAATAACCCAGCTGCTTTGCAAATTGATCTTGAAAGTATGAGCAATCGAAAATTTAGGATGTTGGTGGCAATGCAACGTTATTCGGAATTCACAGATAAAGAACGAGAAGCTGTTAATATGGTATTACACCTTTATCCCAATTTGTATATTTCGTATCTACTAAAAGTTGAAGAATCCACAACAGGTGAATTAGTATATTATTCTTGTTTGACCAATGGAACTGCTAAATGTGATGATGATACTGGGCTTCGTCAACCGATTTTTAAAGTTAAATTATCTGGAAACCCTATCTTGGGAAATGGTAAGTCTGATAATCAAAATCATTCCTTGATTTTTTACCGTGGCGAATATATTCAAGTTGTTGATGCGAATCAAGATAATTATATTGAGGAGTGTCTCAAAATACGTTCTGTACTCAGTGAGTTTGAAGAACTAAATATTTCTAATGAAATGCATTATGTTCCTGATGTTCAATATGAAGAAAGCGAAGGCCCAGTTGCAATTCTTGGTGCCAGAGAATACATATTTTCTGAAAATATTGGTGTCTTGGGTGATATTGCTGCAGGAAAGGAGCAAACATTTGGTACCTTATTTGCAAGAACATTAGCTGAAATAGGTGGTAAGCTACATTATGGTCATCCGGATTTTTTGAATGCCATATTTATGACAACAAGAGGTGGAATTTCTAAGGCACAGAAGGGATTACATCTCAATGAAGATATATATGCAGGCATAATGGCTCTGTGTAGAGGTGGAAGGATTAAACATAGTGATTATTATCAATGTGGAAAAGGTCGTGATTTAGGTTTTCACTCTATACTTAATTTTACTACCAAGATTGGTGCAGGAATGGGTGAACAACTTCTGTCGAGGGAATATTACTATCTGGGAACACAGCTACCAGTTGACAGATTTTTGACTTTTTTTTATGCACATCCAGGATTTCATTTGAATAACTTGTTTATATCAATATCACTTCAATTTTTTTTTATCCTACTTCTCAATTTAGGTTCACTTAACCTTGAAACAATCAGCTGCTACATAGGGAAACATGACAGAATTACAGATCTTCAAAAGCCAATAGGTTGCTATAACCTTCAACCTGCCTTACATTGGGTATCAATTTTTGTGTTATCCATTTTCATCGTTTTCTTTATTGCATTTGCTCCTTTAATTATCCAAGAGTTATTAGAAAAGGGTTTACTGAAAGCAATAAAAAGATTTCTCCATCATATTTTCTCAATGGCCCCATTGTTTGAGGTATTTGTCTGTCAAACATATTCTAATGCATTATTGAATGATCTTACATTTGGAGGGGCCAAATATATTTCTAGCGGTCGTGGTTTTGCAATCAGCAGAACAGATTTTACAGTTCTTTATTCTAGGTATGCTACGATTTCTATTTATGCTGGTTTTCATATTTTTTTAATGCTACTATTTGGTACTGTCACTATGTGGCAACCTGCGTTACTCTGGTTCTGGATTACAGTCGTCTCACTTTGCTTTGCCCCCTTTATTTTTAACCCTCATCAATATATTCTCTCTGAATTTTTTATTGATTATAAGAACACATTGCATTGGTTCTCTAATGCTAATAGTTATTATAAAAATCATTCTTGGGCAGCATTTACTAAGCAGCAAAGAGCAAGATATATTGGGTTTAAGAAAAAGAAAATCAACGATACATCAGAAAGAAAGGTTAGATTAAATCAACGCCCAAAATTTTGGAATCTTTTCTTTCCTGAATTGTTTGTTCCGGTTGTTATATTTTTCTTTAGTTTTACAGCTTATACATTTTCTAATGCTCAAACAGGTGTACAGAAGGCGGTACAAACCAATTCTTTGGTTCGGTTAGTACTAGTAACTTTTGTTCCAATAGCAATTAATGCGGGAATTCTTTTTCTGTTATTTTTTGTTTCACTTATTAGTGGGCCAGTATTTCTTTGTTGTGGAATCAATACTGGTGCAGCGATGGCGTTTATTGCGCATGGTGTATCAGTGCTAGTTTATGTAATTGATTTTGTTATAATGTGGTTTTTAGAAAGTTGGAATTTCAAGAGAACGTTGATCTTATTTATAACTTCGATTTATCTTCATATTGCTTTGTTTAGAATTTTAACTCAGTTGCTTACTAAAGAGTTTAAAAGTAGTCAGACAAACATTGCATGGTGGTCTGGAAAATGGTACAATACAGGGATAGGATGGCAGGTTATAGGTCAACCTATAAGAGAGTATTTGGTAAAGATTATGGAAATGTCTTATTTTACTGCTGATTTCCTTTTAATTCACTTTTTGTTATACCTTCAAACTCCCATATTGTTTTTACCCTTTATTGATTTCTGGCATTCGATGATGTTATTCTGGTTAAAACCAAAGAGCATTAAGAAAGATCCCAAGAACTTCAATGGAAGACAAATCAAGCTGAGACGCAAAACTGTTGCTAAATATTCAATACTCTATTTTATCTTATTGATCACGTTCTTGACTCTTTTGATTGTCCCCATATTTGTTGATATATATTTAAGTGAACAGCAACAACCAGTCAAGAACATCCCACTATGGAACGTCATTCAACCAAACAGGCAGAATAACAATGATACTGGGCCAAATGCTCCAACTACAATTTTAACTACTACCCCCTCTCTTGCCCCTTTCCAGTCTACCAGGTAAGTGACACTATTGTTTGTACTTAAATATATATTCGTCGCTTTAATAGCTAATAATATTTTTCTGTCGCAAAACTTAACGTCAGGAGTTTTATATTTAAAAAGATCTGGAAATTGATGTATATTATTATACAAGTAATATCTATCACACATGTATGTATATGTATATGTATATGATTGTTTATACGATTATATGAGACGAAACAGGTTCAAAAATGCTAAAGGACAATATGACAATGTATGTTCATAAAGATGAGAGGAATGATTATATAAAAGATTATGAAAACCATTTTTGAATGATTGGCATATATTCTTGTGGATATCTTTGGAATAAAGCCACCATATCCCCTTGTGGTAAAGTAGAAAGCAGCTTCTTAACTGAACCGACGACATCTTCGGCATTTTTACCAGTGATTGATTTTTGGAATAATGCTTGAAGCACATTATCTAATATACCTTGAACCTTGGATGGGTCGCAGACTAATGGAGAGTTAGTATCTATCAAATGACTCAAATATCTATAATTGAAAGCGGCTGCTTCATCATCCATGATAGTTGGTAACGCAGTTAACCAACTTGAAACAAAGGAATCCATGTTTGGAATGTTAGTGTTGTAAGCATATAAGATCTTTGCCATAGCTGCACTGGCATTTTCAGTGGCAGTTTGGTTATCGTCATTCTTAGCACCTGGGATACCAATAACTTGAACTAACGTGTTTAAAGAAGCAACACAAACATCAGCATACGATTGTGGAGCATATTGACTACAAACACCTAAGATGTAACTAGCGGCTTGACGAATTTGTGGTTCTGGGGACACTAAGTAAGAAACGACCTTACTTATGAAAGTATCCTTGATGGAAGCAGTGACTTCGCCGTAATATTGTATTATGTCACCAATAGATACCAAAGAGAATAAAACTAATATAACTTCATTTTCTTGTAAAAATGTGTTGATTAATGGTAATAAAACTTGAATGCTTGGTAAGAATTTTTCACGAGATGATTTCATAACAGCAGCTAATGACTTATTAATTTCATCTAATAAATCTTCATTGGTGAAACCATCATCATCTTCTAATTCTTCGTTATATTCATCGGCTTCATTGTGACGGTCTTTGACACTTTCATAAACATCACTTAAGTTACTGGAGACACCCTTGGTGTATTCATCTAGTAATTCGTCAGCTAATGGAACAGTACCCATAATACCTAATCCATCGACAAGAGCAGTGTGGTAAGTTTGAACAATTTCTAACATTGGTTCACTCTTAATACCACTTATAAGCTTAGCAGAAGCTAGATTCCAAAGTTGTCTAACTTCTTCGTTGTCGGTACCAGCAGCTGAAACTAAAGAAGATAGAAGAGCTGGGATTAAAGCAGCACCAGTGGCACGGACACCATCGTGTAAGTAGAAATCAATAGATGGAATAGCAATTTCAGTTAAAATTTCTTTAACATAGGAAGCAAATAGATTTTTCAAAATACTGGCATATAATTGGATTAATTCCATAGCCGATACTTTATCATCTAATAAGGAAGTATGGATAGCAATATGCTTACCTTGAATTTGAACAACATCCCATTCGACATATTTTTGGAAATCAGCGGCTTCTTCTTCTTCGATTAAACTAACATCTTGAGTTGCTTTAGCTGTTTCTAATAAAGGTGGTAAGATAACAGGTAACAATGGGACGAAATCTTCACCTAATATACGACAAATTCTACCCCAACCATGTTCTAAGTATGATCTAATTTGATCATCATCTTCCATAATAGCATTTTGTTGGTTTAATAACAGAGTGATTAATTCTTGAGAATGTTCACTGAACTTTTCTTTACCAACAGCAGCAGCAATCAAAGTAGCACATTCGATACATTTACCCTTTAAAACGCCATTATTATCTTGGTTTTCAGTCTTTAAAACATTGATTAAAAGTGGCATTAAAGTATCATAATATTTGATGAACTTAGTTTTGGCAGCTTCAGCAATAAAGGCGATAGTGGTTAAAGCTTGTTCTTGAACATATAGTTTATTACTTTGTAATAAAGTTAATAGATTGTTTAATAAACTGTCTAAGTATGGTTCTAAGATAGCTTGATTTGCTTGTTCAGAGAAGTTAACTAAAGCAGCAGCAGCATGCGTTTGAACACGTTCACATGATTCTGGAGTTAATTTAGAAATTAAAGCTGGGACAATTCTATCATGAGCGGTTCTTTGAATTAATGGGGCAAAATCGGTAGAGATTTGACCTAAAACATTACAACAACCGTATTGAACTCTTGGATGTGGATCAGAGATTAATGGGATAACCATATCTAGGATCTTAGGAATTTCTCCTATTAAAATATCTTGACAACCTTCAGCAGCAGAGGAGATAGCCATCATAGCGCCAAATCTAGCTCTCCAATCTTGAGAAGTAATCATTTGTTGTAAGTAAGTAAAAAGAGTTGGAGCTAAATATTGACCGTTTAATCTTAAAGAAACACGATCTAAAGCTTGTCTAGCATGATCATATGTGACTTCATCTTCATCGTCGGTATCGTCAGATTCCTTCCATTCAGAAGCATCGTCGTCATCAAATGAGACTTCAGTCATCATAAGTAATGTACATTGAACAATGGTATCAGCATAATTTGGATTGGTCTTACACATATGTGGGGCATTTTCACTAAACACAGTTAGTAATTCTAAAGCGGTAGTTCTTGACATATTTTCTAAATCCTTATTCTTGATGACAATACCACAGAATTGAATAATTTGATCAAACATATCCTTAAATAATCTTGGAGCTAATTCGACCAATTCGATTAAAGATTCAAAGACGGCAGCTAAAGCTTCATCTTTATTATCATCTAAGAATTTTGGTAAACTATTTAAAAGACTTGGTAATAAGACACCAATCTTAGACCAAGTAGATTTAGGTAATTGTTTGAAATAACCGACAAAGGCAGTGACAGCAGAGATCTTAACTTCATCATTAGCATCAGTGAACCCATTTTCAAAGATCGGTAAGATAGTGTTAATATCAACAGTGTTAATTAAATGTGGAACAGAGGTTAAAATTCTGAAACTTGATTCTTTGAAATTAGACAAATTACCATCCTTTTGTAAAGATTCCATAATAGCTTGGATTAATTCTGGCCAATCTGGCATACCTTCTTGAGCACATTCAGCAATGGCATCAGATAACTTATGTCTAATATCCTTTGGTCTATCAGAAAGGAACCCAGCTAACAAAGTTTCTCTAATGGCCACCAAAGTTTGTTCATCAATATTTGTAATATTTTTGGCAATGATAACAGTAGTAGATTCAGGTGGGGCTCTGATAGCTAATTTTCTGAATAAGACAGCAGATAAAGCTGAAGTAGTAAAATCTGGAGAATAAGCTGATTGAATGGCTAAAAACACTAATAATACTTGGATCTTATCTGGGGTAATCCAGTCATCGTTCAAACTCTTTTCAGCAGCAGCACGGATTTCATTGTTTGGCGAAGCAAACCCTTGTAAGATCTGTAATAAAGTGTTTGTGATCTCGGCAGGCAGTTCGATCATCGTTTATGTGTATTTGCAGACTTTTTTTTTTCTTTTCTCTTCTTGGAACAGTACACTAACCTGTTATCCTTTTTGATTGTTCTTTCTTGTCTTTCCTTGTAAGCGTTACTGCTCTATGATTGACCACTTAAACGCTATACAAAGATACTTTTCAGTGATCGATGACTATCAAACAGATGTTTCCAATTACAATTGCATTTATTTCAACGCTTCGACAAATCAACTTTTGTTCAATTTTTTTTTGGCAGAAAATTTTCAGAATGGCACCGTCACGTGGCTTCCACACTATGACAAATTCGAGTGATATAAGAAAATGGCATAAAAAAGTATGGTTTTATTATTTGCAATATTAATTTACAGTAAATATAGATATATATAATTTAATAATTGTATTTTATATATATTGTGAAGGTTATTTATACGTAAGATGAGTGGGGAAATGTGTATCTATGAAGATTTCTTATAATTAGTATTATTCTCGCTGTTTTTTATTTTATATATGAGGGAGAGAGGATTATTGATGTTAAGGAAATTATTTTCAATGACGTTGTGGGAATAAACGCTCTTTATTGATCTTGTATTCTTTGTTTAATTTAATGGCAATTTCTTCCAATTTAGTAATTTCATCACCCTTTTCAAGAGTAATATATTCATTTGAATCACTTAATTTAATTGAAGTTAATTCAAATTGTTTAATTAATTTTGGAATTTCTTCAACAATAGTTTCAGAGGGTAATTCGAACCTTTCAGCTAATTTAGCAACAGTGACGGTAGAGTAAAATCTTTTGTATGTGAATAAATAAGTCTTTAAGGATTCAATCTTAATTCTTTGTTGTAAATTGGCCATAATTTCTTCATTGTTAGCTAATTGGTTCCAAACCTTAATCTTTAATAAATTATCATAACATTTGGACCATTCACCAGTTTGCATAGCCTTAGCAGCATATAAGATTAAATCACGAGAAGTTTCAGCAGGTGGTTGATAATTTTGTTTATCAAAATGTTCTAATATACGTCTTATAGATTTAGCATTGTATGGAGTCTTCTTAATCTTAATACCAGAATAGAATGCAGTCATTTGTGGAATTTCTAAGATTAATGAACAAGTCATAAAGACAACATCAACTAAATCTAAATTAATATGTTTATGGAATGGTAAACATTGTTCAGTAGCAATTAAACTGTTACCAGTAGTAGTGGTAGTAGAAACACCAGTAGCACCGGTGGTACCAGCAGTAGCTTGTTGATGTAATAATCTTTGTAAGGATTGTTGACCTAAGATTTCTCTTAAATGAGAAGAAGATAATAATTCATTTAAGACTTCGTGACATTCTTCAATTAAAGAAGATTTGAAAGCACAAAGACCTAATTGGACAACAACACGGTTGAAAAGAATTTGTAAAGAGGAAGATGTGGATTGAGATCTAACTTTATTAACATTTAATGTAATTAACATTTCTTTAATTTCATTAAATTGATAAGTTAAATTTAATGCATGATAATAAATTTTGAAAAGACCAGAACGAATTAAATCATCTTCGACATCAGTAGCAAAATTGTTAACATCAGAAGATTCCTTACTAATTTGAACATTAGAGGCAATGGCTTCTACCAATTTATTAATTAAATTAGAAACATAATCTTTATCATCAGCAGAGAAACCAATAATGGAGGAAGTGTTTTCAATTTCTTTCCAAGCTAATTTTTCTAAATTGAATGCAATTGGTTGAGTCTTATAGTAAATATGATTAATTCTCTTAATAATGATTCTGTTTAAAGCTAAAGAATGATTTTCCAAATAAATTTTTTCTAAATATAATTGAACTCTAATTAAAAGAGTGTATAACTTAGATTCATCTTTTAATCTTAATAAATAATCACTTGAATGTGGATCAATATTTAATAACGATTTATTAAATTCATCATCTAATCTTTCAACAAATGCAAAGATGGAACCTAAGATTGGAATAATAGTTGAACCTTCAGTTGGTTTTGGTTCCACAGATAAATTATCATTATATTTAGCAAATTCAGAGACAATATAATTAGAAATGTTAGTTTCTAATAAAGACATAAATCCAGAAACGGTTTCAAAAGTTTCATTCCATTGATCAATTGGTTGATAAGATAATTGTTGATTGGATTCTAATCTAATTGGAATTAATGATAAATAAGTCATAATCTTGTGATATGGAGTAACATCAGCAATAGATAATAACCCGTTAAGAACAAAGATTAAATCAGTAGATTGAATATTTTTCTTACCACGAGAATCGATAACAGTTTGTAAAGTGTCAAAGAAGTTAGCTTTAGTAGTATTTTCTAATAAATCTTGGAAATTGGTAGCACCAGTGGCATTAGTAGTACCTTGAGCACCGGAGGATAATAATGGAACCGGAGACATAGTAGCTTCCATGGCATCGATAGCAATGGTACCATCTTCATTGATAAATTGTTGATTTTCTTTAATAGATTTCTTAACTCTTTGTTTTAAAACGTTATAAGCCTTGGCAACAGATTTATTTTCAAATTGTAAATCATCATCTTGGGAATCTAAATTTTGAATAAAATCATTATATTTAATTAAAGTTTCAATGAAAACTGGTGGAGTACCAAAATTTTGTTGAACAGATCTAATTTGTAATCTTAATAATAAATCGAAATTATCTAATAATTTAATTGATTTAGATTGATCAACACCAGTCTTAGACAAATAGTTTAAGATTGCTTTTATTTCATCGAATAATTTATCACGAGCAGATTTAACAACCTTCTTACCATTTTCATCAACATTATCCATATCAGAATCAAAACCTTCATTATCACTTGACATATCAGATTCATCGGATGATTCAACAGATTTTAAGAATTTATTTTGTGGTGGACCTTTTCTAAATTGAGATTTTTTGAACCAATCTGGACCATATGGTTTAGAATCACTATCTTCATCATCGAAATTTCTTTCACCTTCATCTTGTTCACTTTCATCATCATCATCATTAAAGAAAGAATCATCAGATTCTTCTTCACTAGATGATAAATCCATGGAAGAATCAGAAGAGATAGATCTTAAAGATTCTTCATCACTGGAAGAAGAAAGACCACTGAAATCATCTTCGTCGTTATAAGCAGAGGCAGCAAAGAATCTGGACATCCTGTTTTAATTTGCTGGTTTATTAGTCTTTGGTATTATCAATTAACGTTAAAAACAAATAAAATTAAGAACTCAATTGTTAATAACTGTTCTAATACTTAATAATTGCTTTCATTAATTTGCAGATGGTTGATGTTAATATTAAATTTTTCACTTTGAAGCTTCGATTTCGTGAATTGTCGTTAGTTTGAAAATTTTTCTCTTTGCAAAAAAATGAGAAAGATTTACCCGGAGATTAGGGCTTCCGTCGTTGAGTACGTTTTGACAAACGCCCTGGTTAAAACAGGGTAAGGGTTTGCTTAATTTTAATATAAGCCCTATTTATATACTCATTAGACCCTATTACATTCAAGGTTATAATGAATCATATTTATATTACAAGCACTATAAAGCTATCAGTAGTGATTATAATCAAAGTAACAACAATTAAGTGAGCTCTTTAATTATTATATGATTATATCTTCTTATTTATTTAATGTACAAATGTTCTTTATGTAGATAGTTATATAGACAAATAATACTACTATTTCATGGAAACACTGGTCATGGCCACCATACATGCATCTTCCACGGTCAAATGACCATTTGGAATGACACTTGGTAATTCCCATTGACCATCCATAAATTGCGAAATATTCACAATTTCTTCATCCTTCACTAATGAATCTTGTAATTTATCCCAGGAACCTAAGATAATTAATACATTCCCATCTCTTAATTCATTTAATGTAGTCAATTTGTCACTGGTTTGATTACCATTCTTGTAAAATTCACCACATTCAATCCAACAACTTTGTTCATATGGAACCATCATTTGAGTGAAAATTTCATTAAATGAATGTGCTACACGAACACCATACCCATATGATGCATTAACACCAACATTACCTTCACCATAAGCATCATGTGGAGAAACAATCTTATTTTCATTAATGTTTACAGTGACCCTAACATTACTCGGTACTAATTGTGTCTTTAATTCAATTGGTTTGTCTTTACCAATACAAATATATTTTGTTTGTTTATTAACTTTCTTACCATTCACTGGTCTTTTCATTGGGATTGAAACACCTTCACGAAATTCTTTCACTGCTTTAGAATCATCATTTCTCATATATGGTAACACAGTTAATTTTGGTAATTTTGATGCATGTTGGAAATAACTATGAAACTTAGATTTAAAGACAATCTTTCTTAAATATGGTGGAGTAATGAAATATTGTAATAAAGAAGAGATTAACATAGAATCAGTCAATTCGCCATGTTTACTTGGGTGAGCTTTATTGGATCTTTCAGGTCTTTTAACTTCTAAGACAACACATTCTTGAATATTAAATAATGTTAATGTCTTAGCAATTTGATATACTATGTTTGTAATTTGTTCTAAATTCTCACAGGACCAGATACAATCGGTAGGAATACAAATAGAATAACGACGAGCCATCCTTGATAATGTTAGTGATCTGTTTGCTATAGTTCGTTTAGATTTGGATAAAAATAAATGTAGTAATATATGGTTATAATATGTAAATTATTTAATATTTAATGGTTTGAAAATTTTTTTGATTTTGGGCATCGATAATTTATGACCAGAAAAGATAGTATGTAATGAAGAGTGATAAAGATAGAATAAAGTATAAGACCATGATTTAGATGCATATCAAGAGATTGTTATTTTGTAAAGAAGTATCTATTTTTTGTGGAAGATTTCTTTGACATTGTAATGCTTCTTTCTCATTTCTTTGAATCTCTTATGACGAGCCTCGGCACTTTCTTCTTCTTCTTCTTCTTCTTTGTCATCAGCTTCTAGTTCATCGTTTTGAACTGCAAATTCAACGTCTGGTTGCTCTATTCTGATATCCTTGTTTTCTATCTCGATTTCCTTGTCGTCTTGTTCTTCTGGAATCTGTATTTCCGGTTCACCTAATGAGAAATCATTCAAATTATCTTCATCATCAACGTTATAATATTCACCATGAGGATCTACAGCACCTTGATACGGTGTCTTTGGTTCATCAACATGAATATCTTGAAATTGTTGCTTTGTAATTTCATTAGCAGCTAAATTTTCTTGATTCCATTGTAATCTTTCTTCTTCTTCTTCTTTGGTTAATGCTTGACCTTGTTTAGCCTTTTCTTCACGTTTCATCAACAAAGTATCCTTTGGAATGAATCCACCACCACCAGTGACATTTGTAGTGTTAAGTAGATTCTTACCAGTTAATTTTGCATTTAACTGTGTATTTTCATAAACTTTTTGACGAAATTGACTTGTTGGCTCATTAGCTGCTTGTTCTTTTAAGATTTGTTCCTCGTTAGATAATGCATTCTTTAAAATACCACCCATTGTTTGTAATTGTATGGTTTGTATAGTTTGTTCTGTGTGTATATCTTATCTTTCATCAAATGTGTGTTGAATATCCCTCCCCTTTGAGAATTAAATATTTCAATTTTAAATCAGTTGTTATTTATTTTTCGATGAAATTTTATAAGTAATGCTGGTAATAATAATTCCAACCTAGATTGATAAAGATATACAACGATAAAGAGATAGAGAAGATATACGTGGATGGTACAATGCTTTTTAGCGTTAAATAAATAAAGTATAGATATGTATATAAGTATTTATTTAAATTGTTTAAGCGAAGTATGGAACAACAGAGGTTGGTAAGACACCGGCATCGGCTAATTCCTTGGCAATAGCTTGTAAAGCAGCCTTGGCTTCAGCACCGTTAGCCTTAATCTTATCAGCAACAGCCACTAATTGGTCATCGTTCAAAGAATCAACAATTAAACCAATTTGTTCATCAATAGCAGTGGCTTGATCAGCATTACCGAAGTAATCTTGATCTTTACCAGCGTTTCTAATGGCTCTCTTATTCTTCTTCTTGGCAGCCTTAGCAGCTTCCTTAGACTTCTTCTTGTCAGCCTTAGCGGAGGCAGCAGCAACAGCGTCAGCTTCGGCCTTAGCCTTGGCTTCAGCTTCGGCCTTGGCTTTAGCTTCAGCTTCAGCTCTAGCACCAGCTTCCTTTTCCCATTTCTTTCTTTCCTTTTCCTTCTTTTCTTCTTCCTTGAATTGTTTAATTCTTGGATCTTCGTTCATGGCTCTTTCGACCAATTTAACTAATCTAGCGTTATCAGCAGACTTCTTCTTATCTCTAGCAGATTTGTTCTTTCTTTCAATGTAACGTTTGTGATCTCTGTTAGAAGAATCATCTGGAACATCTTCATCTAAGAATTCGAAAGTTCTCCAGGATTCCATTCTGTTCCAGAAGGCATAAAATTGTTCAACTTCCTTCTTAGAAGTAGTAGCATCACCTAATTCTGGGACAGGTTGTTTCTTAGAGAAACGAGCTTCAGAAGCGAAAACTGGAGCCCAAGCTTCGTAGAAATCGTATTTAGAACTCTTCTTTGGTGGTTGAACATCAGCAACGAAATCACAAGAATCATATTGTAATCTCTTGTTCTTATCAGTTAAATATTCAAAAGCCTTTTGAATAATCTTGAAGAAACCATCTTGTTCACCGTGACCATGTTGAGATTGTTTATCTGGATGGTACTTAACAACTTGCTTTCTGTGAGCTTTAATGATTTGAGAATCAGTGGCTCTGTATCTTAATTTAGAAAGACCCATAGCAGCATATAAATCAGCAGTCTTCCAATCTCTTGGATCATGAGCTAATAAAGTGACATCAGCTAATTCATCATCGAATAAAGCTTCATCTGGATCAACAGCATCTTCATTGACTTGTTTAACATTTTGTTCAGCTTGAATCTTTTCAAATTCAGACCAAGTATGGTTTCTTAAAGTTCTGGTAGCGTGATGTAAGAAATCTTTGCCGACAGGTTCGATTGGACGACGAACGGCTTCAGAAAACTTGGCAGTAGCGGTAGAGGCACCTTCAGCTGGTAAAACAGGTAATGAGAACATTATATTGTTGTTGGTGTTGTTGCTTTTAATTTGATTGATACTAATTCATAGAAAATAGTAGTTGTCGTAGTTAATAAAGTTCGATTTGAAATATTTATTACATTTGAAAAAATTTTCAATTTTTGCGATGAGCTCAAATTTTGTCAATTGGCAGATTATTAATAGTGATATTATTGTTGATATTTAATACAGGGTGTGTGTGTTTCTCTCTTGAAGCTTGAGCAGTAACAGTTCATATATAAAGTATTGAAGATAGACGTGTTTGTTAACCCATTAAAGTAAATTAACAACAAAGAATTAGATAAAAATGAGCTCTCAAAGACAGGATTTAGTGCTTTTCTCTGACCAAAGTGTCATCCCCTCAATACAAGATGAACAACATAGAATGTTTTTAATCACCTCAACAGGTACCTCGGGACCTCAATGGTTGACTAATTCATTTGTGGAGACGCATTCTAAGGGGACTCCACAATCTTTAAACGGTGGTAGTGTTAATAACAACAATAATAATAATAATAACGTAATGACTACTGTTTTATCCCTAGTTCATGCTAAAGAACATTACGTATCAAACTTACAAAAATTACAAATAAATTCTAATGAATATAATATTATCGATTGTATGACAGATTTCGTTATGAAACAAATACCAAAATATCAAGGTAATAAAATTAAATTATTACAATCTATAGTAGATCAAATTGATAACAACACAAGACAAATGATTATTCTAGATCAGCCTGAAATATTACTATCTTTAGTGGCCGGTTTAACTGCAGATGAATTGTTTAATCATTTCATAAATCCAATTTGGAGAAAATGTAGATTATTAATAATAAATAATAATATTGATATGTTTCAAGATGGGATGATTACTGAAACCATTAATAGAGATTTTGTAGAATTCCAAAGATTCGTCACCATGTGTCATTATAAAGCTGCTGTAATCTTGAATTTAAGACCATTAGCTACAGGACATGCTAAGGACATCACTGGTACTTTAAGAATTACTAGAGGTGGTGTCAATTGGGATGATTCAAATAATGATATTCATGTCGTGGAGAATGAATATTTATATCTAACGGAAAAGGATTCAACAAGATTATTTTATGGTTAATTATATGTATTTTTGTTTTCTATATAATATTACGTACTTAACATATAGTAGGTCATTACAGTCTCCTCCTCTCTTTGATAATATCGTCTAACTTGAATTCGATAGTACAACGTGTGTTAATCAATGCTAATACAGGCCATGTACTTTGTTCACCACATTTGATCCAATATGGAATATTATCTATTTGGCCCTCGATTATTCTAGTCACAGAGAGGCTCTTAATCTTGGGGACAATAACAATTTCTGTTGCAGATCTTGGTGTACTTTCATCAATGATTAATCTTTTAATCCATGAGCTTAATAACCCCAGATTATCTAGTACTTGCATTCTATGGTGGAATTCCATAGTCATTATATTTTTCAATTTCCTTTCTAAATGATATTTAAATTTAAACGCTAAAGGCTCCATCTCTGTAAAATTTAATTGTGGAATTCCTAACTCAGGTAGATTAATATTATTTTCTGTTTCGGGATAATGTTTATAATAATAATATTTTGAAGTCTTAATTTCGTGTTTTAGGTCGTTAACTATTAATGGTGCCAAATATGGTCTTGCCAATGAGACAATAAAATTATTAACATTGAATAATTCAGTTAATCTTGTATATGGACTTTCCAATTCATCGATATTAGTTGCTCTCTCTGGTGCCATAAATTTGGTGTCTTTAGTCTTTTGTTCATTTAAAAAGGGTACAATTTCATTATCTAGATTCTTACAATATAATATTGTTTCATCATTTATGACATCTGACCCCATTGAACAAGTTATTGCAGATCTAATTAATACATTAGGCGTGGTAACATAATTTAATAAATTTGGACATGATTTGTCAGTTGGATGAATCACTATATTAAACACCTTCCTTGTTTGTTGATAAGCTTCTTCAAAGGTTAAATCTTTAACAATGTATTTAATAACAAACTGAATGAAAAGATACACATCTTGTGAATAACCATGATGTATTAAGTTTTGTATTAAAGAACCTAAATTTAAATGTTGCTCGACATTTCCATATCCACAACCTCTTAACAATTCATAATCATCTTTAATTAAATTTAATATCCCATTCGACTCATCAAGTAATTCATCGATTTCATCATTAGATAAACAACCAAATAAACTTGCTACGCAAGCTCCCATGGAACTACCACTAATAATATTTGGCATTAGACCTTGAGATAACAACCCTTTAATGACACCAAGATGGAATAACCCAAACAGGGACCCACCCTTTAAAATTAATGCGGTGGTCCCCAAGGATAATTTACATCGTTGGAAAAATGATGTCGGTATCTTTTCATCTTCTAATATTTGTAAACCTTCTAAGGTCTTTTCTAAATATTGTTCAATTAATAGTTTTGTACCTAATAGGGATTTAGTAAATAATTTCTTATCTACAATCCCTGCAAAATTTCGAAGCATAGTAGGACCTGTGGTAGAGAATTTTTCTCTAATTGTGTCAATATCATTTTCTTCCACGGCTTGATTAATCACTGTGAATTGTTCTAATACAGAATTAAAATCATATCGTCTAGAAAAGAAATTCCTTCTCCATAGGTTAGCACCTGTAATTTCATCTACCATGGAGGCATTATGACACCACAACTCATACGTATCACACTGGTCTAATTCTTTAATTGCTTCATGGTATATGGCTCTGGACTTGGGCCTCAGATAGTTCATTAACTTGTAGAACCAAAAGAAGTAAATGTCTGACAAGACATGTAAAACTTCCCAGAAAAAGGGTGGAATGTGATCCAAAGTGGAATAAAACAGACGTAACATCCATTGCTTAATAAAACTAAACACCATCACTTGTTCATGCTCTGATTGATGCTCTGATTTACTGGTATTTTTGTACTACTTATTACTTCTTCAAATGGCATCACCTCATAAGTAAGCTCTTCTTTTACTATCTTTAATTTCCTATTTCAAGGATTTTTGGAAATTTTGTGCAAAAAAAAAATGGTAAGCTAAAGAAAGCTTAAAGTAACACATAAAGCTGTATTTGCCACTTCAAACTACAAAAGAACAAGTGCATTGATTCACCCAATTATCCCTCCAAACACACTCAATTAAACATGTTTAGAAACAACTACGATGGTGACACTGTCACTTTTTCCCCAACTGGTCGTTTGTTCCAAGTCGAATACGCTTTAGAAGCCATTAAACAAGGTAGTGTAACAGTGGGGTTAAGATCATCCAAATATGCTGTGCTTGTAGCATTAAAGAGAAATGCTGATGAATTATCCTCATATCAAAAGAAAATCATTAAGTGTGATGAACATTTAGGTCTTTCTTTAGCCGGGTTGGCCCCTGATGCTCGTGTCTTAAGTAATTATTTAAGACAACAATGTAATTATTCCAATTTAGTATACAATAGAAAGTTATCTGTCGAGAAAGCTGGACATCTTTTGTCTGATAAAGCTCAAAAGAATACACAATCTTATGGTGGTAGACCTTATGGTGTTGGTCTCTTGATTATTGGTCATGACAACAGTGGTCCACATTTATTAGAATTCCAACCTTCTGGTAATACATTAGAATTATATGGTTCCGCCATTGGTGCTAGATCTCAAGGTTCAAAGACATATTTAGAAAGAGTGTTAAATGATTTCACTAAGATTGAAGAAGTTGATGAATTAATTAAAACTGGTGTGGAAGCTATAAGACAATCTTTAAAGGATGAAACTTTAAGCGTGGATAATCTTTCCATTGCTGCTGTTGGGGAAGATTTACCATTTACCATTTATGATGGTGAAAAGGTTAGACCATATTTGTAAATTTAATATTAAGAATAACCAACCATATTATATAAATGTATGTATATTTAAATTATATGTACTTTTCGTCGATCAAATAAAATAACATGAAATAATAGCAAAAGTTTGTATTTACCATTCCACGGTCAGAGTTCGAGAAAGAATGGCTAGCCAAATTAAAACTTCAACACTCAATAGCCCACTTAATGTTACAGTGCAGAATGTCAAATTAGCGGCAAAACACATCGCAGTAAATGCTAACCCTTTTAATATATTGATTCCACCATCCTGTAAATACTTCACATCATTTGCTACTGTTGACTTACTCCCAATTGTTTTACTTGTGATGGAAACCAATTCACCAATATTCTTACGACCAATAAGTTCTAAAGCTGCCACTTTTGAATCTAAAGAATACTTGACTTCTCTAATGGTTCTAGCTAACTTTCTTAAATTAGGTATTTCACCATTTTGTTCGAATTTAGTTTTATAATGGTTAATGTACCAAAGTTTATATTTAATGTAGGTTAATACACTGTAATCTAAATTAACACCAAGAAATTTTAAATACCAATATTTTTTTTCATATCTCGCATCACTTTCAGCATACATTTTCAAACTTTCCAAGTCTTGGAACAAATTAGAAAGAGTTTGTAAATCAACACCTTCATTTTGAGTGTTCTTCCATTGAAATTCTTCAGATTGTAAGACAACAGATAATAAAAATTCTGACTGGGAAATGATTTGACATAAAACTATTTGTGTCGTCTCTGTATTGTCATTGGTTTTCTTTGACTCTGATTTGTTTTTGTTTTTGTTTTTGGTAATAATGGTAAATAACTGCATCAAATATGTGTTAAATTTATTGTCAGGGTCCTTTATTGTGGGTATTATTTGACTTGTCTCTTTGAATAAATTTGCTTCTTCTGGTAAAATTAACTTACTTACTTCATCAGACGAAATATTCTCTGTGGGAAAACCTCTTATTATTGTACTCAAAATTAAAAGGCAGAAAAACCAAAATGTTCTTTGACTTAACATTAAAATATGAAGTTGGATATGGTTTGGGTTATTCTTATTTTTTGTATAGTCTTAATTGTCAATGGAAAATTTCGAATAATGATTTCTTGACCTTATTAGAAATTTTAACAGACCAAAAGGAAGTTTGGATGCAGAAGACAATTTATATACCATATCATGCCAATTTATTATTTATAATTTATATAAATTATCAAGCATGTTCCAACTTGTATTTAAATTTAGTCTTTGCTTTTTTTGTTTGAGTACATTTTGACATTTTAGAGCTAATTGCAAGATAAAAAACGAATAATGACTTTCTATTAAATATACTAGAAATAAAAATAATTAGCTAGATAGTTGGAAATAAATCTATTAAAATGCATAGGGTATAAGAAGCAATGATGAAAGACAAACAACTTAAACTTCAAGTTTTTCTTGTTTTTCATGTTTTTCATGTCTTTCCTTTTCTTGTAATTCATCTTGTTGCTTATGGAATTCTAAGATTAATTGTTCTTCTTGCTTTCTTCTCTCAAAGGTTAATTGTTTACCTCTACCCACCAAAATGTACAACAACGTAGATGCGATGGCACTAAATACACCCATAAAAGTGAAAACACCACCATATGTCATACTCTTGGTCATTCTACTTAAACAACCAATGAAAATGGCAGACATGAAACATCTGAATAAATTTAAACAACCTGTACCCGTAGAAGACTTTGATGGATATAAATCAACAATTAAAGTAGTGGACATCGTCAAGATACAATTTGAGAATAATGACCCAAACCCACTTGTGACTAATACAGCAGGTAAAGGAGCCCTAACTTTGATACACCAACCAAAAGAAATAAACCCAGCAGCACTTAGTAATAAAGTAAAAAATGCAGGTGCTAATCTAACACGAGGAAGGTTAAATGAATAAATAGGATCGTTATCTAATATTTCTTCTACCTCTTTAATGGAATGGTTTTCCTTCAATAAATTTTCTTCTTGTTCCTTCAACCAAGCTTTGTGTTTGATCATTTCGCGACGGTAATACCAATTTAAGAATCTACCAGTGGAAACAACACTAATTAATGTACAGATACCAGCTGGAAGATAACAAAGACCGATATCAAGAACACTATAATGATAATTCTTACTTAAAGCAGTTGATAAGGCAGTTTGGTGTAAAGTATACATGGCAAATTGGAAACCAGCGACGAATAATAACATGACCACAGGTGGATTCTTTAAGATAGTGAATGGAGCTAAAAAATTGACTTTTACTTTAGGTTCCAAAGTGATATAATCTGGGTTATCCAAATGTAATCTTTTTTTAATAATTGGAACTGAAAGAACAGGTGCTCTGTTAACAAAATGTTTTGGGCGAATCGAACCATTCCCAACCACAGATCTCTTTGTCTCAGGAAGCAAAAAAATTGAAAGTAACCCAGCTGTACCTGAACCAATGGTCAAGAACCAAAAAATTGCTCTCCAACTCCATCTTGCAGCTAATAAAGCACCAATAAAAGCACCTAAACAACCACCTAATGTCTGAAAACCTGATACGATGGATATATACTGTCCTCTCTGAGCTTTTGTCGTGACATCACCAAAAAGACCTGAGTTCACTGCAATGACGGGTGAAATCCCAGCAGCTTGAAGACATCTTAGAACAATAATTTGAGCATAATTTTGTGAACATGCTAAACCTATACAAGCTCCAAAATACACAAAAACGGAAATTAAAATAACTGGTCTTCTACCTAAGGAATCTGCTAACCCACCCATGATACTTGGTGAGAACCCTTGGAATAAGAAATAAACCACCACTGAGACATTAACTTGTTCTTCTGTAATATTAAATTTTTTTTCGATAACGGTTAAAACAGGATAATAAATTGCACTTGCAACACTAGAGAAAAACCCAGTTAGAGCGCATTGGAAAACTAAAAACATCTTAGCTTTATGGCCAAACTTCGTATATGGGGCGGAATCTGATAATTCAGGTTCATTTATATGATTTGATCTTGTTTGTATCAAGTCCATTTTGTTATCATCATCATCACCTTTACTGAAATAAGATGCATCATCTATCTTATGATTACTTGTAGTGTATGCTGGTGGATTTGATGATGACTTCTCTTGGAAGTTAACTGAATGAGGATGAGATGCAATTGAAACATTATCTTCACTGTGTGATACAGAATTACGAACAAAAGAGATACAGTCTTGATCAGTTTCGTATTCTGAATTTGATTCTACCATATATTGTCTCATGGTTATAATGTTATGATATGATATACTATGTTATGTTATGTTATATTATGCAAAGTCTATTGTATTATGTTGTATTGATTTGATTTAAAATTTGGTATGCTTTGTTTATGCATGATATTTGTTTATATGTAAACTTGGTAAATAATTAAAAATTAGATAAAACAGTAAATACTGTTGATGTGGAAAACTGTCACAACTAATATGTACACTCAATAAACAACTTGGGGTCTTATTTCAAAAATAATGTGATCTCATCTACATCCTTTTATATGAAAGTTTAACCAAAAATAAAAAAAATTTCAAAGTTGCCTGTAATGGTGTTTGTGCCAAATAGAAGGAAAAAAGTCGGAAACCGGGGCATCAAATTTCTCGGTATTCGTCTCTGTTTAAAGGGTTCCACGGAGCAGATCTCGCAAAACCGTATTACGTGTTTTGGATGAATCACCTAATTGGGTATAGTGGTTACTTGAAATGGAAATGACGGAAAACTGTTTTCCGTAGAAGAAGGCCGAAAAGTCGGTTTGTGGGATGAATGTGTCAAAAAATCGTTTTGAAAATGAGCTTTAAAGCCGATTTTTTTAATCGCACCGATCGCAAATCCGTGTTTATGGAATAAATATAGAACCATTTAAAGCTAACATATGGGTTAATTATTTCATTTAAAGTATGAAATAAGGTTTACTCCTGAACATTAGGGAGAAAGTTGGGTGGTTTTGTTTAGTGTCTAATGTTAATTACTTGTCACTCAATTATTAACTTTTTGAACTGAGTAATAGAATTGCACTGAAGTTTAAAAACAAAGTAATCGGGGAAATTAAGAATTTTTTGTTCAGGATTATATTCATTCTTATTCTGTGAAAGGTTAGTTTCATACCCGGTAAAGAGTAACAACCTTAGTTTTCTTTTCAGTAATACTTTCAGGAGGTTTAATGTCTATATACTGAAACCTATGAAACTTGAAATTTGTTTTAAAACTAAAATGGTTTTTCCCACAAATCTTAATTTTTTGTGACAGACTAACTTAAAGTTTTAAAGAAAATATCCAAAAAACTAAAAAAATATGAATATTCCATTTTTAAAATACCTTGTACAGTTGAAAATAAGAATAGGTTGAAGGTAACTCTAAACTATGAAATTAATAAAACCATAAATAGTGAGAACCTTTCAATAGAAATATATAAAGATTGTTTTTGCCCAGAAGTTGAATTTGTGGAACTGTAACGTATCATACATGAACACTAATCCGTTAAATAATTTTCTTTGTAAATAACAAATAAAAATTTAGTACAGCTAAAACCATGTATCTGCTACAAGAAATGAGTCCACCTTCTTTGAAAGAATCAATATTAGTATTATTCTCGTAGTCAGAACGTGGAAAGTTTATATTAGTTGGAGTCATTTCAATTGTAATTATAATAGTTAATTAAATAGTAATTGATAGTTTTAAATATATATTGTATAACACTATGATGGGTGATATAGATATATAAGTCCTTCATTATCTAACAGAAAATAATAAGAATAAGTAATATAAAATAAATAAGAACTACGAGAATAATGTTAATATTTGTATTCTCACTGTGAGATGGATTTATTCTCAAATCCATCTCCTTTTATATGTTTGACTTTTGCATTGAATGCAAGAATTTGAAAGAGATTGATTAATACATGAGGGTAGAACATAATTACTTGCTGTTTCTTAGATTATAGCATAATAGAAGGTTACCTTAAGGGAAATTTTAGGTTTAATTAACCTTTTATACCTTTTATAAGGTCATAAGTCTCGTAATATATTATGTTTTGACACACCTACAAATGAAGAAGGTTTTTTTCACATTCTTCAAGAATTCATATATATTAATATTATTCTACTACTTTCTTTATATTACTCTGCTTTCCCTTATTCTCTTATGGTGGATAATTGAAGACTTAAATATTAATGTCACCTAGCATAATGTTGTGTAATATATATTTATAATCAACAATTGGGTCTTTTAATCAAATGTTAAGGTTACACTTGTTATGACCCTAACCAATAGTAAATCATCACCCCCAAGTATGGGAATATCACCAACATGAAATTTCATCAAGAGGTTTATCTGGTTTAGAATCTATAACTTTAAAAATAAGTTTCTAATTTTTTTCCAAATCCCTGGTTAACCGAACACTATTAATAGAAAATAAAAAAATATATATATTAACTTGATTTTAACTCTTAGAGTATGTTTTCTTAACATTTGTTAATTTGTTTGTTTTACTACCTTTCTGTTTAGGTCTTAAAATAATCCCCATAATTAAATAACTAAAAAGATTCCCAAAATTTAAAAAATTTTGTCTCTCAAAAAAACATATTTCTTAAGATGTCTCACTCCCCCTTGTAAAGTAACACCAAATTACTACAAAAAAAAAAAATTAAAAATAGACCAGTATTTTACAAGTTATTTGCTCTATATTCATCCATTTTTTTAATATTTTGCCAATTAAGGGAAGTTATTTACTATCTTCTAAATTAAATATGGTTGTTACTCCTATTAGTACCACAAAATTTATTAGAATAGCTTATTATGTGAGAGAGTATAAACTTTAAATGTGTTTAGACACTTGCCTGTTCCTAATAAATAAGATATATAAGGAAAAAATAAAAAAGTTACGTGATTGTTTTAATTACTGTTAACATAGCGGAATTTCCGAAAAAAACAAGAAATTAAGACTTCATGGCCAAGCTGGTTAAGGCGTGCGACTGTTAATCGCAAGATCGTGAGTTCAATCCTCACTGAGGTCGATTTTCTTTTTTGCATTTTGCCTGTTGGGATTCTGATAATACTATTAGATCGTTATACCAATCTTGTAATGACAATTATTATGGGTGGGAGATCTTAGTTTATAACAGACTTGGTTTCTTATATCCTCTACTATATAAAGTACATAAGAATACATAAAGATACATGTTTTTCATACTTAAGATAAATATATAAAAACATATTTTGCGTCATCGACGAACTCGTCAATGACGACCAAGACACTTTCAACTTACCTCAAGTAATGGGACATTACAAATCTTCTTCGACACCTCTAGCAAGCTGTTGTTAGGAATTTGTTGTACAACATTTTAATAGAGTGGATATTCTAAGGATAGATATCAATCTATCAATCTTGTAGATAATTACAATATTTTGAAGAAAATAATTAATATATAAATGGAGTAAATGTTACTTTAAGAAATTATTTAATCATTTAATCAATATATTTAATCGATATAAGAAAAATAAGATACACAATAAAATAGTAAATGTCGGATAATATAAACAACACTGTGTCAACTGGGTCCACTGTGTTGAATGTAGATATTACTAGGGACTTGCAACAACTGAATTTTTTTTAATAATTTACCTTAAACCAATAAAAACAAAAGCAAACTCAACGCTTTTACCTTCCCATCAGAAACTCTTTCCTACAAAAAAGAAAATGATACTCCAAAAAGCTTAAGAATCTTTAATTTATTATTCAATTACACTATTTAAATGGAAAATATTGTTGAATATAACAATATATTCTTTTACTATATATTTTATTATATGTATCATTATGGTAAAACATTGATCCACAGTTGGAATGTTTCGTTAATAGTTTGATCATTTGATTTAAACTCGACCCTATTCATACCTTCTAACAATCTCAAATCATATCTTTCAAATTTAGCCTCATTTTCATTTGCTGCCGGTAATTCTAAATATGGTTCATTCCCATTCGTTTGAAATGGCGGTTGTTGTTGCTGTTGTGAAGATGGTCTACTAGATGTCACTGGATTCCTATTAAGTTCTAATGAATTTTGTAAGTTTGGAATATTTAACAATACATCTAAGGTTAAAAATGTTTGAGTAGGTTGTACCGATATGGTATACATATTTTCATGTTTATTTGTGTCTTTTAATTCAAATGTATATTCTAACCAGTTTTGTGCATGTGGTGGTCTCGCTGTGGTCATAGGATGGACAGTTTGTTGGTATGAATCGTGTGACGAAAAGACTGAAATTTGGTTAATCAATCTGAATGGTTCTTTCAATATTTGATGTTCTTTTGAAACAAAGTTTTTTTGTAAAGATTTCAAAATGTTAAATTTCATTATTTCTGGTTTTTCATCACCTATATCAAGTTTATGTCTTTTGTTTTGATCATTCAAATCACTATCTTTACCACCTTTAGAATTTGGTCCTAATAAATAATCACCTCCTGTTGTTAATAAGTTCTTTGTATACCCATTACCAAGCCCTTCAAAATGATTAAAGTCATAATCATCGGCTTCGCTTGTTATTGGTAATCCAGCTAACATATTTATACCACCATTACCTAGTTCACCATTTCTATTCATTAACGTACCATTCAAATTATTATTGTACCCAGTGAAAGCCAATTTATCATAATCTAGTGTAATTTCCCCACGTTCCTTAGCATCTTGTAATTCAGGGAAGAATTTACGGTTTAATAAATGGTTAATGTATTTCAATAATAACTCAGAACCTTCATATATTGGAGAATCTTCATCATTGAATACTTGTGCATTGTCAAATGTTAACAAAATATCAATAATACAATCGTAAATTGTCACGTATTTGTTTTCTTCCAAATTTTCTTTCACTTGGTTAAGAGCCATTGGCTTGTGGATGACTTCATAGTATTCTGGTAATTCTTCTTCATCAACAAACTCCAAAAAGGGTTCACTAGGTTTAAAATTTCTACCGGATTTATCACCGTGGTTTATTTCCTTAATAATCTCCTTTTCTGTAGAGTCAATCAATTTTTCAATTTGTTTCATTAATCTTTGTTTAACTTCAGTGTTTAACAGATAATTTCTTTTAACATTCTTAGCTTTAATAACTTCATATTTAACATAATTGACAACTTGGTAACTGTTTTTCACGATTAAACTATCTTCTTCGTTGAAAGAGTTACAATTCTTGGCTAATAATTCTAAATCTAGCAAGAAATCTTTACACCCATCATTATATTCATAGTTTCTTGATTTTATTTCTTTCAAAGACATTGGTTGTTCAACTTTGTAGTAATATTGTGGATGGAATTTTCTACTTGGTAATTTAATGAAATCTTTAAAAATAGGTCTATATAAATCAATCAGATTATCTAGGGTAAAAGAAATAAACATATTAAATTCCGGGATATTCCAATTTAAATCAGTATATAATTCTGAATTTGGTTGTAAAGGTTTATCGTAAACCACTGGAACAAAATCTTGACGTCTTGGATTTTTCCCGGCTACGTATTTAGTCACTTCACGTTGTGGGGCAGCCTCTGAATTCTCCACATGTTCTGAATCATTATCGTTGTCGATTTCATGGGATGAGGTTGATGCCTTTCTCTTCTTGGTAACCATATTGATTTCTTATTTATTTATTTTTTGCTTATTTCTGGTTTGAGGTTCCTTTAATTCTGGACAATTATAGTTGAAATACAGTAAAACTAGTTACAATTTCTAACGAAGCTTAAAATTAATTCAATTAGAGACCTCTGGACACTCTCAATTATAATGTAAATTGAAATTTTAACATCACCTAAACTGTTTAATCGGTTACCAACTTTCACTTCAAAGAATAACAAATAAAATATTGAAAAATCCCACAGACGGTCGTTTCCAATGACAAAAGAAATCGAGAGACCACTCAAAAAGTTAATGTCAAGTCTTGAGGAGCTTTGATGCTCATCTGTTGATTCAATTGATTCATGATCTCATCATGAAGATGTCTTAACTGTTGTTTAATTGCTGGTGTCACTTCTTCCCCAGTTAAAACGGTGAAATTAGTTGAAATTTCACTTTGTGGAGCTTGTTCCAACCCATTTTTACCTTCCGAACCTTGTCCAGTACCTGTTTCTACTTCACCATCTTGCCTTGGAACAGAACCTGTAGTTGCTGTATCATCATCCAAATCTTCTGTGTACAAATCATTCTTTTGAACGACAATCCCACTGTTACTTATCATTGAGATATCAATCAGTTTATCGTTTGTATTAGCAACAATACCTCGTAATTCTTGATCTCTAGCTTGTAAACGTCTTTCATGCTCTCTCATTTGTTCTTGAACTGCATCATAGTGACTGTTTTCACCGTTGTTTGTAGATGCGTATCCACCATGTGGACCTCTTAATAATGCTTCTTCTTCGGACCCATTGGAGGAGGAGCCAAAGGGACAACAACTAAATGCAACACCCATATTGTAGTGATAGTAATGTTTACTTTAAAATGTATATGCTTAATACCTCAAATCCAGAGTTTATGCTCACTTTCTTCTTTACAATTGGATATTTTGAGAGCAATCTTTAATTTCAAAGTTGAATTAACGATTTTATTTTAATTAAATTTGAGAATTAAATTAAAACTTGAAGATTAGCATATCCCTTTAGAGGAAACAGATAAACAGAAGAACAACACAAGAAGGTTACCTATTTTACTTGTTGACCAAGGGGACTTATTTTGGGACCTATACAGAGTGAGAATAAACTTAACTAAAGACACCAAATAAAGAATGAGAGCCGCTATTTTGCCAAGGCCAATGATTAACCATCATTACTCAACCCAACTTACAGGTAGAACCTTTCATACTATGAGTAAGAGACATGATTTTATGTCTTGGTTTAGATCCAAGAAAAAAGCACAAGGTAAAGTGAGAAAGACTAAAGAAATTATTGAGGATATTGAATCCGGTAAAGAATTGCAGGAATCAACAACAGAATCTTCATCCAAAATTTTGAAATTAGATTTAACCCCAGATAATATCATCGGTACAAGAAGAGTAAAAACTACCAATTTGGATGATATACCTTGGAATAACTGGTTATCTAATAAAAAAGTGAAAACTCCACTTGAATTAGAACAACTTATTTCCATTTCATGTAAAGATACATTAGGTAACGGTGCTACTGACACTGAACCTTTTTCAGATTTATCCACCAAATTCAAATTTGTTAAGAAACTACAATCAGTTTCTGGTTATACAATCCCTGATTATGAATTGACGGTGTTAAATACCCCAGCACAATTCAAAACCTATTATATGAATAATATCATCTCAGGTAAATTACTACAATTTAATGAAAAAGAGCCTAATGCCATTTATTTGACTCAAGACAGTTTCAAGCAACCAAACATTCGTGTCACTGATAGAGTTACATCTAAGGCTCAAAAGCAAAAGTTTAGCTCCATTCTACAAGAAGTGCAAGCTTTGAAAGAAAAGGATACCATTAACGAGATCCAGAGATTAAGATCTGAAGAATAATTGCAGGTGACTTATTGAACAAATTCTTTATCTATATATTATCTTGCAAGTGGAATAAAAACAATGCTATTGCTTCTTCTTTTTCATCATTATCTAAACAAACTAAAACCATATAAATATATTCTATCCTGTATATACATATACACCAATACAAATGTTACTAATAGTCACCAATCTTTGTTTACATTCTATATAACCAACTATTGGTATTATCGTTTCTATCTATGAAACTCTATGTATTTATTTGTGTCACTTTATAGAAAATGACACAAATTCGAAAAGTTATACAATTTTTAAAATTTGAAAACAGTTGGTTTATTATACACTACTTTAAGAATTTTCTGACTTTTGCTTCACAGCAAGAATAGGCAAAGTTAACTCAAGAGTAATCAACAATCATGTATTTTGCTCCCAAAACTATTGCCAGTTTAGTTTATCTGGTTTCATCTGTGAAAAGCCAAGATATTGAAACCGTTTTTAGTAATTCTGAAGAAAGTACAAAGAATCCAAACAAATTATGTCCAACTTACAATTCAAATTTTAAAGTCATGAGTACAGATACATCTCAATGTGTCAAAGATAATTATGAACACATTCAACAATGTCTTATTTCGAATTTCAATGAGAGTTCGAATTTTTGTTCCTTTTGTGTTCTTGTTAATTCAACCTCTTTAGAAGATCAATCAAACTGTGAATGTATTAAATGTGTTATGAATGTTTTAACAAACAATAACTGCTTTCAAGATGTTTGCAAAGATAGCATGTTTAAGTTTGAAAACTTACTAGAAAAGGATAATGATAATTTCGAGATTAAAGAAAGGATTTTAAACAAATATGGTACAGAATTAAAACGAAATGATCAATTACAATATTTAACTGATGATGAAACAGGTAAAACTTTTAGAAATTTCTTACCTTTTGAGCAAACTAATTTGATTCAATCATTATTAAACAATTGGACTGATAACTCAAGCCTAGAAACACAAGAGATTACAAATGAGGTCAACAACGTGGAAGAAAATAACGAAGTCAAATTTGAAGATGATAATGACCAATTAGTTCAACCAGACTGGTGGAAGAAAAAAAAGAAAGTGTATGTTACAACCACTGAAACAGAAACTGATATCGAAACACAATGGAAATATAAAATCAAGACTGAAGTCAAACCTGTATTAAAACCTACTACTACCACAAAGATCATCTATAAAACAAAGGGATTAATTACAGAAACTGAAACAAAAACTGCTACAGACTTTAAAGAGAAGACTAAAACTGAATACGATGTCAAATATAAATGTAAAACTATCACTGAATTGGAAACCCAGAATGAAATTCGTTGGAAGACCAAGTTTGAAACAGAATATGATACTGAATTTATTAAGAAGTGGAAGACCAAAACAGAAGCAAAGTTTATTCTTGTTACATTAACTGAAACTGATATGAAGGTTAGTACTAGAACAAGATACAGACATGATATTGTTACAGCGGTTGAGACAGAAGTTGATGAATTCACCAAGACGGTCTTAATTCCCAGAACTACCACAACAAGTACCAAGTTCAAATTAAAATTTAAGAAGAAGACCATTACTAACCTGGCTACCACAACTAGTGTAAGTACCACTACTAAATGGAAAAAAAAAAAGGTTTCTACTACAACTCAGGTAACCACTACAACCCAGGTAACCACTACTACTCAGGTAACCACTACAACCACTGTGAGCACTAAGAAGAAGTTCAAAGTGACAAAAACTAAAACTTTAACTGTTACAACTACTGTTGGTCAAGTAGGTGCTGCTAGAAGGAGAAGGGGTGGAAGGTTATTGTTCCGTACTGACAGAACAGCAACTTTGGTCAAACGTCAATTAAATCCAATGAACACTTCAACAGTTAATTTAGAAATTAAGAAAGGCAATACCACTATTTACAAGAATATTACTGTTATTACCTCAGGTAACAATATTTCTAACACTACACCATTTGAAGTGGTAGTAACTTCCGGTGCCTCAAGAACTGTTAATTTTGGCAACTTTTCCACAAAAATGTTCTTTACAATTACCTTATCTTCATTGATTATCTTTAGTTTAGTTTCTCATTCCCCAATTATGAACCTTTCAAATTCAACTAAAAAACTTCAAGGTAAAGAGAAACACCCTCCCAAAGAGTCTCATTTTGATGAAGTTATTGCTTTTTTAGATGTTGATTAAAAGGCCAACATCACAATCGTTTTTTTTTTACTTTTCTTTTTTATTATTATTATATATTCTTACTAGTTTTATCGTTTACTTATTTTAATTAAAATGTACCTGTTCCAACTTTTTTTTTGTTAAGTTTATATTATGATGGCTGTCCTTTGCTGTCACTTTAATTTTTTCTTTAAGATTCAAATTTGAATTCAAGAAAAAGATCTTAAAGTTTAAGAAGACTCAATTAAACGGCATCTCTTAAGTCAAGGAATACGCCTTTACTGTGACGACATTTGATTTCTCCAGACATGAACTGTAGAAACTAAATAGCAGTTAACTATGAACGAGTGCCCATACAATGAAGAATTGGTAACATTATTATCAAAGAAACAATTTTGTGATTCTTTTAAATTTGTAATAATCCCCCAAATCAGTGAGAATGGAAACCATTTCGAATTATTTCAAGAAGGAAACCAAATTGAAGTTGTTTGTTATAAATCTACATTTATCAATCTTTTCAAGGAAGCTCATCAATTTATAAAGAAATATTTACCTGATATGAATTCTCAGGCTTATTTGGATACTAATATGAACTACTTAACCTTCTATCATATCACTATTGGTTTGATCCTCACTACAGCAGAAAACAAGACCAATTTTAACCTGCATAGCAGTATTTTCTTTACTCTTTGGAATCAATTCAATTCATTAGAGGAAAGAAAAGATTTCCTATTAAAAGAAACCTTCACAATTACGCGGCTTCTTACCTGTTCTTCTAACAAGATTAATAAATCATCATCTCTATACATATGGTATAGAAAACTTTTTGTTCTTTGGCATTCTTGTTTGAAAGAAGAATATGGTGATAACATTGATAAATTGTTATTAAGTTCCAAATTATTTATTGATTCAGGTAACCAACATTTTGCAAACTATTATAGTTGGAACACTTCAAGATGGATATTCGACAATTTAGAATCACTGACATTAAAACAAACTTTTTTAAATGATGTAAAATCCTTTTGTTTTCAAAATCTATCGGATTGTTCTTCTTGGGATACATTGAGTTATATGATCTGTCAATACAAAGTTAAAAACACATATCATATTAAAGATTTTAACAGATCAAAGGACATTTTAACACAGCAGGCCTCCTCTGAAAGAACCATAGTATGGTTATCGGTGGATCTATCTGAAGCAGTTCAAGATCTTGTTAATCATATTTGTAAATGTAAGATTAAGACATGGCCTCCGTTCCTTTGTTTATTAAAAATGTTGTCAGTTTACTCTGAAGAATTATCTAATCTAATATCCCAACTGCAGCGTGAATGGGTGGAAGAAATTAGTAAATTTGAATCTATACATGGTAAGATCGAATTATATCACAACTTCATTCCGGTCATAACATCAGAGCGTGACAATAATGATTATTTAATGAGAGAATCCATACTCCACTTGGGCCAAAAACATGTCTTCCTCAACAAATTGACTGGTAAACTAAAGTAAACTAAATCACAACTATACCAGTCAATTTAAAAAATTATTCAATTGGTAAAAGTGTATACAATTATACGTGCAATATATATAATATAATATATAAATCCATATATTTATTCATTAGTGAGGAATTTATTATTTCTTAGCATGAACAGCTTCTTTCTTTTGTAATTCATGTTTTTCATATGCTGGTATGGCAAATCTTTGAGTAAATTTTTGTCCAGGTAAGATTGGAGCAATTTCTAAGATACTCTTAATTTGCTCTTCTACATTATCATTTCCATTTGGAATTGATTTATAAATATAATAGTCCAAATCAGAACCTGGTTTAACTTTTCTAAATAATTTTGGATAAAATTCAACACCATCTTCAACACGTTTCTTAGCTAATTTTCTTTGTTCATCTTCAATTTGAAATTTTTCTTCAGTGGCTACCTTATGATCACGCTTGGCTAAAGCATCTGTAACTTTTTTCCATAATCTTCTTGATTCATATTGACCTTGTTCACCTAATGGACGTACTTTCGGTTTAATTGGATGATCATTATGTGTATCGAATAAAACTTGATTCTTAGCACCAACTTTAACACGTAAATCTTTATAATACATGATATCGTTCCATTTACCTGTTATTTCATATAATGATTTACCTTTTGAATCACGAACAATACCTTGGATTGCATCATATGTACCACTAATGAAACCCTTTGTTTTAAATTCAATATCAGCTTCATATTTTGAAGATTTAATAATCATATGATCACCTAATTCAAATCTCATCTTACCAAAAAGAATACCTCTTGCATACATATTTGGTTGTGTTAAAGTAAATTTTTCTGGTTTACCTGTTACTTCATCAATCATATCTAAGAATGTAACCACAGTCATACCTTCCATCATAGCAGCAGAAGAATTACCTAAGAATCTAGATTTTGGTACAACAACACCATCTACTCTAATATGAGATTCTGGAATCATATAAAAATAAGCAGATTCTGGTGGATGATGACTTGTTTGTTCAGCAACATAAAATGCTTGTTGTTTATTTGGTAAATCCCAATAAGCAGTGAAATATTCACCTAAGATTGGATTTAATGGTTTCTTAACAGCTTTTGGAGCAATATGCCAACCAGACATATACCATTTCACAATTTTCATAAATCTAGATAATGAATCAGTATCATTATGTGCATCTAATAAAATTTCAGGGAATTGTAATTGATTAGTGACACGTTCTAACATTGATTTCTTTTCTAAGATAAAAGTTGGTAAAGTGATACGTGATAAATCTGCGCCAGGTCTTAATTGAGAGATAATGTTAAGTATAATATTTTGACCATCACTATCATTTTCATCAATATCATCTGTATTAACTTCTTCTTGGTTCACAGTTTGATCAACGACAAGTTTTTCATGAGAATGAATAGATGAAGAAGATCTATTTGGTGAAGTACCACGGGATGATGAAGGCTTAACTTTCAATTTGGATAATGATGACATGGCTTATAATTTTATTTATAGAAATTATGGTTTACAAACCGGATATTGAAACACTGATATGAAAAGGTAGACAATTTTGTTTCTTGACCACAGATCTTTTAATAATTGATGTATATCTAGTCACTTCAATAACAAAATAACAATCGTTACGAACTTTGCAGAAAAAGGAGACTTAACGTTACTTTGTATATATTTTTGGTTTTAAAGGTTTTCAATGCAAAAGCTGTCTTTAAAGTGAAAATCTAAATTTTGTCAATTTTTTGCTAATTAATGTTTGTCTACCGGGGGATTAACAAGAATCAGAGAAAAAAAAGATAACTTAATTATAAGATCACTATATATATATATATATGTGAGTTATATGATTATATAATTCATCTAGCTCTTTGCAGTCTGTGTTCTTGGTTTCTTGATTGGCCTTTCTGCGGTATTTGTAGCGTTACCAGTGGATGAAATTGTCTTTCTCTTCTTTGTTGGACGTGTTTCACCTTCATCAAATACATTATCTGGCAATTCAAACGCTTTCACACATCTGATAACCAATTGAAATTTATCCGTATCGTTATACTCGTCATTAAAATTATGACACAAATTGTAAAATTCTGCACATGGAATATGAATATCCAATTTATATTTCTTCCCCTTTTTATCAGCACCACCATTATTATTAGTTAATGCATCTTCATCAACATCAATACCAACATACATCGTTGTAGCAAACACTTTGTTAGCATCTGTGTATTGTTCTTTATTCTCATCTGTTATCTTAGTGTATTTCTTATCTAATTGTTGTTCCATGGTATGTGTACCATATTTATCCATAATATCAACAAACATATTCGAAGTTGAAGATGTATATATCGTCTCTACAGGTTTAATAAATGGATGAGCTAAATTAATTCCAGATAATTGTTCTAATTTCATCATTAGTAATCTAACTTTAGATTCAACTAAACCACTCCATTTCAAATGTTGTTCATCATCATTTGAATTTGTCATTGCCGTGATTGTTAAATAATATTTATATTGTTGAAAGAATGTATGTTTAACAAAAAGATCCTTCCATTGTAATCTATTTGAAAATATATCATTTGTTACTTGAACACCACGTTTAAATTCTTTTAAAATGATTTGTTTTGTTGATTCTGTAATATTATGTGTAGCACACATTGATGGATATGCTGGTGTTATAACAGGCATTCTATGTGATCTATCCTGAGCATAAATCTTTGGATTCCAAACTCTAACTTGTAAAGGACCATCTTCAATTGGTTTTAATAAGACAGGTTGTGGCCATTTCCAATCTGATAAAATCTTAAAGAATCTATTTAGTATAACAGCACTACAAGCATTTGGATATAATTGACAAATTCTTGCCACAAGCATAGCCCATGCTACACCACCGGGAAATCCAAAAATATTAGCATAAATTGCTCTTCTTTGTGCCCATAATTTAATAGCTCTTAATGCAATCTTGAAAACACTTGGTTTGGGGACTAATTCTAAAATTTCATCAGTAACACGAGTACCATTTAAAGCTCTTAAATCCTTTTCGTCTAAATTTCTTAAAAGATTATTATCTTTTAAAGTTAATGAAATTGGTACTTGTGGGATATCTAATTTAGCACAAATTAAATCAATTGAAATACCATTAAATTTTAATTTTAAGATTGGAACAAAAGCATCTGGAACTGGTGCAATTTCTTCTAATTCAGGCCTTTCACGTAATAATTTATCCATGACGGTGAAAAAATCTTCTCTAGTGACATGCTTTGGTACCACGACTAATGTATCAATATCACTTCCGGGACCATGAACACCAAGACGATATGACCCATACGTGAAAATCTTACCACCAGCATCTTTAGCCATCCCATCTGACATATTTTTATTTCTTGACACAGTGTAAACAAATTTTTCAGCTAATTGTTGTAATAATTTCAATGTATCAACTCTATTTTGTGTATCTTGAGCACTTTCAAATGAATTCTCTTGTTTTAATTCTGCAATTAATTCATCATTTAATTTATTTTCAGCTGCAGTAGGACCCACTGTTGAGACAGGCCCAGTAATACCATACACTTTTTGATAGTTCATCTTTGCCACAACTATTAATCCTTTCGACACTGATTGATTGATCTAGTTATCCTTCCTTATATCTCTTCTTAACCTTTTTACAATATTATAATCTCATTATCTGTGAAATAATAATATTTGAAATTCGCATAAAATGACAATTTTCTTGAAATATAAAATTCGACATTTTGAATTGAAAAACACAACAAAGCCTTTACGTGTAACTTTTAAGAAAGTTGGCTGATTTAATTATTACTGTTCAGGAAATAAACATCAATAAGTGTAATCAGATAGAATCATATATATTAAAAAATGGATGAACATTTGATTGCTACTATTAATAAGTTGCAAGATGCTTTAGCCCCATTAGGTGGTGGATCTCAATCCCCAATCGATTTACCACAAATTACTGTTGTGGGGTCTCAATCCAGTGGTAAGTCTTCTGTTTTAGAAAATATTGTTGGTAGAGATTTCTTACCTCGTGGTACTGGTATTGTCACCAGAAGGCCATTAGTTCTTCAATTGATTAATAGAAGAAAGAAAGGTGATGTTACTGAACAAATGAAGGATTTAGATATTAAGAAGGATGATGATAAGAAAAAAGATGAAGAAGCAAAGACTGCTGCTGCTTCCCCATCAACTACTACTCCAGGTCAAAGTGAAGATAATGAAGAAGAATGGGGTGAATTCTTACATATTCCAGGTAAGAAATTTTTCAATTTTGATGAAATTAGACAAGAAATTGTGAAAGAAACTGATAAAGTTACTGGTGGTAATTTAGGTATTTCTAGTGTTCCAATTAATTTAAGAATTTATTCTCCATATGTCTTAACTTTAACTTTAGTGGATTTACCAGGTTTAACTAAAGTTCCAGTTGGTGATCAACCACCTGATATTGAAAGACAAATTAAAGATATGTTATTAAAATATATCTCTAAACCAAATGCTATTATTTTATCTGTTAATGCTGCTAATACAGATTTAGCCAATTCTGATGGGTTGAAATTAGCACGTGAAGTTGATCCAGAAGGTTTAAGAACCATTGGTGTCTTAACTAAAGTTGATTTAATGGATCAAGGTACTGATGTTATTGATATCTTAGCTGGTAGAGTTATTCCATTACGTTATGGTTATATTCCAGTGATTAATCGTGGTCAAAAGGATATTGAACAAAATAAAACCATTAGAGCTGCTTTACAAGATGAAAAGAAATATTTTGAAACTCATTCATCTTATAATACTAAAGCACAATATTGTGGTACTCCATATTTAGCCAAAAAATTAAATTCAATCTTATTACATCATATTAGAAATACTTTACCTGATATTAGGGCTAAGATTGAAGCTACATTAAAAGTTTATCAAAATGAATTATCTTCATTAGGTCCAGAAACTGATATGGGTACAACAAGTTCTATTGTCTTAGGAATGATTACAGATTTTGCTAATGAATATAGTGGTATCCTTGATGGTGAAGCAAAAGAATTATCAAGTCAAGAATTATCTGGTGGTGCACGTATTTCATTTGTTTTCCATGAAGTATTTAAAAATGGTATTAATTCATTAGATCCATTTGATCAAATTAAAGATAGTGATATTAGAACTATTATGTATAATAGTTCTGGTTCTGCTCCATCATTATTTGTCGGTACTGATGCATTTGAAGTGTTAGTTAAACAACAAATTAAAAGATTTGAAGATCCATCAGTAAGATTAATCAATTTAGTATTTGATGAATTAGTTCGTATGTTAAAACAAATTATTTCACAACCAAAATATTCACGTTATCCAGCATTACGTGAAGCAATTTCAAATGAATTTATTGATTTTTTGAAAAATGCTATTATACCAACAAATCAATTTGTTCTTGATATTATTGCATCTGAACAAACATATATTAATACAGCGCATCCCGATTTATTAAATGGTTCGGAAGCAATGTCAATGGTTCAAGAAAAATTACATCCACAACAAAATCAATATAATCAACAACAACAACCACAACAAATTTATGTTGATCCAAAGACAGGTAAACCATTACCACCGAATAAGCAACCACAACAACAAGCTCAATCACCACAAAATTTACAAGGTAATATGGCACCAATGACACCGAATAATTTATCACAAGGTAATGCCGATAATAAAAATGGATTCTTTGGTGGTTTCTTCTCATCAAAGAATAAGAAAAAATTAGCATCTTTAGAAGCACCACCACCTGTATTAAAAGCAACAGGTCAAATGACAGAACGTGAAACATTAGAAACTGAAGTTATTAAATTATTAATTACAAGTTATTTCAATATTGTTAAACGTACTGTAGCGGATTTAATCCCAAAGGCATTAATGTTAAAATTAATTGTTAAATCTAAGAAAGATATTCAAAAAGTCTTATTAGAAAAACTTTATGGTTCTGATGTTGATTTAGAAGAACTAACACGTGAAAACGATGCAACTATTACACGTAGAAAAGAATGTAAGAGAATGGTTGATATCTTAAGACATGCCAATGAAATTGTTGCTTCTGTGTAGAGTGTTTTTTTTTGTGTCTTTTTTTTTTTTCATTTCGAACATATATTTTCCATATAACTCACTATAAATTACTACATAAATAAACACCAATATATAACAAGACTGGCTTTTTCTGTATATTACCATGATTCAATAATATATGCCCATGATTCATTCACTTACTCAGTGATTCATGACAATCATTTATTTATTTATTTATTTATTATCACACACAATTAAACTGTGAATGTGCCCCCCCACCACAGTTTAATGGAGTTTTGTTTTGAAAAATTAAAAGCGGTGGAAATTAAGTTAAGAATTCACATAGTGAAAGGGAACTAGAGACACACACTGAAATGATTGAGAATAGAAATTATAATATGACAAAGAGGCATTAGTTGTTGAATTAAAGTGTGGATATTATGATTCTGTTAAATAATTATAATTATATAAAGCGGCATATCTGGAATAAGTAATTCTTGAGCTGGTGATATGTTTCACACGAACAGTCTCACCCCCCTCTCTCACAACACACACAAACACAACCACAACATAATATGGCTACTAATATTACTTGGCACCCAAATCTTTCTTACGATGAACGTAAAGAATTAAGAAAACAAGCAGGTTGTACCATTTGGTTAACTGGGTTATCTGCTTCTGGTAAATCTACCATTGCATGTGCTTTAGAACAATTATTATTACAAAAGGGTCTTGCAGCTTATAGATTAGATGGTGATAATATTAGATTTGGTTTAAATAAAGATTTAGGTTTCTCTGCAGAAGATCGTAATGAAAATATTAGACGTATCTCTGAAGTATCAAAACTTTTTGCTGATTCTTGTACTACTTCAATTACAAGTTTTATCTCTCCATATAGAATTGATAGAGATAAAGCTCGTGAATTACATAAAGAAGCTGGTTTAAGATTTATTGAAGTTTTTGTTGATGTTCCATTAGAAGTCGCAGAACAAAGAGATCCAAAGGGTCTTTATAAAAAGGCAAGAGAAGGTATTATTAAAGATTTTACTGGTATCTCTGCTCCATATGAAGCTCCATTATCACCAGAATTACATCTTAGAACTGATTTAAAATCTATTGAAGAATGTGCAGAAATTATTCATCAATATTTAATCAATGAAAAGTTAATTTAATCATTATTATGACGTATACTCATATATAACTTATTTATTTATTTATTTAAAGACAACAACAAAAAGATACAACTAAATATTTTGTAATACTATTTCTTTAATGAATTTAATCTTTGTTGTAATAAATCATCTGCATCATTCCCATCTTCACCAAGTGCAATTCCTTCCTTTGTTGGTGAAGTTAATTCCGCTCCAGGGGTAGTTATTTGACCTTGTGGTACAGAAGAATTATTCATCTTTGTTGATAAATCAACACCAATCTCATCTACAATTTTATTAATAATCTCATTGGCTTGTTCATCTTCACCTAATTCATCTTCATCATCAACACCCATTGTATCTTCCATAGTTTCATCAATAATTTCTTGTTTTTGATCCATTATATCACTTTGTTTCTCAAAATCCATAACAATTCTTTGTAAATTTGGTAATTGTACACCTTGATTCATATGATTTAAAATTCTTGCAGCATCAGTCATTGATTTAACCATTGCATCATTACTCTTTATAGTTTGAATTCTTAATTCAATTGCTTGTAATTGTAATTTAACATTTTGAAATCTTGTAATATAATTTTGTGATCTAATTAAATCCTTGGCTTGTACTTTTGCTGCGGATAATTGATCATTTTGTACAGACTTTTTAATATCTGATTGTAATCTCTTAGTTTGTTGTTGTAATTTTGTTATTTCTCTATCTAATTCACGTTGTGTACGTTGTAATGATCGTAGATTCTTTCTTAATCTCTCCTGTGGAGTCATTTGTTTACCAAAAAACCATTGAAACATTGTTAATTATTTGTATTTATTATTAGTACTATTATATTTATATAATTATCCTTATCAATATGGGGAACTGTTTAATGTATTCTATCAATTTTTATCCTTTTAATCTAATGTTGCTTTTACTATGACTTTTAATACTTTTTTTCATTTTTGAATATAAATTGATGTTTTTTTTGTTTCGGTTTTAGTTTGTATTTAAACTTTACATCCATCACCTCATTGATAAGAAGAAGAATAACAAGATACAAACAGATAACAGCCAAATATGGATTTAAATATTGATCATTCGTTGTTAGATGATATACTGGACATATATAGAGGGATGCCAGAAGAAGGAGAGAATGATCCCTTGATGCCATCTCCATGTTCTATTGAAGTGTCTCCAACAAATAATAATAATATCAATAATAAAATTAATAGTAGTAATAATAATAATAATAATAATATTCCATCTTCAAGTAATAGTAGTAGTAATGTAGTCTCATCAGGTGGAATAGATGAAGATAATAAAGAGTGGAAAAAGAAATTACAAAATAGAAAAGCACAAAAGGCCTTTAGATTAAGAAAGGAGGCAAAATTACAAGATTTAGAGATTAAACTACAAGAAGCTGAACAATTACAATCTGAATTATATAAAGAAGTTGATTTTCTAAGGCGAGATAATATTGAAATGAATAAAATGAATCGTCATTTAATTAAAAAACATCATCCTGCTTTTCATCCACATTTACATTCACATTCACATTCACATTCACAAATGCAACATCAAGAACATTTTGATGTTGCATTCCCATCAAGAGATGAATTTTATGATAAATTAATCGCACCGGATTCAAAACATAGATCAAGTACCAAACCTGTTAGTTCTTTAGAATATAATGATGACTCAGGTAACATTTTATTAACTGTACCTGCCACTTGGCAATATTTATTAAAAATTTATCAAGAAATGGATGATGTCGAAATGGATATCGATTCTATTATGAACTCTTTACGTGGTCACGAAATGTGCCATGGTCATGGTGCTGCCTATCCAAAAGTTTTAATTGATCAATTAGTATCATTAAATAAATCTGGATAAATGGACTCTCTCTATCTCTATCTTTTAGCTTATCTTTTTATATTTTCTTTCCCTCTCTCTTTGTTATTGAACTAACATTCCCGCTCCCCCTTCTCTCTCCCTGTTATTGAACCAACATACTCTCTCCTCTCTCTCTTTATTTTAATTTTATATAGTTAAGTTTTATATAATATTCAATACAACATCGAATACTCTCTTCAATGCAAAAGAGACAAACAAACAAACATAAACGTGACACGACAACAATGGATGTATTAAAGGAATTGTTCACTAATGTGGAAGATGCAAAATTACATTTAACTCTAGATAGTGCTCAAGGTGATTTAGAATTGGCCACGTCGATGCTACTTAGTGAACTGAGTTGTGTCAATGAAAATGAGCTAGATAATATAAACAGTAGCAACAGTAGTAATGACACAGCAAGTCAACCTGATATGCTAGAAGAAGTTAAACAAATGTTTCCTGATATGGATACTGCAACAGTGGAAAAGGTTTTTAAACAAGAGAAGGCAATGATACCCAATGTTATCACTCATTTATTAAATTTGGAATATTTAAAGAATGAATCATTAAATGATGATGTTGAGGATAATGTAGGTTCAATCCAGCCTGAAATTACTCCATCACCTTGGAATAATACTAGAAGTGATGTCGAGATGGTTTCACAGCTTCTACATTGGTCAGAAGATAATTCTCAAGTGACTCAACAATACCAAGAGAATCATTTTAATCCCAGGAGAACTATTGTATCAATTATCTTAAATGATATACATCCAAAATTAGTGCAAACACGGACTGTATCAACTCCAAAGCATAACTTTAGTAGGGTCCAAGCTAATAGAGGTTTTGCTCATCCTACAAAACAACAACTTACCGCAAGAAAGACTTTACCATCTCTTTTAAATTCCAACTCAACAAATAACAGTAATAAGACCTTTTCCTTACCAGAACATAAATCTTTAATTAGTTATAATGAATTCTTGTCTCTGATTAAACAAGAGAAAGAATTTCAAGGTATTAATCCACAATTTGTTCTAAAATTATTTCAATATTTCCAAGAAATAGAAGATTATTTAGAGAAATCTGATCTTACTACCCGTAAATCTGACTTAGAGAGTTGTTTCCAAGTGTTATCGTATGTCTTAGATGATCCAAACGGGATTGCATTGACTTTTAACAGAAAATCAGATGACAAATCTTGGAATGTGGTCACTAATAAAAGAAACAAGAATAAAATTGCTATAAACAATAGCATTTATTCCACTTATACCAATAACACCAACACAAATAAGAATTATAACAGATATAAATTAACCACAAATTCCAAAGCTAAACCTTTAGTTAACGTAAGTGATGTATTTCAAACATTTAAATTAGATTTCCATGGATCTACACCACAACAAGCTGTCAATACATTAAATAGAATTATAACTTCTTGGTGGGATGAAGAATTGAAACAAAGAGAATTAAATAATATCAATTTACAACAACAAAAAGTGACACGTTTAGAACCATTACAAGTCATCACTGGTCGTGGTATTCATTCAATTGGTGGTAAGAGTCCCGTTAGATTTCAAGTGAAAAGATACTTAGATTTAAATGGATATATTTACAATGAAGAACCATCTTTTTTCGAAGTAAACGGGAAGAAACGTGGCCAACATTCAAATCGATAATATGATTGAATCCCTTCCTATTAACAATCTTGCATCGTTACTATAATGTCTTATTATTTAACGCGTCCCCATAATTTTTAATTTTAATATTGTTTTCGTGTTTTAAATTTAAGATTATTTCAAGATTTATTTACATGGCGATGATTAAGAACATAAGACATATTACAAGCCGCATGGATCAAACCAACCCGCACCACCATGGATTATATGAACTTAGGGGTTAGATCCCGTAAGACTGGGATTTCTGTGAAAGAAAACATTACCAAAGATGAGTTTGATATGGAAAATATTGATGAGTTCTTTAAGGATAACGCGTCAATAAAACCAACCAAGAAGACACCCACCTTTGCACAATCACCACGACAACAAAGACTATTATCATCCAGACGTGATCCATCTAGGAGACAATCTTCTTTATTTAACTTTAGTAACAATAATAATACTAATAGTAACAACTATAATGAATTTTCATCTCCACATATTATGTCACCTTCTATCCATAGATCTGCGATGAGCAATAATAACACTACTCACAATTTTACTAGTGATATGTTACATTCTATAAGAGAAGATGATGAATTTCACGTTAGACATCAATCCAGTATCCGGTCGAGGAAAAGACAAAGATTATCTTCAAGGATGCCTAATTATAAAACTTCATATGGGTTTACTACCACCCCGACTACCGTTAGTTCTGTGACAAGTAATAATCAGATGCCTTTAATGTCACCACATATACAACATGACGAGGAAGAAGAATCTATGCGATATGATAAGAGAAAACGTGATGATAACTCATGGTTAAATTATGATTCGAACCCATACTTAAAAGATACTGACGAAGACTCAGATGTTCCAGATCTGACAGCCCATGATCTGACAGTTGATAATACATCATTAGTCACTTCTGATGATGCAAGATTGGAGAGTGAAGCCTCTTCAAATCGCTCATCTCTTTCGCCTGAATCTGAATTTTCTTCTGATGAAGAGGATAATGATGAAATTATTAAAGATGATATACTGTTGCAACAAGAGGAAGAAGGTGATGTGGATGCCACTTATATACCTTCTTCTCCAATTTCTACCGCGTATTTTCATGATCAAGCGGTCGACACAGAACATAATGAAACTGATCCAGTTAGAAAATCAGATAGAATTAAGATTCCTACTTTAGATTACTGGAGAAATGAAAAAATCGTTTATCAAAGAAAGAATAAAACTCCTGCTGTAGATATTGTTAAGATTGTTACGTATGATGATGACCAGTCATTAAATATAAGGGATAAAGGTAGAGAGGATAACAGATTAGATAATACAACTGAATTTGAGTACGATTCTGATGCTTCAAGGAGACCAGAAGGTTCTCCAAATGCAGAAAGAACTAGAGCTAATAAACAACCTTCTAAAATGAGAAAAGGTATAGTTAAAGATACTAGAAATGGGGCATGGTTGAAAGATGGAGAATTTAAAGCTAATGTGTTCAAAACCAAGAAAGCTCCTGCTCTTATCAGTGAAACCATAGCATATGCACCGGGAACATATCAAATGGAGAAAGTGAAACAAAATGATAAAGAAAGATATTCTTTAGCAATTACTTTTGATAAGCACAAAGACCTTTTTGCCAGTGGGATGTTAAAATTGCCTGTCGATGGTAAAAGAACTGTAACAAATTCTCAAAATGCATTTATCACATTTTACATGATCAGAGGTATACTCGAAGTAACCTTAAACAAAGAAAAGTTTATCGTAACATCTGGTACCACATTCCAAGTTCCTGCATTCAATAGGTATGCTTTTAAGAATAAAGGTTACCAAGAAGTGCAATTATTCTTCGTCCAGGTTATTGTTCCGGAAAATTTTAATCAGCCATCAAAGAAAAACACCTCTAAGAAGAATAATGACACTAAATCTCAAAAAGAATATTCTTCGTCACACTCATCACAGGTAACTTCCGATAGATCTTCAAATATCTAGTTGTAATAATTACAATCTCCTCCCAGCACCACTCTAATATTCCTCCAAATTATCATTCTGTGAATTTATCTTATTTATAAATGAATATAAAATTTCTGTTACTTTTATAGACTAATGCATACTACGTATTTTTATTTTTTATATACCTTTCCCAATTTTTTATACGTAGTGGTTGTCAATATCGCTGCCATCATTGATAGTTAAATTGGTGCTATCATTATCTTTCGCTTTATGGCTATGTGCTAATTTAACTAAAGGTGATAATGAACTTTTATCATCTGCATATGCAGTAATGAAAACATCATTCAACAATTCAGTTGCAGAAGCTCTATATTGCGCTTCCACAACTAAACAACGGTTTAAAAAGTTACTAAACACCTCACTTAATTTCTCCGGTTCTTTTAATTTTGGTGTACCATTAGTAGCAATTAAATACAATGCTCTTAATGGTGTTTCATTCAAATATGGTGGTTCACCTTCGATCATTTCAATAATCATAATACCTAAGGACCAAATATCAACTTTTGGACCATATTCTTTTCTGGAAACAATTTCAGGAGCCATCCAATATGGTGTACCAACCATAGTCATTCTCTTCATATGAATATCATTAATTTGTGCACAAAATCCAAAATCTGTTAACTTAATATCACCATTCATAGATAATAAAATATTATCAGATTTAATATCTCTATGTAAGACACCTTGAGAATGAAGAAATTGTAAACCCTTTAAAGTTTCACGACATACAGCCCCAATTTGACCTTCAGATAACATGCAATATGTAACAACATCAGTCAATGAACCACCTTCCATATATTCCATTATAATCCAAAGATTGTTTCCAAGCATATATGTATCAATAAAATTAACAATATTTTTATGTTTACATTCTTTCATTGTCATAATTTCATTAATAATTAGTTCCTTTTTCGGTTGTTTCTCAAGGTTCATTTCTTTTATAGCCACACAATGATCAGTACTTATTGAATGAGCGATATAAACACCACCAGATGCACCTTGTCCAATCTTAGATAAATTAATATAATTTTCTCTTGGATCACCAGAACTACAAATCTTAGACAATTTCATCATAAATTTTGCTTTCTTATTAATATCTGCTTGTGATGGAGTTCTTGGAACCACTGCAGGTTCATGATGATGATTGTGTTTGTTGTTGGTGGATATTTCATAATTTTGTGGTATATGTGGTAATTCTGGAGTTGAAAAATCAGTCTTCAAATTTAAATTATTATTATTAACCGGCATTTCTACATCAATTGGAGGTAATTCAGGTAATAATAATGATTCAGGGCCTGTACTTAATATTTTAGATTCATTATCTTCATCTTTATGTTTTGGAGCTCTTGGAGCAGCTCTCTGTGGTTGAAACATATCAGTTTCTGATATGAGTGATTTATTTCCAATTGTAGATGATTCTTTTATACTCAATTTATCAATATTATATGGTTGAAAAGTTTCTATAATTTTATCATCACCATCATGTTTTGTTACATCTTGATAAAATTGAACAATATCTACCATTGTACTCATATCTTTTTCTTGTTCCTTCATTGTAATCCCATTTGATGATAATAATTGTTGCCATTCTAATGGCAAACCTGTATATTCACCTGTAGTACGATTAAACCCAACATGATGTATATGTTTCATATCATAGGGACTTGAAATGTCAATACTACTTCTTGATGTTGGAGTTTCTGGACTTCTCCTTATACCTTGTACAAATGATGAAAATACATCTTTCATTATATTACCAGATTTTTTCCTTGAATGATTACTTCTTGGTGGAGTGGAATTTGATGATATCTTTATTGGTGTCATTCGACTTGTAAGAGTTGATTTACTTGACATATAAGGTGATGATGAAGTATTCGGAAATGCATTAGTATGTGTTAAAACTGGTGAAGTTTCCATTGCAGTCTTTGAAATTGTTCTTAAACCAGTCATACCAGGTTTATACGATGTTGAACTATCATTACTACCAGTATAAAAAGTTTTATTTGTTGTTGTTGATGTTGATGTGATATTTTTTGGAGTTTCTGTAGCCACAAAGATACTACTACTTGTATCAGGTGTTATAGTTGTTGTAGTAGTATTTCCATGTTCAGATCTAGATATTCTAATGGTAGAATTTGTATTATCTCCTGCAGTAGTTAAATTATCAAAGATTTCAGTATTTCTAGCCGAATCTAATGAATTTTTAAAATTTGTTTTAACTCTAAATGGAGCTCTAAGACCATCATCGTTATTATTATTAGTATTATTATTATCATTAGTATTATTATTATTATCACAACTACTACTATTACTTTCAGCTGAAGAAAAATCACTTAATAAAGAAGAAGATGAAATTCTAGTAAAATGAATTGGATCATCTAATGATACAGGATGCGGTTCTGATTGTATCATAGTATTAGTGATAATATTATGATTATTATTGTTTCTTTCTATTGAATTTGATGAATTTGAATGTTCTGTAATTGAATAAACTGTATCTTTTTCTGAAATCTTTGAAAATAAATGTTCAGATTCTCTTGTATTTGAATGGAAAATATCAGCTGGAGCCATCCAGTTCGTATGATGAGTAGTATGTTCCTCGGTAGTCATGGATCTCTAAATATATATATATGTATGATTTTTCTGCTTATTGAACCTCTTGTGGTTTTATACTTTCTCTGGTTGCTAATAATAATGTGAAAAAAAACAACAACAAAATAATACAACAATTGGGATGTATATTATTAATTTTATCTCCCTCTTTGAATTGATTACTTGTATATTCTTATGGTAATTAATGTAGATCTACCAATAAAATATGTTTTATTTCAAATATAAAATCACCAGATATATTTCATATAAAACGTCACTGTCAGAGTTATGGGACGGTTTTGAAATTTAAAGATTAAAACTAATTTCAAACAAATTAGATGCAACTATCAGAAAAAGAAAAGAATTTTGGAAAAACAGAGAGTGAGAGAGCACGTGATGGAAGTAAGGGTCTAATATAAAATAAAAATAGTGATAATAATACAGCTTTATTATCACTATTGATAAGTTGATAAGTTGATATGCAAAGTTATTGAAAGGGGGTAAATAACAGAATATCTGATACATAAAAGAAAGAAAGAAAGAAAGAAAGAAACTTAGTCTCGTATATTTATATATCTTTTAACCTCATCTTGGTATCCTTTTTGCATAATAGAAAGTAAAACAATGTCAAACCAATTGTGTCAGATTCTGGACAAATTTAATGTCTAATGGTAAATCTTTTTCCAAAAATCTATTTGTTTCGATTGCTGGTATAAAGAAAAGGCAAAGAACAACAAAATATATTATATATTAATTATATATCTCTTAATTATATTATATGGAGTCTTCAGTTTTTCTTTGTGAATAGAGGAAGTTTAATAAGATAGAAAAACGATATACACTTCTCCCCTTCACTAAGATAATAAGAATGCACCAGCACCTTCATCCATGGCTTGAACAAGTCTTTGATGCATAACTTCTTTTGAAGAATATTTTGGTAATTTTAAATAATTAGCACATGTCATAACACTTGCTAAATATTCATCTGATGTAAGACCTGCCTCTGGTTGTTTTAAAACAACAGTTAGTTTTGGTTTTAATGATTTAAATCCACCTAATGGTAATTTTGGTGAACCAGTAATAAATTGTAAAAAGGTACGTCTTTCTGAATGATTAAATTCAGTCATAATGGAAATTAAATTATGAATTGTCACTGAATCCATTGTATAACCATGATTTGCTTCAATACAATTGTATAAAGTCTCTGTTGACCAATCTTCTTCAACACGACCAAATAATTCAATTAATTCTTCACAAGTTAAGATAAGTAAATTGGAATATGGGAAAACTTTTGAGAATCCTGTAATAAATGATGTAATTTGATCCTTAACACCTTCACCAATGACAAATGAGATGATATATCTAATATAATATGTAACATTATCACCATGAACATCTAATTTAGCACCATTATCAATTAATTCAATATTAGTACCTGGTAACACAAAAGTTAAACTCATTTCATCAATAATGGCTTGGCTATCTCTGTTTTCATAAATATATGTCAATGATTTAGCTAATTGTTCATCAACATATTTTAACATATCTAAACCTTCTTCTAAATTGTCATATTGTAAAGTAGTTTCACCTTTAGCATATAAATGAGCCAATTGGAAAAATAATTTGTTAAAACGGAAATCCACAATTCTATTATCAAGGAGTGATCTAGCAATAAAAGTACCTAAATAACCAAATAATTCAACCACTTTAGCCTTTGCTGGGTTGAAACTTGCCATTGGTTGTGGGAACAATAATCCTGTAACATAAGAATTCTCTTCATCAAAATTGGCAATTCTCCATAAATTTAATTTCTTTTGAGCAAATTCTTTGGAAATCGTAGAATAAAATTCTAAAGTTGGACCCAAACCAGTACCTTCTTCATCAACGTATTGAAATTCCAAAATAGTGGCTGATTTACTATAATCATCCATAATTCTTAATGCAGCCAATAACATATTTTCTCTTGCAATTAAAATCTTGCTTCTTGAAATACGACCCAACTGTAATAATGGATCATCACTACTTAATTGTTTTTCAATACTTAATCTGTTCTTCCAAAGTTGAATAAATCTACCATAACCAAATGATGTACATTGTAAGAAAAACATTCTGGTTTCAAATGGGAATAAGAATGAATATTCTTTAGTTAAACGTAAGGTCCATTCAGGTAAAACACCACCAGCAACAACAAGAGGTTCATCTATCTGTCTAGTTAACTTAGCACTTAATTTTGAATTGATGAAATATTCATCGTTAGAAACCACAGTTCTTAATACTTTTAATACCTTTAAAATATTTTCAGCTGGCTCATCATTTTGATCAGCAACCGGTTCCTTTTCAGAGTAGAAATTGGTTACAGTTTCTTCATCTTCATCTTCAATATCATCAACATCCATCATTTCTTCATCTTCATCATTGGTTTCTTCTTCTTTTGAATCAGATTCATCCCTCACGACAGGATCTTCCTTGGTAAAGTGGATTGTTTGAATATCATCCCACATATCCTTAGGGTTTTTGCCTTCTTTAGCCTTTAAAATTTTGAAAAGGGTACCAAAAATGGTATCATGACTATCAATGGATTCACCATCATATGAGAATTTTAACACAGAATTCTTAATAGCTTTAACATCACTTGAAGTCTTTGTTTTATCATTCTCTTCAGTATTGTCTTCAGCTCTTGGAACCATCCAGCTGAATAACTTAGCCTTTGCTGCTCTATCCCTAATAAATGTTTCTAAAACTTTAAAAGAAGCAATACAATGAATAGAGACAACAACTGTAGATAAGGGGGCAAAAGTCTTATCCTGGCCATCGAATTGTAAATGGATCCTAATTTGCTTACTAAGGGATTCCATGCCACTACTTTCACCTTGTAATCCAGAATCGACAATGGAAAAGGATTCAACTCTAGTCAAAGCGGTTTGAAGAATAGCAATAAATTCAACTAATTTATCACCAAAGGCAGACTTTAATGTCTTTTCCAAATAGAAAGAAGAATTATGATCTAAACCTGAAAGTTTCTTGGCAATGATAGTTGGTAATTCGCTTGAAATCAATTCAAAACCGGACAAAACAGATTTTTCTTTAAATATACAATCCTTAACAGCTGTGAAAAATTTAAGAGTATCCTCATTTGAGGTCAAATCGACTTTCATATCGTCAAGTTCCTTGACCTTAACCTTGATTGATTCTAATTCATCACTATTAACATCTCCAGTAGAATCTACAACGGACATAATCAATTCGGTAGACTCAATGATAGTATCCACAATTACTCCACTCTCCAATTTATTCAAGAACTTGAATTTCAAAGGCTTAGGTGGGATTTCCTTAGGGATATCCATATCCTCTAAATAGTCATCATGGTAATCATCTTCATCTTCGTCACTTCTATCTTCCATATTATCAGAACCGGCTTCTTCATCATCTTCTTCATCATCTTCTTCACGAGAAGTAGAAGTAACATTGCTTTTAGAGTCTCCTTTTTCTTGAAAACTCAAGACATCTTGGTTTATATGTTCCAAAAGATCGTAAATACCCTCTCTCTTGAATGGAGATGTGAACACAGCAGCGTATTTTCTTTCCAAAATCTTAATTAAAGATAATAACCCAATGATTAAGACACCAACTTCGTATGGATTGTTTAACTCATGTTCTAAAATATTTTTGGATTGAGCTAAAGATGCACCTAACAATTTGACTAAATAATCGACAGAGTTGATTGCAACTTTTGCATTCATATAAGTGGCAATTCTAGTTAAACCAATTAACACATTACGACGTGTACCAAAATCAATAGTATTGATAAAAATTTCAGATAATAGTGGAATCAATTTACTCAGTAGTTCACTAATCTTTTCATCGTTCTTGAAATCGTCGAAAGTGTCGTTATCGCTAATCTTATAGTTAACATTTTCAATGGTTAAAATCTGTTCTTCCTCTGGTGGGAATAAAAGAGTAACAAATCTTGATATAGAGTTTAATAAACTCTTTGGGACAAACATAATGGTTTCGTGAAGAGTAGCATTTGGATTCTTGCTGTATTGGTATAAACACTTTTTCAACATGGTAGCCAAATCAGTGGACTTAACAACAGACCGAGAAATTTCTGGACTATAGCCAACAACAAAAGCTAAAATATCTAAACATCTTAATCTACCATCAGAGGCTGTATCAGTATTGGATATCAATTCAACTAAATGTTGAGTAACATCAGTGGTATACAAAGATTCTAACATTTCAGTATCCTTCAACCCACCACAGACACCATATAAGATACCTAAGATTCTAGTAATAATAACTTGATCAGTACAATTAAGGAAGATTGGTTTCAAAGTGACGAATAATTCTTTAATGGTGTTGAAATCAGCTTTTTTAACACGAGCACATGCATTGGCCACAATTGCAATAGATTTTCTTTGGGCATGGATAGTAAAGAAATCGAAATATTGGATATAAGAGGATAAACCACCATTGTGAAGGATATCTCTTCCACATAATCTTGATAATAATTCTAAAGTTTCCAAGACTTGTTCAGCTAAATCAATGTAATTGATTTCAGCCAATTTGTTTTGTAAACATTGAATGATATCTTTATCGACAGCATGAGAAATACTTTCAGGATGAACTTCAAAAATATTGTAAAGACATCTACAACATTGCATTTGTAATTCCATTTCATCCTTTAATTTGAATGAACCTAAGACATTGACTAAAGCAGACAATAATCTTTCCATCGGGAAGACTCGTTCAATAATGATTTGATTAACCATTAACAAGTTTTCAGACAATTCAATAACACTTTCCATGGCAAAATATGAATCAACTTCAGCATTTTCCACGTTATCGACCAACTTATTAACTCTAGCATTTCTGCTGCTAGCATCACTACGGTTTCTTAAACCTGAACCACCAGCAGAACCCATCATAGACAATAATTCTGGTAAGACTTCAGATAAATTCATTGTGCCATTTTCATCACGAACTTCATGTCCTCCACCACGAGTTTCATTATCTCTCATATGTTGTCTTAAAGTATTCAAGAAATCATGGGAGGTCATACCTGGACCAAAATGTTCATCTTCATCTTCATCTTCATCACTGTCATCACCTTCAGCAAATCCATTAATGATTCCATCTACATCCTCATCATCATCGTGATGATCAAAATGGTCTTCATCACTATCATGATAATGGAAATCATCATCTTCTTCTTCATAATTATCATGATCATGATCATGATTATTACCCCAATTTGTTTCTGAATCGTGATGTGAAAATTCATTTTCGCCACCGCTATGGATATCAATATCATGGTCATCGCCACAATAATTATTGGACTCCCAATTTTCAGATTCTCTGTCACTGCTCATGGTTAACTTATTCCTATTTTTTAAAAATTAAATAAGTTACCCTTTTGTAGAGTATATTCAGTTCTTTTTATATATGAATATATTCAATCCCTCTGTTTGACAGTTCAAATCAGATGTCATAATTTATTATAAGTTCTCTTTTCAATTCTCTATCTAAAAATTAAAAAAAAAAAAAAAATAACACTCATTATGTGAAATTTCAAAGAAAAGAAAAAAAAATAATACCAATAAAAAATATATATATTTACATTAAGATAGACAAAATGTAGTGCATAATGGATAGAGTCTTTATTGTTAGCTAAACTAAAGGAAATGTTTATATATAAAGATACAAATATATATAATGTGGAAGTATTGATTAAAAATTAAAAGATCGCTTAGTATTCTATAATAATGTACATATATGATGTATCTTGAAAAGATAAAGGATTTTGAATACGATTGATTCATTAGTTTTCTTTCTTTAATGATTCAGTCACATCTGTGGGAGTAACATCATTACTATCTTCAGCACTTGAATCTGAATCACTTCTAATATCTTCATAAACACTTTGAGTGGCCACTTTATAAACAATTCTTAAAATTAAGAATAACCAATATAATTGAACTAATTGTAATGCAGCAATTAATGTGAAAACAATTGGTAAAGAAATCCAACATTTATATTGTTGAACAGCAAAATTTAATCTGTATTCACCAACGGTTCTAAATTCTGTTAATACAGACCATAAAATTTTTAAATTCAAATAATGACGTGTATAAATCCATACAATAATAAATGCAGCTAATACCACTGGAGTAAAAGCAGAATCTAAATAATTGAAAATTTTTGATAATGATAACATTAAATCAGAGACATCCATAGTAATATAAATTGGTAGCCCCATCTTTGTAAAATGGAAAACATAGGATGACCAAACTAATAATAATGTCACAATATGATGATAAATCATTTCTTTATAATCCTTTCTTGGTTTTTCTAATTGTAATACTAGAACACAAGCTTGTTGTGCCCAAAATGCTGCTTGACCTAAGTAAAAAATCTTAAATAAGCGAGCATTATTTAAATCTGGATAAGTTTGATACATTGGTTTTGTCTTGAAAAACCATAGGTCAGAATGATACATAATATAAAGACCAAATGGACTTGAAATAGCATAATAAATAACATAAAATGATTGTTCTCTAATTCTCTTCTTCTTATATCTAGCACCTAACCAACCAGGTAATGGTCTAATAATGACATCTAATATAAACTCTCTAAAGAAAGTGAAAAAGATCATATAATAAAATACAAAACAAAGATCTTTAATACCTTTATCATACATATCAGTACCATCAACTCTATAAGAAATTGCCACAAATTTATGAAGTGGATTTGATTCAGTTCTATTCCCTGAAGTGAAATATGCAGAATAAACTATAATTAAAATAATTAATGGTGCAATCCATGCATGTCTATAATTCATTTCACGAAATGATAACCAAAATTTTTTAATCAAATCTCTATCATTTTTTGAAACCTCAGATAATGTTCTCATTCTTCTTTGTGATGCATAACGTGATTCTCTTGAAGTTGGTAATCCAGAAACTGTATCACCTAAATCAATTCTCCCTACAGAAGAAGCTCTTCTTGGTCTTGTGTTGGGTCTCTGGAGCAGATTCTTACCAGACATGATGCAATTGATGTGTGTGTTGGTATACTTACTATAGTTTATCTTTAAAAAGATATCTTAATAGTACCACTATTTGTATAGATCTTGAAGATTTCCTTGTTCTTATTCTCGTTGTGTTTGTTTTTTTTTGTTTTTTTTCAAAAATATTCATCGCTGGAAGGAAAAAATGTCAGGGATCCTTTCTTTCTTTCTTTAAAGGAAATGAAAATAAACGCATTGTTAATTAAGAAATATCGGATTTCTCTTAATGAAACAGTAATTGAGTAAAATATAAATGAATAAGATAGATGAATGTTAATGTTACATAAAATATATATATATATATAAAGTTTATATTTTTAAGTGTGTATTGTATGTGTTTTTGTATGTTTATTTATTTATTTAGATGACTGAGAGATTTCAGTAGTCTTTATTTTCTCTTCATCATTAAAACTTGATTCTGATGATTCTGTGTCATTATCATCATCTTCTTCAGCATCACTTCTAATATCAACATAATTACTCATTGTTAAAATTCTATAAAGAACTTTTAAAATTAATGAAAACCAATAAATCTGAACTAATTGTAATGCAGCAATTAATGTGAAAACAATTGGTAAAGAAATCCAACATTTATATTGTTGAACAGCAAAATTTAATCTATATTCGCCAACGGTTCTAAATTCTGTTAATACAGACCAAAGAATTTTAATATTAATATAATGACGTAAATAAACCCAAGAACAAACAAAAATTGTGAAAACATATGGTGTCACTATGGAATCAATATAATTAACATCCTTTGACAAAGCAAATAATAAATCTGAAATATCCATAGTAATATAAATTGGTAACCCCATCTTTGTAAAATGGAAAACATAGGATGACCAAACTAATAATAATGTCACAATATGATGATAAATCATTTCTTTATAATCCTTTCTTGGTTTTTCTAATTGTAATGCAAGTACACAAGCTTGTTGTGCCCAAAATGCTGCTTGACCCAAATAAAAAATCTTAAATAAATATGGATTTGTTAAATCTGGATAAGTTTGATACATTGGTTTTGTCTTGAAAAACCATAGGTCAGAATGATACATAATATAAAGACCAAATGGACTTGATAAAGAATAATAAATAACATAAAATGTTTGTTCCATAATTCTTTTACTCTTTTCTGTAGCGCCTAACCAACCAGGTAATGGTCTAATAATAATATCTAATAAGAATTCTCTGAAAAATGTGAAAAAGATCATATAATAAAATACAAAACAAAGATCTTTAATACCTTTACCATATTGGTTTGTATTTGAAATTTGATATGATACATCAACAAACATATGAATTGGATTTGATTCTGTCATATTCCCCGATGTAAAATATGCAGAATAAACTATAATTAAAATAACTAATGGTGCGATCCATGCATGTCTATAATTCATTTCACGAAATGAAAGCCAAATTTTTTGTAAAAGATGTGTTTTGGAATCAGATAATTTAACCAGTCGTCTTTTTGAATCAACTTTTGATTGTCTTGTTGTATTCATTGTAGCTAATCCAGGAATTGTATCACCCATATCGATTTTACCAACAGAACTTGTACGTCTTGGACGTGTATGTTTTGGTCTTAATAATAAATCATTTGCTGTAGTACCCGATCCCATTAGCACACCAGAACTGTTCCCATTATTATTATCATTATTTTGTGTATTATCAATACTCTGAGACATTGTTGAGTGGTTATATTAGTTTGATACTCACTTATACTAATAAACTGATGGTAATAATATAGAATTGATATAGATCTTCAATTGCAAACAGTACAAACGCCAAAGGCAAGATATCAATGTTATTTAAATTTCCTTTGAAAAACAAAAAAGCAGTTTGAAATTTTGGAAATTAACAAAAACAAAATTTTGGTGTGGTTTTTTTCCAAATAAATCTTAATAACAATAGACTGTATCAATAATTCCGCGGAGACATGTTTGTGTATTTTCGTCATTTTTTTTCAAATAATGGGATAATTTAAATTTAATGTAAAGGCTTGTTGTGTGGAGGCTGATGGATATGTTGATATATTGATTAAGAGTAGAGACTAGAGACTAGAGAGTAGAGAGTAAATAAACTATAATAAGTACATCAACAAGAACAACAACTACAAGCACATCAATATGTCCATGAGAACTGCTTTAAGTCAAGCTGTATTAAAAGCTACTGACGCCACTTTAACTACAGATAATTGGCAAAGAATTATGATTGTATGTGATCTTGTTAAAGAAGATCCAGAAGATAATAGTAGGATTGTTATTCAATTTTTAGAAAGAAGATTAGAACAAAAAGATGCTAATGTTATATTAAGAGCCATTTCATTAACAATTGCATTAGCAGAAAATTGTGGTTCAAGATTAAAACAAGAAATTGGTTCAAAACATTTTACAAATCTTTTATATGATGATTTAATTGAAAACAAATTAATTCATATTACTTTGAAAGTCACAGTTGCAAATTGTATTGAACAATTAGCCAAAAGTTTTAAAAATGATCCATCATTAAAACCAATGAATGATATTTATAGAAAAATTTTAAAAAATCATAGTGATCTTTTAAAAGATAGTAAAAATAAAAAGAAACATATTTCGATTGATAATAATAATATTAATACTCAAAATAAAAAGAGTAAAGAAGATGAAGAATTAGAAGAAGTTATGAAACTTTCTTTACAAGAATATGAATCTTCTAAACAAAATACTTCATCAACACCACCATACCAACAACAACAACAACAACAACAACAACAACCTAATCACAATAATACAGTATCTCAATTGAAAAGAGTTAAAGCTATGTATGATTTAAATTCAAAAGAAAATGATGAATTATCTTTCCATAAAGGCGATATTATTGTGGTATTAGAACAAGTTTATCGTGATTGGTGGCGTGGTAGTTTACATGGTAAAATTGGTATTTTCCCATTAAATTATGTAACACCAATTGATTCGATTAATAATGATAATAATTATAATAAAGATATTGAGAATAAAATATTTAATAATAAAGATAAGATTGATCAATTACATTTTAATTTAAAAAATTCAAAAGATAATATATCATTAATTCAAGATGATTCAATAAACAAATTATATGGTGAAATAACACCAATGAGACCAGAAATTACAAAATTAATTGGTAAATATGCAAAGGATAGAGATGAATTAGGTTCTTTACAACAAATTTTAATAAATGCTGAGGCAACTTATAATGATATTATGAAAAAAGCAACTACTACAGCATATACTACTACTGTTGGACAACAACAACAATTTACTAATGTTCCACAACAACAATATGCTCAAGTATCACAACAACAATATGCTCATGGATCACAATATCCTGGTAATGTTTCATATCCACCAAATATGTATCAACCAAGTCAATATCAATCTCCACCACCTCCACAACAACAACAACAGCCTATTCCACAATATCAACAATTTCAACAACCACAACAGCCTCAACCTCAACAACAATATCAACAACCACCTCCGCCATCTTATTAAAATATAAGTTGTATATAAATATATATATCGATTAGCGCTTTTACCCTTTAATTTTCATAATGCATTATAAATAAATTTTTGATACGTGTGAAAAATTATGAAAAAGCCACTACCACAAAAAAACATCCAAAAAATTAAGATCGAGTTTATTTGAAAAAGTTGAATATTATTATTAACAAAGAACCATTTAAACCTTTAGTTATATCGTCGGTTGAACAAAACAAATCAAACTCAAACACTTAAAATATTATGTCTGAATTTAATACTATTATTAAAACTATTATTAATGATGCCTCTCCAGGTGAATTGAATATTATTGTACAAGATTTATTAACTATTACAGGGGTTAATGGTAAAGATACAATTTTAACCACAGTACGTGATTATAATATGGAACATGGTACTATTATTCATTTAGATGATGGTGAATCACTAATTATTTCAAAATATAATCATGTTGAAAATGATTTAGAAGATGATAATGATAAATTTATTGATTATAATAATGATAATCAAATTATTAAAGTAGATCAATTAACTTTACAAGGTTCAAGATTAGGTGAAACTAATGACAATGGTATTGATCCAATTACCATTGATAATGATATAAAAGAATATGTTAATAAAAATTTCCCTGGTGATCATTCAATTGCTATTTATCCATTAAATAATAATAATAATAATAATGAAGGTAAATTTATCATATATATTATTAGTGATAAATATAATGAATCAAATTATTGGAATGGTGAATGGAGATCACAATATATTTGGAATTCAAATACTAATATTATAGAAGAAGGTGAAATTAATGTTGATGTTCATTATTATGAAGATGGTAATGTTAGATTTCAATCACAAAAGAAATATATTAATGATAATACTAATGACAATCAATCTTTAACTGCTACAATTAAATCATGGGAAACACAATTTACAAATGATTTATATGATCAATTTGAAAATTTAAATGAAAGACAATTTAAAGGTTTAAGAAGAAAATTACCTGTTACTAGATCGAAAGTTAATTGGGGTAAGGCAATTGGTAATTATAGATTAGGTAAAGATGCAGCTAACCGTTAAAATTATTTTGTTAATTTAAACCCCTTTATATATATATATATATATATATTTATATATTAAACAAAAGCTTTATGATATATTATTACCTATTGTCTCTTTTTTTTTCATATCTTTAAAAAAAACTCTATATATTAATACAAATTACCTTAAAATAATTTAAATAAAGTATATATTATGAAAAAGATTAATAATGCAAGTCCAACCATTTTCCAAATACCATTACCCATCCCCATTGTTCTTGTTAATCTTGTAGCAGAATCTTTAATGTTTGTTGCCATTATTGTAAAAGAATCATTTAATTGATTTAATAATGAATCATCATTAATTGCTTGTTGATTTATATCTTCATTAATACCTCTAAAAGTAGCCAATTTATTCGCTAATGTGTTTAATCTTTGATCATTCTATTGAAATTAATATATTATCGATATATAACAAATGTTAGTAAAAAAATATTTTGTTATTAGTTTAAACTTGAAATTAACATACATTTGATTCTATTTCAGAATATCTACTATTAGACATTTCAGTATTTATTATTTGTTGCTATGGAATATTTATATTGTTATATATATATATATATATAGTGGTGTTATTACGATAATGAATATATATATACCTTTTAATCAAATGGCTTTAAGTTAAAGCATTAGAAATTAAAATATGGAAAAATAAGTATGTGTTACCCGGAATCATTAAAAATATATAAAGTTTTGGTTGAATGCTAAACACAATGCATTAATATATGCATAAAAGTGGAGGATAATAAATATTTAAGAAAGAAGACAAGATAAGATAAGATAAGATAAGATAACAATTATAAATAAAAATCTGGTTGGTGTCAGTCATAAAAATTGTTCGCATATTATTAAGATCCCTTAAGGTAACTAGGCATGTCACCAGGTCTTAACGCTCAATCGCAAATTATAAATCATCATTCAATCCAGAAATAAAAAAAAATAAAAAAAACAGGAAATAAACACTAGTAATCTCTTGAGTTTATAGTCAATCATAAACTTGGATGAATTGAAGTGGAAACTATTTTCAAAACAGTTAAAAATATATAACAACAACTGTCAAAGAAATAATAATAATAAATATATGTCAGTCTATTTATACTAATTATTTTATTACCTATAAACCCGTTTTTCAAATTAATTGGAATGGAAAAAAAGTGGGAAAAAAAATATCGAGGATGCGGGACTGTTTATTTCAATTATTACATCCAGACCCCGTGTGATCTATTCACTGCGCGGTGCTAAAGCACACACAATGTTTCCCCTTGCGGCAATTTCTGCGCTTCCATTAACGTAAAAACAGTTGCAATCAGAGCAATGAAAAAAAATAAGACAGACGCGACGCACAAAATTTGTGGAGTCCGTCAAGCAGACTCAATTACTTTCTCATCAGACTCTCCCTTCCTCTCTACCTGCCTAGTACCAGGGACTCTTCCCTCTCTGCGTACTCTCTCTCTCTGTCTACCTGTCTGTCTAGCAATTCAGTAGGCAGAGACTTGTTCCAATCTCTCAGTAACTTTCTGCTTGGTATCACAATTCTCTGGGCAGACACAGACTCTCGTCTCCCCCTAGACCTGAGAATTGCAATGGAGTTTCTCTCCATGGTTACACTCCACTCACATTACTATGAACTATCTTACTTTCCCATTATTATTATCAAATTTCAATTTAATATATATGATTATATTAACTATATTGATCAATAATTATACTAACTTGTTTTAATTATTATTTTATTATAGACCGAAACAACCTCACATAATATAACAATCCAAAAATGTCCACTGATTCTATTGTTAAGGCCTCTAACTGGAGATTAGTCGAAGTCGGTCGTGTCGTTCTAAACAAGAACACTGGTAAATTAGCTACCATTGTTGAAATCATTGACCAAAAGAAGGTATGTTTATCATAATTTTTTTATAACCAATTTAATGAACTAGTTAAAGAATTAATTAATAAGAAGAAAAGAACACATTTGAAAATATTACAATTTATTTTAAAATGATAATGAAATAATTAATTGAGAATAATTGAAATTTTTTAATAGATTGAATTAAAATTAATCATTATAAACAAAACAATTATCTTATATGTCAATATGTTTTCTCTTGTTAACTTTTTTTTTACTGTTTTTTATCAAACCACCATGAATCTTTTTTTTTTACTAACAAAATAATATTATTATGAATTATACTTTAAATGTATTATTTTTAATATATAATTTTATTACAGGTTTTAGTCGATGGTCCAGAAACCGCTAGACAATCTATTCATTTAGGTCAAGTTGTTTTAACTCCATTAACTTTTGCTTTACCAAGAGGTGCCAGATCTGCCGTTGTTGCTAAGAAATTTGCTGCTGCCGGTGTTACTGAAAAATGGAATCAATCTACTTGGGCTAAGAAGATTGCTCAAAGACAAAGAAGAGCTGCTTTAACTGATTTCGAAAGATTCCAAGTTATGGTCTTAAGAAAGCAAAAGAGATATGCTGTTAAGAAGACTTTAGCTAAAGCTTAAATCAATTAAAACATAAACGATATATTCTATATATAAATTATTAATATATGTATAAAATTATTAATCTCTAACCATTAATTTAAATTCACTCACATCTTTTGTTATATTTTATTATTTTATCTTATCTTATTTATATTATTTATATTATTTATATGTAAATAATAATATTATGAATAAAAGTTATTAGTTACAAATTTTGTTATATATTAAATATACATATATATATATATAAGTTAATGATATTAATTAGACAATGTGGGTAAAGGAAAGGCAGGGATGAACGTAAAGTATAAAAAGGAAAAGAGACAGTAATCTAATGAATTAATTCAGGTTTTATAACCACTAATAAAAACAATTTTGGTTCAGAATATTTAATCAATTCAGAAAATTCTTGTTTTGGATATAAATCATTTATAATTGTTGGATATTCACCACTATCACTTGCAATAAGATAAATATTTTTAACATAAATTTTATTACATCTTAAACCAATAACTTTATCATTTAATAACATCCAATCCACAATTTCATTATAATGGGTTTGAGTATAATCTTTCAAATAATATGCAAGAATATTTCTAGATGATTTAATTTCATTTAAATATTTATAAGCTTTTAATGTAGTTAATTTACCTTCCATTTTTAAATTACCATCAAATAAACATTCTTTATATGGATGACGTAATTGATTATTACTACAAGATAAATATAATGCATTATTAATTAATGTTATTGGATTTAATAAGATATCAGGAATCTTAATATTAATTTTTTGACTGTAAAGATGATTTATTGTTACATTTTCAGTTTTAGAATTTTCCTCTATTGAAGATGTTGTTATAATGTTTTCTTTACTAGCATCATCATCTTCTTCATCATCATCTTTATGAGTAGTCATGATATTATCTTTCACTAAGAAATCACTTTCCATAGTAATACTATTTCTATTGTCATTATTATTAGTATTATTATTATTTGAATCGTTAATAATAGTATTATCATTATCTCTTTCAATTAATTCTTCACCTTTATGTGTCTTAACATATAATGGTTTTTCTATTGGTCTTTCAAATACTACTTGATCCATAATTTTTGAATCAATTGTCTTTTTAAATGATTGCAAATCTGGATTAATTAATTGTGCATAATCTAATTTAACCAAATCAATTAAAGTTAATTTACCATTCATAATATGACATTTTAATTTTAAATTTTTAATATCTTTAACATTTGAGTAAATCATTCTAACCTTTTCTGAATAAATTGTGGGATTAATCATTATTGATTTACCTTCATTAACAAAATCGAATAAATTAATTTCTAAAGATTTACCCATTTCTTGTGCAATATCATTAACTGTCTTATCCTTTGGTAAAAAATATTCATTGTTTTTAATTGTTTCTGGTATTATAAATTTATTAAATAAATCAATAAACATCTTTGAAGCATTGTCTCTTATTCTATTTGATTTTGGATCTGATTTAATTTCAATTTTAGCTTGCTTTGTTGTATTGTTTTTTGAGCTAGATTTGTTATTAATAATTTTCTTTTTCCGTTGTGTCTTTGGTCTTTTATTATTATTATTATTATTATTATCACTTTCATATATATCATCTTCAAGATCTAAATCTTTATCATTATTTTCATTTTCTTCATTAATAGTATAATTATTATCAATTTCATAATCTTGATCTATTGTACTGTTAATATCGTTAATATTATCATTATTTTGGGTAATTAAAGATTTTAAGTGTGGATATCTTAATGGATCACATTGATTACAAATATATTTACCATTTTCAGTGAAAAAATTTTCAATTGATTTATTTTGATTTTGTAAAATACAATTAATATGTTGCCAAGTATCACATTTATCACATTGAATCATATCACCAAATGGATCAGTTAATTCATCATAATTATCATCATTTGTATTACAAACATTACAAAAGACAGTATATTCTCTATTAATTTTAATATTATTGTCATTATCATTATTTGACATTAATAATGAAAATGATTCATTTTCTTCTTGTAAAAGGGATTCTAAATATTTATTTTGTCCCTTTCTTGCTCTCTTAGAGACTCTTTTGGGTACGGACATTTTTATAGCAATATACCTTTATTTACTAAATGATTACTATTCTACTTAATAAAATTCTAGCTAGTCGTATTAACTGTTTGTATATTATCTTATCTTATCTTATCTTATAGATCTTAATCTAAGTAACTTGTTAATCTTTAATTTCTGTAAATTATAATATGGTTGTTTGTTGTTTTTTAACACCAAAAAAAGCATCGCGCGGTGTTTTTTGACATTTTGGAAAATTCCAGTATTATTTTCTTTTTTGAATTTTCAAACCGCAGATTTTGTTTATTTTCAAGTTTAAATAAAATCACATTCATTAACTGATTTATTTATATATTCATTCGTATTCGTTTTGATTTGATTTGATTTGAATTAGTGGATAAAGTGTCGAAAGTTTTGGTAAAAAGTGTTGATAAGTACTGTTATTAGTTATACTTGTACTCTCTTCTCATACCTGTCGTTTTTTTTCCACAGTTTAAAGTGTATTAAGTTGGTTTATTACAAAACAATAAAATAAATAAACATCCAAGCCCTCTTTTATTCGAGTCTTTTAAAGTTTATAGATATCTTTTTTGACAGATTTTTAACCTCCCACTGTGTATTATTATTAGTATTATTAATTTCTGACTAGTTTGATATCTTTTTTTTTCCCTTCTGTCTATTTATTATAGAAAACTGCTCTTTATTTTTATCTTTTTTTGTTGTTATAGAAAGAAAGGTCTTATTAATTATTAATATATTATAAATCTATTCATTCACAAACAATTATGGCAAACTTCTTTTATAGATGGTTTTTATCTCAAAGACCAATTAATTCAGAAGTTTCTGAATTACAAACAAGTTTATCAATTAAGAAATCTATTCAATCAATTAAAAATTATCATTGGACATGGCCAAGTATATGTCATTATGGATTTATGGCTTCAATTTTTCTTTTCACTTTTATTACTAATCCTTTACCATGGATTATTAAATGTTTAATATATTCAACTTTGATTCTTTTATGTTTAATTCCATTAACTGGTCAATTTTTTTTCAATGCTTTACCAATTTTTACTTGGTTAGCTCTTTATTTCACTTCATCATATTTCCCTGCAGGTAAAAGACCACCAATTACTGTTAAAGTCTTACCTGCTATTGAAACTATACTTTATGGTGATAATTTATCTGATATCTTAGCTACATCAACAAATTCATTTTTTGATATCTTAGCTTGGATTCCATATGGTCTTTTCCATTTTGGTGCTCCATTTGTTGTGGCAGCAATTTTATTTATTTTTGGTCCACCGACAATTTTACAAGGTTATGCTTTTGCCTTTGGTTATATGAATCTTTTTGGTGTTATTATTCAAAATGTATTTCCAGCTGCACCACCTTGGTATAAAATTTTATATGGTCTTGAATCTGCTCATTATGGTATGCATGGTTCTCCAGGTGGGTTAGCAAGAATTGATAAATTATTACATATTAATATTTATACACAAGGGTTTGAAAATTCTTCTGTTATCTTTGGTGCTTTCCCATCTTTACATTCTGGTTGTGCTACCATGGAAGCTTTATTTTTCTCTTATTGTTTCCCATTTTTAACACCATTATTTGTCTTTTATGTTTGTTGGTTATGGTGGTCAACAATGTATTTAACACATCATTATTTTGTTGATTTAATGGCTGGGTCTGTTTTATCTTATATCCTTTTCCAATACACTAAATATACTCAATTACCTTTAGTGGATACATCATTATTTTGTAGATGGTCATATGGAAGTATTGAAAAATATGATATGTTCAGAGAAAATCCATTGGGTTCATTTGATGGTGATGATATTGAAAATATTCCATTAGGTTCATTAGATAATACAAAGGTATTAGATATAAATGATAATAACGTTTTAGAGTTCGATTTAGATGATCAAGATAGCATGACTCCAAATAATATTTTTGATAGAAATTCTTACGCTTCAAGATCCTCTGCTACATCAAATGTTTCATTAGAAGAAACTCCATTACCACCAAGATTAAATAGTAATAAAAGAATAGATTAATACATCAGGTCTTATTATAAAGATTTATTTAATTTATCTATATTTTTACTTTTAAATTTGTATTTTATTTTATTTTATTTTATTATGTTAACAATCTAATTGTATGTGTGTGTTGTTGTTTTTTCTTTCTTTATGTACATGAATATATAGATATATGTATATGAATATTGTTATTCTCCTTTAGTCAAAATGTATTTACCATTATAAATGCGTGGAATAAGGATTGGGTCTTTTATTTATTTTTCTCCGTCTCTTCAACAACTAACTTCCCCTTTTTATATATTGTTGGAACCTAATTTTTGTAATATCGAATTATAACCTTGTACTCTATCTATAGAAGATGCAATATCTAGATTACGCTTTGTATCAATCTTGACAATAGATGAACGGATCAATCTTGGATCTTTCTTTAATATTCTAGTAATTTCAGATTGAACACCTACTGATGAATCAAATAACATCACGAATCTATAACCACGATAATACTTAGTTTGATTTTTCTTTAATATAGATGAAAATTGTTCTATACCAATAGGAGTAATAGATCTAATTAACCCTCTATTTGAAAGGATTATCTTACCAATCGAAGTTAATAACTCCTTAGCTTCCATAGGACCTTGTAATGTGTTCGTTACACGAACAATACCCATTAGTTCATATAACATTTGTGTTTTATAGTTGATAGGTTTATATTGGTTTATCCACTCTAATTAAGTATGGAGTCTAGTACCTTTGTTTAACAAATCTACTTTTCTTCTTGTCTTAGATTTTATTAAACCTTTACTTTTGATTTTTGATGTTTTTTTTTATTTTGGAATAACAGAAATTGAAAGTCATCCTTCCATATTTCTGACAAATGAGTAAGATTGACAAAAAATGTTGTAACCATTAGCACAGGGTAAAATACTAACTCTCTAATGTAAATGTATCAATTAAATTTTGCTAAAACAAATTTACAACTAAATAAGGGTTGTTTCTGGGATTTTCACTTTTAAAGAAGGTTTTAACAGTATTTTTCTTGACCTCAAGTCTTACCAGAATAATAACAATATCTGTAAAGTCATCAAGAACTTGTTAAAAATATATGGTTCATGGTTATATAGTAATAATACCACTCTGTAACTAATATACCTTACTCGGATCATTTATGACTGAACGATGTCTTTTCCAAGGTGAGAGCATCGGTATTATACAAGATTGTAATATATTAAATAATTAAATTGTTTAAAATAGAAGCCTGTGCTTTCATATTATTAGTTAATTAACTTCTTGAACCTGTCTTATATATTTTTGTTTCTCAGTTATTGTATACCAAGATTAGTGTTATAATTTAATATGAATATCCTCAATCTTATTATCATAAAGTATTGAGACAACCATTTACTTATTTAAACTTTTTAATGACACTGTTGTTGACGTTACATATATTATATATATTTGACACCCTGTCTCAGAAAACTTTATATTATCTCATTAATTAAAGTAATTCCTCTTAAAAATGTCTATCAATCTTTGCTAGGAAAAGGTGACAGTTATTTATATTGCCCTGTCATTATAACGCAAATTTACGTTTCAATGGAATTTTGAAAAGAAATTGAAGTAGTAATAAACCAACTTGCATATCAAGTAAGATTGCAGATTTTCACAAGAATGAAAACTTGGGTAAGATATTCGTGAAGTTGAGTTGAATTCAAGAAAGGGATTGCTCTTGGGAGGTTTTATCCTGCAGAAATAGCTTATTTTTTTGAAGTTCTACAATAATTTCAGCCGAGTGGAGTATCTCGACAAAGCACTTGGTAATCCGGTTCTCGCCAATGACAACTAAACTTTTTCATAGATTTCATAACCAAAGATTTATTCATGTTTTAAAGGTACCCGAAAGGATACATATCAATTAAAGTGAGCTTCGATGATCGTTTATATGAGACTTAGAGTACTTAGACATGTATCAGTTAATGTTCATTAGTTAGCTGAATAACAAGTTCCATCAAAGAATTAACTGGAGCTTACATTGAAAAGAAGGCTGAAGAAATGCGTCTCCATGATTCGTAAAATACATATACACCGTAGCAGAAGACAGGGAATTACTAGGATGAGCAGTAACCTCAAGTTAAGAATATTACATAATATCAAAATCTAATAGGGACATTATTATTTGCTTCAAAATCCTAAATAGCAACTTTCATCTCAGTTTCAGTAACTGCGGTTCTCGGCCAAGTTTATCTAACATTTTGGCCTTACACGAAGAAGAAGTACTACCTAGTAAAACAGCGACCCAAAATAAATCACTATCACCAACTTCCTTTAATTCCCCAGCAACTTTAAAAATATCAAAGCCTCGTCCAGCAGTATCCACGAAACGATCAAAAAACAGTCATAACAACACCAAAATCCAGCTTGCCAAGTCAATTATCTAAGGATTTCAACACGGTTTTCGCAGCGTAGGGGTCTGTGCAATCTAAGGTGTTAAATTCAGATCTAATCCAGCCTCCGTTAAAGCTATCAACACTTTTTAATAAGACATGAATTAAAGTATTATTGTAGACATGTAAAACATAATCAGTAAATAGTTGATTGGTAACAACATTAAGATCGAGATCAAACAGAATATTATTCTCATCAGTTTGATACGTATAAGGCAGTTGAGAGTAACCTTCAAGGGTTCTTTTAAATTCCCTGACCCAGGCCTTATAATTTATGGAATCCGTCAACGTCTCTGTGAATTCGGCAGGAGTATCTTTGCTCATCATCTGTAACCTATGAAGGCTTTGAGCAAAGGTTAGGGTTAACTATTCTTTATAAATCTGTAGTGTAACTTAGATCACTTAGAACTATTTCTAATAATGTAAGTCGTCACTTTTTTGTACATCAGAGTTGTATATATTTTTCACTCTTAGGGATACATGTTATCAATACATACTACATTACACCCATATACACTTCTATCTCCACTGCAATTAAATCAAACTTGAATAAGCATATCGTATTACACGATATTTTAATATCTTTACTATATTTTAATTTTATCATTAACTATTCAAATCAGAATATACTTAATTTCTCGGTAAAATAAAATAATTTTTATTTAGTAAATAAAGATAATTATTTTAATTTTTTAATTTTAGTCACCTGATGTTTAACTAGTACTTAAAAGGTGAGTTTGAGAATTTTTTTAAAACTATAACTTTGTTTCAGAAATCACTATATAACTCCGTTACCCCGGTTTTATTCTTTACCACTATCTTTTTTGAAAACTTCTTGAATTTAAAGGAGTGGGTACTATTTTGGTATGAAATCATCTTGGAATTGTTTTCGTCACATTATACAACATTCGGACAGTCAGTTGGTTATTGTTTATATCAGTACTTCGATATCGGGCCTTAAAATGACCAATTTTGGTTTCATTGAGGAATTTTGTATATAGAAATTCATAAGTGTTTTTTCATTGAGGTTAAATGTAAAAATAGTTTGTAAGAAACTAATGTTAGTGGGTAGCAATAACCTAACAATTGATACCCTTTGATTATTTAAAGCCTTCATAACTTTGTAGTGCTTCAGTCCAATTTCAACTTTTCACATTGCCCGTACACACGGTTATACCCCAAGGCATAATTATTTGATTTCAGAACATTGACTTATGCTTTACCTGACTAATACAAATATATAAACATATATATATATATATATGTATATAATTGATAACGTCAATTGTACTCATCATTAAGTATTACTTTTTCAATAGAATGTTAAATTGGAAGAAAGCAGATCTAACTTTAAAGGTAAATGGTTTGACTGTGGTATGTAAACTAATATATTTAAGAAAATGGCTTATTTAGAAACAAATATGTGCAAAGGCAGTAGTTTAACAAATTAAATATGTACAAAGATCCGAAGGCGGTTTTTTGCTTCTTATTACTACATTAGTATTGAAATAAAATTAAATATATTTAGTACATTTCTTTTATTGGGTTTAGAAATTCAAGGAGTATAGTAGGAAAGCTTTTTGTACGGAGTTAGGTACACTACCTGGGCCAAAGTCATAATAGTGAGAACGTAAAAACAAAAGCAATTATTTGAGTAGGTATACCACAGTTATTGGACCGTTATTAAATTGATTATTCTACTTGTATAATACATCAATAGTCCTGGGAGTTACAAAGGTTTTAAATATTGAATGAATTACATTGAAATGCAGTTTGGTAAGTTACAATTAATAACTACCACCTCAGCAGTAATAAAATACTCCTTGTGGAATAACGAAATTGGACATGGGGACGGCTATATTAGTAAGTTCCAAGGAAAAAAAGAAAAAAGAGAGTTATGATTTTGTAAATAGGGTAGAAATAATGAATACTTTAATGTATTCATTTATATTATATTACAACTATTTCTTATTAAAAAAATTATACATATTAGTTGGTTTATTATTTATATTGGATTCATTAGTTCATTCAATTATATTATCATAATTGGTTGCTGTTTTTTTTATTGGCTTTGGTTTTATTATTTTATTAGAGAGGATATTAGTTAATGTTTTTGATATTATTCTCTACCTCCCATAACTTGTTTTACTGGTTCACTTTGGTTAACATATAATTTATGTTCTTGAATATATCTAATGACAGAATTTGGTAATAAATATTGTACAGACATACCACGCCTAATGAAAAGACGTACTTTTGTTGATGAAATATCATTATAAATTAATTGTTTAATAACCAGAACATTACGTCTATGTTCATACATAATATCATGGGATAATAAGAAAGAACGAACATCAGAACCAGTACGTTCTACAATTAAACAACCATAATTACCTAAGATATGATGTAAATCTGCATCAGCCCAAACATTTGGTTCACCCATAGATTCAATTAAATCACCACCAGCTAATAACATAATTTTGACACCAACTTTTTCACCAGTACTTGTAGTAATACCACCTCTTTTAACATTAATTTCATGATTAAAATGATCTAAGACTTTTGCAGTTCTTGTATATGATGGTTGTAAAGATTCCCATGCATCAACCATTAACCATGATGAAGTTCTTTCACATGCTAATTCACACATTCTAACTCTATGACGAGATGGAGCTAACCCTGGTTTTTGATAAGTATCATTAACTGGAGAATAATAACCACCAACAACTTCAAATCTAGTTTGTTCATTAACACTATCTAAAGCCATTTCAAACATTCTTAAATGTAAATATGTGATTGGTGAAAATGAACCACATGCTACAATGACTAAAGGTAATTTATTTGGATCGGATAATTTTTTGGATAATCTATGTGTTGGAAATTCATAATCATTAATTGCTCTTGCTTGTCTTACAACACCATGTGGAACTTCTTCTAAATCAGCAATTTGATTTTTTTTAACACCAACATTAATTAACATATCAGTTAATAAATTTGCATTAGCATTTTCAATATCTTTGGCTCGTTGTTTATCAGATTCAATAATTTTATCAGTATCTTTCTTATCAAATTTATTATTATTATAATTTTTATCAGAATCATTATCATTATCAGATGAGGAAGATGAAGATGATGAAGCAGAAGAAATATCTGCAGATAATGGTTGAAAATCTGATAAATTTAACGGTATATGATTTGAATGTTTATGTTTTCTTGTATTATTATTATTATCCTTATTTGTTGTTGTTGTTGCTGAAATTGATGTATTATTACCATTTGATCTACTTTCATGTTTTGATTTTGTTGTCTTTGTTGATTTTGTTGTTGTATTTAAATTAAATGGAGCATCAATTGAAGAATTATAATCTGCTAAAACATATGGTACAATTGGACCAGACTCTGGTATAATTGAAATTGGATCTGGTGGAGGATTTAATTGTTCATTTGGAGAAGGTGGTTTAAAATCAGGAGCTTTTGTTGGATCCATATTGTAGTATTATTATAGTGTTATTATAGTGTTATTGTAGTATTATTATTATAGTATTATTATATTACTAATAGGATATTAGTATTTTGAAATGTATTTATCTAGAGCTTTTTAAAACAAACAAAGCTAATATGTGTCAGTCTATAGATATTAACAAAGAAAAAAGAATTAGTCTTGCCTTCTTTAAAATAATAATGTTAATAAAGTGAGAACTTTAAACCAATGAGTTAAATGGATTAGCAATTGTTTTTGACAGTTAAATTCTTTGGCGTTTTTTTATTTAAATTATTGATATTAATTTAATTTAAATAATTTATAATCTTTGTCGGTGTGTAAATTTTCCAAATCGAGATATTTTGCGTGTGTTTGTGCCGTTAATTGTTTACAGTAAAAAAAATTGGATGAATTAATTAATGTTTGCAAATTGCGGGAAAAATAGTGTTTAACCGGTGGTAAGTGAAGAAATTTATTAATTTATTAAGAGAGCCATTAAAAGAACTAAAGAAAAAATTGGAATATCACATATTTTTTGTCAGGGCGTTTGGTCAAATCAAATTAAATCAATTTAAATGTAATGAAGTAAACACAATTAACTTAATAAGATCAGCAAGTAAAAAGAACAAATATTAAACAAGAATAGGGGGAGGGATTTATGTAACGCGTTTAACATAGGAATATATCATTATTATATTATTTTTGGTAATAATAAAAATAAAAGTGGGTGTCAAGTTTTATTTGCCTTATCAGATTATCTATAATAATAATAATAATACTATATAGTTAGTACTTTTATTAATTATTATCTCCACTATCTTCATATTACGTATTTTATTAAAATAAATATTCCGTTTCGCTTCTTAACATTTTTCCAGGACAATATTAATTGTCATTGAAAGAGTATCGCGCATGTAAAATCCGGTTTTTAAGTTTTCTACTTGGTAGTAAAAAAAATTTAAAAATAACGTCACAGACAGGATTCGAACCTGCGAAGGTAAAACCCAATGCCTTACAGCTGTTTCTATGAAATAGCAGGGCATCGCCTTAACCACTCGGCCACAGTGACCTTATTTCTTGGAAATTAGTTTTTACTCCTGAATATGAAATATTACAGTTTTGTTTTTCTTATTTTTTAAAGATATCACTAATAGAGAGCTTAATTAAAACTTTCTAAAATTAAACATGATATATAATTACATTAGTTAAGTATTTACTTAATCAGAATTTAAAAAAAGTTACTAGTAAACTGAAAACCTCAATTATAATTCTTTTTTGGATTAAAATAGCTATTTTTTAATAGAAATTAAAACTTTTCCAGGATAACCTTTGTGTCAAGTATAATTTGAAATTTTAAATAAACACTTTAAAAACATGTTTAGTAGCATTCTGGAGTCTTTAAATGATTGTTTTTGAAAGGAGCTAAGATAATAATCCATATTTTTATTGTGCACTATTAATACACCCCCCTTCGATTTTATATTGTCTAAATATTTTCCCAGAATTATACCACATTTATATTTATCTAATCAAGATAATATTATTAACTCTTTATTGCAAAAAGAAGTTATAAATTTTAACTTTTTTTTTGTAGTCTTATCATCAAATTTTAATATTTAAAAGAAAAATTTAAAATAAATGAATCTTTGAAGTGAAAGCTATTTTTTTTTGTTACAAAACAGTAAAAACTCATTGTTTTATACAAATTCAAAACTATTTGAAAGTTTGGTACTGTTCATGACTTTAATTTTGAGTCAAAAAACAAAAATATTTTAAAAATATACCTGTTTGAAGAATTAAAGCTAACATTGAATTAAAAGAGAACAAGACAACATTAATTAAGATAATAACATTAAAAAACTTGTATTATAAATAGGTTTATAATCCCTTATTGTTATTTTTTTGTCTCCATTATTGTTTTCAAAGATAACTTTTTTATTAATCTATCATTTATACGCTGCCTGATGTATTTGATATCACTTCCTCATAAATAACTTTAAGCTATTTCCTTCTCTTTTCAGGGGACCCTTTGAACATATATTCCTTTACTTTGGTTTTTAAATTGGTCGGCTAAGTCTTTTTGCTTAAGAAGTTACAATGTGAACAAAAAAAAGTAATTATTAAAAAAAATCACTAAGTTAGCCGCTGAAAGAAGCTAGAAGAAGAGAGACATCTAATAATAAAAAAAGAAATAATTATAAAGCATATAGTCATTCACCATAGTAAAGAGGTTTTTACTTAAGTTCATGTTGTTTGAAAGTGTATTTTTAAAGGACACCTCTGGAATGAAGAATAGAAACCCCTTCTTCATTATTTCCAAATGGGAAACAAGAGTACCAAATTTTGACGAAAGCGATTTTATCAAAGTAATTCATTCCAAGTGTTATATACTACCACCCAGATTACCAAATAAGTTAATCGTATGTTATTAAATGTCCATTCAGAAAAAAATGAAGATGATTCAGTCCAACTTACTAACAAGTTGTATTTATAATATTTACAACGACTGTAACGTACCTGCTAATTGAATTCAGATTGTATTACAAATAAAAAAACAACCAACTACCTTTAAATTAAGATTGATAGAAAACTTAATTAAAAATAATAGGTTTTGGAAGGAAACATTTTTTTACGATGTCAACTACTGTTTCAACTATGAGACATCAAGTATTGAAATGAAACTTTCATGTAAATTGTGGTCAGAAAATAAAATCTCAAACTTATTAGAAAAGCCATTAGGTTCAAGTGTCCATAAAGCAAGTGATTCTCCCAGACTAGAATATCTCTCTGAAATTAAAATAAGTGTGGAATTCTATAAAATAAAATGGATTCAACCAACTTTTCAAAGGAGCAAAATTATGACCATTCTTGAAATCACCCAATCAATAAACCAATTTTTTAGTTCACTAATGATATCTCAACTTGAATTTAAGTTTCCCTTTGTGTTCTCACCTTTGGTTAGGAAAAGAATCTTAAATCAAGAGCTTTACCTTTCCCCAATTTCAAATACTCTATCTAATTCTTCCCAACTAGTTCCTGTTATTCTTGCAATGATATCAAAAGACAAAACTGCAACAAGTTGTTTTATCCTCTTACTTTCAGCGAGAGAAATTAAAAGTGACTATACTTTAAATATTTTATGAATATATAAATTTATAAATTAACAGATTAGCTAAGTATATGTATTCTTTCTTTCAAATTCAACTAGAAAGCTCCTCACTATTCCAAATTTTATCAACAATAATAACTGCATCTTCATCAAATGTTTCTTTTAACTCTTCTAACAAAGTGTTTTTATTTTTGAATTCTTTTATGTTATCAAAAATATAATCCACCAGCTCTTCTTCATATACACCCAAATACTCCTTTATAAGTTTATCCACAAGTTTCGATTCTTTCAGTCTTCTTATTTTATTATCTAATTCTTGATCACCAAATGGTAATACGATGTGCATGTTACTGCTTGATGCATTATTGTTCAAGTTAGTTGGATAGTTACTTGTCTCATTTATAGGAATCTGTTCCATTGCTTCTTGGTTATCTTCATCTTCCTTTTCTTTTCCACTTGCCTTATTAAAGTTAATAGTAATATTAATTGCGGCTGCATTATCACTTTCCCTAGATTGTAACGAGGCTGCTGTTGCAGCAGTGTGTTTCGTCTTAACATCTACATCAGTGCTTGTAGTATTGGATAATTTTTTAGATAATTCACTAGCCAATGGTGGAATTACCACATCTGAACCATATTTCTTTCTATTTAGATCGTCTAACTGCTCTTCACTGATTCGAAACGATCTGTTCGAATCATAATACGCATCCTCTCCTAAATGCAATAATTCTTTAATAGATACAGGTTGTATCTCCAAGAGAGCAGTATTATAATTCTCAGCTTTAGCTAACTTATTTTCTAAAGTCTTTAATCTAAGTTCGATTGTAGAATTTAACTTGTGTAGTAGCTTCTTATAACGAGTTTTGGCTTCTATATTATCTTTTTCGACTCTTTTTTGTTCTGCAGAGTAGCCATCATCATCCTCGTTAACATGGGAGTCATCGGGGTAGCTAAACGCGTCACCATCATCACCATCAGTAGTTAAAATATTGTTAATGGGAGTTTTATTCATATTCTGTTTTTTATGAGTATCTTCAAACATCTGAACCATTTTTTGTCTCCTACGTTGGTTTTCTTCAATACTATCCTTCAACATCTTCTCCCTTTCAATTGTAATAACTCTGCTTCGAAACTCTCTAATATCTTTACAAAGCTGACCCAATGACTCTCTCGGAAGATCACTTAATGTACTGAGATCAATTTGATATTCATCTGTAGTTAAATTTTTGGACTGAGGGTTATTCATTTTATTTGAACTACTCCCATTAATGACATACTCTTCTAACTTTTGTTCCATATGCTGTAAGAGAGCTGCATATGTAGACTCATCATATTCTTTATTTGCTAATTTCGAAGAAATTAGCTTTGTGAGACTCTCATCGAAGTTAATGGAAAATTTAGAAGAATGGTTTCCCAATGATTCAAAGAGGGCCAGAAATTGATGAAATTTTGAATAATCACTGTTTTTGATGGACATCTGGACAAAAATATCTTGAGTTTCAAACCCAGTCGCAAAGATTCGTGACCATGAGTTGAGTTTCAAAACGTTCTTATCAATTGTATCTTTTAAATAGTCTTTCAAATAGTCTATCCATTTTGTTAATAACGTTTCTATTTTATCAGTAGAATCTATGTAATTAATAGATCTAATGGAAAATGTTGTTAGTGGAGTGTTGTTTTGCAGAAATTCATCTATTGGCTTGTATTTTGATGTCAAATCTCCCCTTAGTTCATTAGTTCCACCACCAAAAGTACTTATTGTCTCTTTATTTGGACCCACAGAAATATTATTGGACGCCAATTGTTTATTCTTCAGCGTCTTCTGTAATGATTCTTGAAATTTACCCAGGTCTGCTCTCAGTATTGGGATATATCCACTTTTCTTAACTGTGCTTTTCCATTCATCCTCTGAATGTAAGTAACGTTGGGGACATACCCATACCAGATCACTCATTTACAATATTTAACTATGTTTTATGGTCCTTTCGGTATTTGAAACTTGTATAAATAATATTTAAAGATTCAAATTGCATTCTCTTGTGTTAAGTTTTCATATCATCACTTACTTTACCTTCGTTACAATTTTTCAAGGTTTTCTTGAAAATTTCAGAGAAACACGAATATTTACAAAAAAAGATAAAATCGAAACATTTAAATGACTCCACAGCCACTAAAAACAATTATTAGTTACCATTGAAGACTATATCGCAACCCATCACACTCGACTAGAAACTAAATCATGTCTACCGTAGAAGTTGTATTAACTGTGGGTAAATTGGATGCATCCTTAGCCTTACTGACTACCCAGGATCATCATGTTATTGAATTTCCAACAATGTTGTTACCTGATAATGTTAAAGCTGGTTCCATCATCACCATGAATGTTCGTGAAAATGTTCCTGAAGAACAAAGACAAAGAAAGACCTTCGAAGAGATTCAACAGATTATCTTAGAGAAATATGGTTCTAAGAGACCTCAAGCCCCAGTATTAAATATTGTTAACACCACTCAAACCAGTTGTGTCTTATCTTGGGACCAATTATCCCTTGGTTCTGCCAAATTAAAGCAATTGATCCTTTATAGACAAGGTGTACGTTCTGCTGTCATCCCTAACCCATTCAAGGTTACATCTACTAAAATTTCTGGGTTATCTGTCGACACTCCTTATGAATTCCAGTTGAAATTGGTTACTACATCTGGTCAATTCTGGTCTGAAAAGGTGAAGGTACGTACTCATAAAATGACTGATATGTCCGGTATCACTGTTTGTTTAGGTCCATTAGATCCACTATTAAATATCAATGAAAAACAGATCAAAGATTGTTTAAAAATTGTTGGAGCAAGACATTTACAAAAGCATGTTGCTATTGACACCACTCACTTTATCTGTAACGACTTAGATAATGAAGAAGATGAAGAATTAATTAAGGCCAAAAACAATAATATTCCTATTGTTAGGCCTGAATGGATTAGAGCTTGTGCTATCGAAAAGAGAATTGTTGGTGTCAGAGGGTTCTATTTAGATGCGGATAAAGGTATTTTAAAGAGTTACCCATTCCCACCAGCCTCCACTGATACTGCAAGTGATTCCAGTGAAGACGAGTTTGGTACCGAAGAAGAAGCTGTTGCTCCAGTTAGAGAAACTCCAGAAATCCGTGTCGAAGATGCATCTAATGAAGAACTTGCTACACTTGAAGAACCGGCCACCGAAGAACCTACTTTCGAGGAAACTGCTGCTGAAGAAACTCCAGTCGAAGAAACTCCAGTCGAAGAAACTCCAGTCGAAGAAACTCCAGTCGAAGAAGAACCAGTTACTGAAGAAAAACCAGTTGCTGAAGAAGCCCCAGTTGAAGCAACCCCAGTCGAAGCAACCCCAGTCGAAGCAACCCCAGTCGAAGCAACCCCAGTCGAAGCAACCCCAGTCGAAGCAACCCCAGTCGAAGAAGCCCCAGTCGAAGAAGCCCCAGTCGAAGAAGCCCCAGTCGAAGAAGCTCCAGTCGAAGAAGCTCCAGTTGCTGAAGCTCCAGTTGAAGAAGCCCCAGTTGAAGAAGAAACCGTCACTGAAGCTCCAGTTGAAGAAGCTCCAGTTGAAGAAACTCCAGTTGAAGAAACTCCAGTTGAAGAAACTCCAGTCGAAGAAACTCCAGTCGAAGAAGCTCCAGTTACTGAAGAAGCTCCAGTTACTGAAGAAGAACCAGTTACTGAAGAAGAACCAGTTACTGAAGAAGAACCAGTTACTGAAGAAGAACCAGTTACTGAAGAAGAACCAGTTACTGAAGAAGCTCCAGTTACTGAAGAAGAACCAGTTACTGAAGAAGCTCCAGTTACTGAAGAAGCTCCAGTTACTGAAGAAGAACCAGTTACTGAAGAAGCTCCAGTTACTGAAGAAGAACCAGTTACTGAAGAAGAACCAGTTACTGAAGAAGAACCAGTTAAAGAAACCGTCACTGAAGCTCCAGTTGAAGAAGCTCCAGTTGAAGAAACTCCAGTCGAAGAAGCTCCAGTTACTGAAGAAGCTCCAGTTACTGAAGAAGAACCACTTACTGAGGAAGCTACTGTAGAAGCAGAAGGGGAAGATTATAAAATAACTGAAACTGAAACCGAAACTGAATCAGAAGATGTGAATACTACAGAATCTACTCCAAATAATAATGGTAACAAGTCAAAGAATAATAAGAAAAAGAATAAGAAGAAGAAAAATAAGAGACGTTAATTCATTTAATTACATTAGTAGATATTTTCTGAACTAGTAAAATCTATGTACTAACCTTTTGAGTATAACAGAATGAAAATATAAGATGTATAATTTCAAATCAGTTGTAATATAAAATATGTTAAAAAAAAAAAAGATATGTATCTTTCTTGTGAGTGTCGAACTAGAGATTGGATGTGTATTCTTTCTGTTTGACTTTTAATACAGTCTTGAAACGATTTCTTAACCTGTTGTTTAGCTTTGTATGTCAATTAATTAGTTAAAAATAGTAACGCAGGGACTGCCGTAACAGGAAACAATCTGAGATTCCGGAGCGCGAAAATTTCAATTTTCTCGAGATGCAATTTTTCTTTGTTTTCGTTCCGTTTTTGGCGTAAAACTAAAATTTATATGAATTTAATATGGAAATTCTCGAAGATCCTAAACAAGTACTTTTGGAAAAATTATGATAAAAATAGCTTTTTTCACTTTGAAATATTGGATTTTCTCACGGAGGAGAAGTGAAAAAAAATAAAAAACGATTTTGAAAGGCGAGAGATCACATAGGCATCTTATCTGGCAATTTTGAAACAGTTTTGGAAATATTAACAGCCACGATACTTTGGAAAGTTTTCTTCTTATCTTCATCACAGAACACACCCCAACAGTTGACATTTGAGAACAAGATATTTGATGCTCATTGGGTTTTATTTTCACATTTAACGTTTCACTATTCTCTTCATTTCTCACTCGTTAAATAACATCAACAACCACAACAAACACTGCAAGTTTAATCATATATCACATTAACAAGAATAATTTATATTAATATCTGTTTTTTATCACTTTTAACTACTCACTCGTTATTTTTGATCATTACTTTCGTTGATTTTATATTAAATTAATACTCCTATACAAATAAACAATTATAAATAAATAACTAGGAGTGCTCCCAAAAAAAAAACCATACAAACTAATTAATTCATAATTATAACTATAAACATTCGTTTTAGCTATCTATACCAGTAATATTATATTAATACCACATATACACACATATTTAAATCTTTTGATTTTAATTACTAATGGTCGCTATACTAAGGAAAAGTTTACTATTAAGTGCTCTTGCTCTATATTGGGTAAATGCTCAAAATGATCCAAACTTTGATAATAGCAATAATAATAATAACAATCAGACGACACCAGCTAACCAACAAGCTGCATCATCGATATCCATTGGTGGCGATAACGTTATAACACCTCCAGCATCAACTCGTGCATCAACAAGTTCCACATTCCCATCTATTCAACGTTCTTCATCATCATTCATTCTTTCTAGTTCTTCACCTTTATCATCATCATCCATTTTATCTTCCAGTACACGTGCTTCAAGTAGTAGTTTTAGACCTTCATCATCTTCAAGCTTACAAAGTTCTTCCTCTATTCATTTATCATCAAGTGTGAGAACAAGTTCATTAATCAGTTCAAGTATTCAAAGGTCAAGTTCCATTCATCATAGTAGTTCCAAACCAAAGAGTTCTTCTCATGCACAAACTTCATCATCAATTTCCTCATCAAGAAAAACCTCTACTTTATCCTCCTCCTCCTCCACTTCTTCTTCTTCTTCTTCCTCTTCTTCTTCTTCTTCTTCTTCTTCTGTCACGTCATCTTCTAGTTCATCTTCTAGTTCATCTTCTAGTTCATCTTCCTCATCTTCCTCTCAATCTACTAGTTATGCTACAACAGACCCAAGACATACCGTGACTAAAGTTATACATGGTCAAACTATTCTTTCCAATTATTACACTACAGTGACAGCTTCAGCCACACATACCTCACAATCAAATAGTAAAAATTCAAGTGGTCATAAAGGTTTAACTAAAAAAAATAGAAATATTGTTATTGGTTGTGTGGTAGGTATTGGTGTTCCATTACTTATCATTATGGGTTTCATAATTTATATCTTCTGCATTCAAAGTAAAAGAACAAATTTTATCGATTCTAATGGTAATATTGTTACTGCTTATAAACAAAATAAAGTTATGAAATTTTGGTATAGTTTATTAGGTAAAAATGTTAGTGATGAAGAATATGAATCAAGATCTCCATTAGGTAGTGGTGCTTCAGAAGATGAAATGATGTCAAATAATGATATTGTACCACCTTCTACTCTATTAGCTAATGAAATGGAAATTGATGATGATGATTTGTTACAAAGAAATGGTACTACAAAGACAACTGATACTACGCAATCTGCAAGTAGTAGATATAATAATAACAATAATAGTAATAGTAATAGCGTTAGTCAAGAAAGATCACACGATTTAATGATAGACGAAGAAAAATATTATGATGAACATGGTAACGAGCTTAATGCTAAGAACTATTGATCCATGTTTGATTTAATCACTTTATTTTCGTTTTTGTTTTTTACACCAAATTAAATTGTATATACACTTTATACAACTCATTCTCCTTTGCATACATATAATATCACATATTTTTATTATCAACTAAATAAATTAATTTCAAATTGAAATTTAAAGTTTTCTCTTACATTTTGAAGTTATCTATTTATCTTGAGCATGATTGATTCGGTTTGTACAGATCAAAGCCCCCCCCCTATACAACAGCTATTCAAATATGTCTCAACATTTTCTATTATTAAAAGCCTCTTTTCCAATCTCAGCGCTTAAGAAAAACCTGAAAATAGAGCTGTACCTCCGTGATTTTATTTTATATTATTCCTTATGTTGTCTTTTATTTTTTACCAGACAAAAATTCGCGTTTTCTAATTAATCCTCTATTTACCTTTTTAGTGATCCACTTCGCGATTCATAAACCTTTAATTCAAGAAATTCCTTAATAGGGTAATATGAAAATATAGTATGTTTCATTAGATGTTTTAATCTAAATAAAGGTTAAAACATCATTTAACTTACAAATGTAGAGTTCAATTTTCTATCATATTAGGTTAACATGTATGAAGGCTATGTAAATTCATTAATGACTAATTCTTTCTCCTTTATAGTGGGGCCATGGATTCTATACATACTGTATGGGGTCAAAGTTTTAAGTTTGTCTGGGTTTGTTGTAACACTCTGAAATGCCATTCTTGTTTTCTTCTCAGTTTGTCTAAATTAAAATTTTAAAAGGACACCAACTCATATTTGTCAAACCTCACAATTTTTTCTTTTCTTTTAGTGCTACCGTTACGATATTACCTTGGTTGTTAATGTCAAGAAGAGACACCGAGTGTATGCTGTAAGTAACAACTCACCTTAAATTATATATTTTATTTATTATTGTAACATATTATTAGAAGAGTTGTCTTCCATTATATAAAACATTATCTAAGATGTATTATAGTCCAAATAAAATAAATTGAATTATATGGTTTCCATTTATATAAGTAAAGTAGAAGTAAGAAAAATATCACTATATAGTGATATACTTGGTTTCAACAGGGGATGTAAATTTCTCTATTGTAAATTATTAATTGATCACATTATAGAGGATAATAGCATATAGGGCAATCCGGGGCAATAGTGACAAAAGTAATAATGATTTGGATAGATAATGGCCTATCCATTTACCAATACCATCTATATCTTATTTTATGCAGTTAAAATATCATTCAAGCAGGTTAACTAAACTAACTCAGTCACTTAATTTTTTTTTTTTACCATATTTCCTAGATTGTATTCCAAAATATTCCAAAAGTTTTACCCCTCCCTTACGTAACATATTTATTTTAGTGTTACTTACTTATCAACAGAAATAATTAAGTCTTTAGAGTTTTAAACCTGCTGAATAACAAGTTATTAAAGAGTATATGCACTTACTTTAATAAAAAAATAAGTTAAGGTAAGTAAAAGGAGTTGATCTCAAAAGTTTAAAACGTTTATATATTATTATTTACTACTAAATTTTTAAAAAATAAAAAAAACACATAATTATCCAAGAGTTTTACTACCTTATTGAGATATTAAAAATATAAAATGTGATCAAATTAAATATATAAGTACCATATTAGAAACCATTTGTTTCATCCAATAAAATCCGTGATAGTTTAATGGTCAGAATGGGCGCTTGTCGCGTGCCAGATCGGGGTTCAATTCCCCGTCGCGGAGATTATTTTTATATTTTTGTTGTAATATCCAGAATTGATCTCTTTTCTTCAAAGGGATCTTTTCAGCTTCCTTCTAAAAATAATTTGTAATGTCCCATTACTTGAGGTAAGTTGAAAGTGTCTTGGTCGTCATTGACGAGTTCGTCGATGACGCAAAATATGTTTTTATATATTTATCTTAAGTATGAAAAACATGTATCTTTATGTATTCTTATGTACTTTATATAGTAGAGGATATAAGAAACAAAGTCTGTTATAAACTAAGATCTCCCACCCATAATAATTGTCATTACATAATTCATCATAATTAATTTCTTCATCAACGGGTTCTTTATCAACGATATTATCTTTAATTTTTTCATGACTAGCACCTTCGTTATTAATATTTCGATCATTGAATGTTGTAACAGATTGCGGACATAATCGTCCTTTATTTTGTTACTATTTTGAATATTCATATTTAATCTAATAATCTGATAATAATACTATGAACTATTGTTCTATTAGATCTCTATTATATAAGGTAAACTATATAAATTAATAAAGATATAAAGAGAAATGAAGTTTAGATAAACCAGAACATCCTGGTTTATATATGACCATCAAGTAGAAAGGATAAGATATAACATGGTATAGTAAAAGAGTTTCTTTTTGTTAATACAATATAACGTTTCTTTTTGTTGATAAAAAGAAACGTGAGAACTCATATTGGAGGTCATTATGGTGTACACCCATTAATCATATTAGTCATAACCATTGTATTCCCATTATGATATTGGTGATATAGTAACCATACTATATTACCATAATAACCTAATAACCATATTATATTACAACATTGAATTCTTGGGGGATTTCTTGTCATCATCAATCAAATTGTTAAAAAACCGTTTTCATAGTGGATGTATTCACACTCATGATCTGGTTACTGTTGGGTTAAATCTTTTTCTTGACAATTGGTTTTTGGTTGCCACTGTTTTCATTTCTGTTGAACATAGCTTTATGCTTAGGAATGGACACATATTAATCTGTGACATCATTCTTCTTTGTCTTAAAGAAATTAGTAAAATCATTGAAAGCGTTCTTGTTAGCAGCTCTTTTCTTACCCTTGCATTCTTTGTTATTTGGTTTAGTATCAAGATTGTTGTTGGTTTCGCTAACTTGGTCGTCTTTTTATCAAAAAGATTCTGAAATTAAAACCCATCAGGAAATAATAATGGGCAAAAAAGTTGATGGTACAATGATTTTAAATGGCCAATATGAACTTTATTGACCGTTTTTAATAGATATTCCCAAATAAGAAGGGGAAATTTTTAATTAGGAATTTTGAAGCTCATATAATACTTTATACACTTTGAATAAAAAAGAAGAAATAATATAATCATTTTATTGGTTTTACATTGTTAAGCTGCGGTTAGAATATTCAATGCATCGATTTAATTCTCCATATAAATGGGTGTTGAAGAGTTATAACGTTTCCAACAATATATTTTTGAATAACTGGAGGAAAGTATGCCAGAAGACAATGAAGATATGGAATCTGATGCACTCCCAGTATCTTGATGGAAGTAAATTATAACCAACAGAATAATATACCACATTAAACCATAAATAAAACATTTCTACATAAAAAATCAACAAGCTAAATTATTAAAACAAATAGCATACCTATTCCAACCAACATTGTTGACAATATTATCCATACTTAAACTTCATTATACTATTTTGAGAATTAACATTACAGAGGGCAAAAATATATCTCAATTAAATACAGCGTTTTTCAAAACTGCCAATAAACATGAAAATGGAATAATATATACATTGCAAGAGAATATTGTAAGAGAATATTGTAAGAAAATATTGTAAGGGAATATTGTGAGAGAGTATTATATAAATTTCTGTTCAATTTAACGAAAATAAAACCTTTTAAAGAAAAAAGTAGTAATAGGAGGCAAAAGCTCTATTATATGTTCCCATGTTTCTTGCACTTTATATATTGTTTAAAAAAAATTGTTCTACCCTGTTGAAGGATCTGTAGTGTCATATTCTTTTTTAAAGAGAACCTGCCAAATTGCCTTACTAGTCACCGGAGTTTTGTAAATTTCCTTAACTCCGCTTTTTATTGCAAGGTTTTTAAAATTCCAAATAGAAGAATCGTGCAAAGATCTAAAACTCATCACAGTAATCCTGAACCATTCTTCTTCGGTGGTTAAAGATGGACATAAAAGGACAAATTGTAAAGGTGTCAATATCTCCAAAATGAAATAGTTATATTTCTTCTGGTAGCAAAGTTTAACAATTAATTGAATTTTAAAAAAATTATACGCACACATTATTATTATTTCTTTACAATTTTTCAAAATGATAGCTTTTTCAATCAAGCCACTTTTGGTTCTGGTTTTATAATCTCTATGGGGTTAATAGTTCATTAAGGAATGTATTAAAACACAAACCTGTTTTATTAATTCCGCTGGATGCTGGAGATAGAAGGAGTGCTTCAAAACAAATGGAATTGTCTTAAATAATGGCCCAGGTAATTAGGATAGTTTAACTTTGATAGATATGAAACAAGTGAAATAATTCTGCAAATAATTGATTTATAAATATTGCCACTAAATATTATTAACTTACTTATTAAGCGAGTTTGTTGTTGAGAACCAAGTCTATAAGTTAAAAACATTTTGATGTCGCCGATTTCTCATAAACTATTTGTAATGGAATTCAAAAACACTATATCCAAACGTTATTCTTAAAATGTTTACGCCCCTATTAATGATACTATTTGATTAAGAAGACAAATATTGTAAAGGACAAATTTACTTTAACCCATGTCAAGAAAGAAAACTGAAGAGAGAAAACCCAATAAAAACAATGATAATAATAATAATAATAATACTTCTTCATTATGTCTAAAAGGGGATAAATTGTAAACTTCAAACCGTTAAGAGGCAAAAATGTTTTGTTGCTTTTACTCATAACTTAGTGATGAGATCAAAAGCGTTATTGACCTTAGATACATTCATAAAAAGACCTATTTTCTCTGTGCTTTATACAAGACTAACTCACTCAAATATTAGTAAAGATCTTCTTGTTAATCTATGAATAATTTTGGTTGGATTACTTTAAACTTTTTATAAACAAGGACAACGAAATTCTTCAAAACACTATTTCCCGTCATATTATGAAAATACTACAATAAATTAATTGAAACTGGATTCATGATAATTTGTGATAAACTCGTGAAAAATCATTTGTAAAAACAGTTAAAATGTGAGTACAAGTTTGTTAGAAGGTAAACAAAAAAAAACAACATATCAATATAATTTTTTGATATCATAAAGTAATAATATTATAAGGTTTTAAGATAGATATACAAATTTAAAAGATATATATATAATTATTTGTATAAATTAAATTGTAGATAAAAGAAAAAAGTTTAAATTTTTTTTTAAAATTTATCTATAATTTTTGCATAGCAGCAATATCGGTAGATTGAACATGATCTTCATCTTCTTCAATTTGGTTTTGTAAATCTTCTAAAGAAACCTTGTCATCTTCAACAACACAGTTCATTTGTAATTTCTTAATACCGAACCCAATTGGAATAAAAGTATGAGCACCCCAAGTTAAACCTTCCATTTCAATGGCTTTAACATTAGCAACCATTTCTTCTAAATCAGTTTCATCATCCCATGGCTTAACATCAAGAGTGACGATAGATTTAGCAGCTGGTTTTGGTGGTTTGGCAGCCTTTCTAGCGTTATATTCAGCAATTCTTTCAGCCTTTAATTTTTCAGCTTCAGCATCATCTTCTTCATCATCGGAACCGAATAAATCAACATCTTCATCATCATCTTCTTCTTCGGCAGCACCAGAAGCAGCTGGGAAAGAATCGAATTCTTCAGCCTTAGCAGCTAAATGGTTAACCCATCTAGTGAAATTTGGGTAAGCAGCTTTGAAAGCATTGTAGGAAGCAACATCAGCTTGAGTAGCAGAAGTACCTTCAACGTAAGAGTTTTCAGCTAATTGTTTGTCTAAGTTAGCAATAGATTCAATCTTGGAGAAATCGGTGGCAGCCATTTTTATAATTTATTTGGGTTGGTTTATTTAAAATTCACCTAATAACAACAAGTAATAATAATACTTACAAGTAAAGATGTGTTGTGTGTTTAAATAAAATAAATATTTGATTGCATTTATATTTTGGAAAATTTTTCATTGCAAAAAAAATATTGAAAAAAAAACCGATGCGATGAGGTCATGTTCCACGAAAGAGAGACCATAATGAGGTCTGGGTCTTTGTGGGATTCTTGAAATATTTGAAATTATTCGAAATTTAAAGATAAAATAAATAAACAAGATAAAGGTGGGTTATTATGGTTATTGGAGTGAGAAGATTGTCAGAGAGTCAATTAAGTGAGAAAGGACAAGAAACAACAATGCCCACTTTACAACAACATCAAAGTTTGCTACTGCCGCAAGCATATCTAACAAACTTACATAACAGGATAAGAAATGAACCAACTTTATCATTATTAGATACATCATTAGTGAAAACACAAATTCGTGGTCATAAGAGAGCTAAAGTAGTTAATTACGCAGAATTTGATAATGAATTATTTGATGATTTAGCTGATTTTGATACTGAAAGAGATGTTGATATGGATGAAGATGAAAATATGACTACTAATAATGCTACTACTAATATACAATCTGATAATTATGATGCATCAACAACTGCCACTGATATGGATAATAATGATGATAATAATGATGATAATAATGGTAATAACAACAATAACAACAATAATAATAAGAGAATTAATCTTAAAGATAAATTACCTGATTTAGATGAACAAGATGATTTATTAAATGTATTAAAATATCCCAAAATTAGAGAAACTTTCCAACAAAGTAAATTAGCTACTCCATATAGATTAAATCTTTTGAAAAATGTTAATAATACTATTCCTTTAATAAATGATAAAGAAAATCCATCAAATTTACATGAAGATGATATAACAACAACTCCTACCACTACTACCGTAACTACCACTGTTGAAAATGAAACTTCTATTACAACTCCTTCTCTTTCTTCTGAACCAATTATAATACCAATTGCATTAAACATTGAAAATAATGGTCTTAGAATAATAGATCATTTTACATGGAATATTAATGATAATTCTATGACCCCAGAAGAATTTGCAAATATTTATTGTCAAGATCTAGATTTAACAAATAATTCAAATTTAAATCAACAAATTACAAATGTTATCATTGAAACAATACAAGAAAATGAAAATTTGGCTTCAATTAAATTTAATCAAGATTTACAAATCTTAGTTAATTTAACTTGTCATTTACAAGATTGGTTTCTTGAAGATAATTTTCAATGGAATTTAAATGATGCAAGTTTATCACCAGAATCATTTGCAGAAATTCTTGTCATTGATTTAGGTTTAAAAAGAGAATTCTTACCAATTATAACATATGGTTTATATGATTCTTTATTAAAAATTAAAAAAGAATATATGGAAGGTAATTTAAATACTGCTGCAAATTTAAATAATGAAGCTGCATTTGGTTATTTAGCTGGTGTAAGATTAAATCTTGAAGATTTAGGTGAAAATTGGGCACCAAAGATTGAATTATTAACACCAGAAGAAATTCAACGTAAAGAAATTGAAAAGGAAAGAAAATTAAGAAGATTGAAAAGAGAAAATGATAGATTAGGTAGACGTGGGAGAAGAAGATTAGATGAATTGGAATTAACTATGAAATTATAAACTTGTATATCCTTTTTTATTTAATTATTATTATATTATATATTATTATTATTACTTTCAAATTTCACTTTTACCCTTTTGCTTTTGTTACTTTACTGCTCACTTTTTTTTTTGTATTTTTTTTTGTTTTGAAGAAAAATTATTATTTCAGTATTGAATTGAAATTTTAAAAGTATTCAAAGTGAACATATACAATTTACTTAAACATTGCAAAAAGGATAATAACAACAACAACACACTCAATCTTCACGATGTTGAATTCAAAATCGTTTCGTGAAATCAAAAATGTTGCACCTTATGGTAAACCAAAGACAAGAATTACAAATAATGGTAAGAGAAAGGTTTCAATTTTTAATAAAGTTAAATCTTTAATTAATAAAAGTTTTGATTCTTTGAAATCTGGAGATGATAATGAACAAAATAATAATAATAATAATAAACTAAATAATACACCAATGGTTCCAGGTGGGTTTTTTGAAGAAGGTAATAGATCTATAAACCATTCAAAAACACATGATTCCATTATTGCATCATCACAAATTAATGCAATTCAAGATGAAGAAGAAGAAGATGATATCTCAATGGCTAATATTTCAAATGCTAAATTAGCTAATTTCTTTCGTCAAAAGGGGGATGCCCCTCTAACTGATATTGAAATGGAAGGTGTGATGTCATTAATGAGAAAATCTTCAATGCCACAATTACCATCTCATAATAATCAAAATCATAATATGGCTAATTCTACTTTCACCACATTACATCCAACTGATGAAAATATTTCAATGAATAATTTTAATACATCATCATCAAATAATAAAGTGTTTAAAAGTTCAAGAATTCTTTCCACATCTTCAAATGCAAATACTACTACCAATAATTTAACCAATGGGTTTAAAGTTCCACAATTTATGCCAAAATATGATACAACAAATGATTCAATTGGATCTCGTGTTTCTTCTGCAGCTTCAACAAGAAGAGTATTTGATTATTCTGGTATGAAATCCCCATATAGAAAAACTGTGATATTTAAATATCCATCACATCGTAGATCTGTTTCAACACCACACCCACAAGTGACAAAACATGTATCTAAAGCTCCTCAAACTACAAAGAAGGGTACCAATGGTCAAAGAATGACTAATGTTGCATCAGCTTTAGTTACTTTATTAGAAAATAATAATTCCTCTACCAATAACTCAACTAATGATAATGAACCAAAAGATAACTCAATAACGATTACTAAAGAATCAAAAAGTTTAGCTAATCCATATTCTACAATTATTCGTAAACCACAACAACGTCAACAAGTTATCAACTTAGAAAAGAATAATGAACCAGAACTTGTGGTGCAAAATCCAGTTATCCCGGTGGTAGGTGTTCCTATTGTTTCAGCTGCAAATACCACAATTACCAACACATACAAGCCAGCAAGATCATCGTCTTTATGTTCAAATGTGGTGGTAGCAGATGACGAACAAACTAAAGAACCGAAAAAGAAGGATGTAGAAGAAAAGAAAGATGTGGAAACCAAACCAGTTGTTCCACAAACTTCTTCATTTACATTTTCATTTAATAATAAGGATAAAACTAGTGAAGAAAAGAAACACAAAGAACCAGAAAATAAACCAACAACACCATTCTCATTCACAAGTAAGAAACCAACCGCCGCTCCTGTTGTTAATGCATCTGTTCCTGTAACAAAAGCTCCATTTTTCTCGATACCTATTCCAAAAAGAAAGAATGATAACGAAGATAATATTGAAAAAGTGGGAAAGAAGGAAGAGTCTGCTGTGTCTGATTCAAAAAATATTACCAAGAAATATAATTATGAATTTGAATCACCATCAAAATCCGGTATCGATGCAACAGAAATCGATGAATCCAAGGTGAATCAATTCAAGTCAATGTTTGTGTTTTAAAATAACAGGAATGAAGCCATTGATAACTACAAAAAGAAAATATATTAACACTTACACGCATACATTTGTTTTAACGATATCAAAATATAATACAAAGTAATGAATATAACAAAGGAAATGATATTGTTATTGTAAAATACTATATATTAATATATACATACAACTAAACATATATGAATATACTAATAATAATAATACTAATACGTAATTTAATTTTGGATCTTTTAAAATTTATTGATTCATCTTATATGTTATATGTTATGATTATATAAGAATAAACCAGTTATACATGTATACAAAGTTTAACTGAGATAAGGAATAGAGAAAAACGGCTTGGGAAAGAAGATAATAAAAATATCTATAAGACCTTTTGCTTAACAAAGAAGGTAGCTAAATGTTTCATTTGCCAGAAACCAACAGCACCAAGGACAATTAATTGAATAATACTCCACCACATAGCATGAGAGTTAACATTTTCAGATAAATCTCTGAATTGGGCTTCACGATCTCTCATCATGTTTTGTTCTAATTTAATTTGAACAACTTTGGTGGCTAGTAAATTAATTCTGCCTTGTAAAGTTTCCATAGTCTTCTTTCTCTTAGAGTCTAATTTGACATCAGAACCAGTTTCGAAATCTAAATTGACACGAGTCTTAGATTTAGATAACCAACCATTGGATTGAGCTTGTAAACAAATTCTATGTTCACCAGATTCTAAGGCAACAAAGGTGAAATCACCATTTGGAGAACCCTTTTGATGAACGACACGTTGATTATCATCAAAAATTTCTTCAATATCAACAATAATACTGAAATCAGATGGAGAAGCATCGATATATTGATCAGTATTACTGTCTAAGACAGAAACAGCATAACGACCTTGAATGTAAGTGTCTTTTGTTAATTCCTTTTGAAAACATTTTCTTTCCCCACCATTATTGAAATAGTAGAAACCTAAGACATTTTGGGTACATAATAAAAGTACACAAAGAGCAGTGTAAATGGAACGACCAATCATTCTTGCTTGATTTATATGGTTATTCTTACAGACGTGATAGTAATTGAGAAACTAAGATATATTATAGCTTCAAAAGCTAAATAAGTTAAGTGATTCAAACTAAAAACAACAACAGTTTATACGTGTCGCTTCTTTGAAAAAAAAAGTCGTCAAAATTTCAATAAACGCCAAATTTGCAGAATTCAAGTTAACGCGTCAACTTCCAAACCGAATATGAAAGAGAGTATTATGTGAATGTGATCACAAGCTAGAGATTTATATAAATGTTGATGGTTAAAGAACCTTAAAGAAGGGTCGGATAAGATAAGATGAATTTACTGTTACAAGATCCGTTCTCTGTTTTGAAAGAATATCCAGAAAAATTAACACATACAATCCAGAATCCTTTAGTGACAACATGTCTGAAATATAGTCCACAAGGTCAATATCTAGCATTGGGGTCAGTCAATGGTTCGGTGATGATTTTTGATATGGATACATTTAGACCTATTCATGTACTTGGTTCTCAATGTGGTGGTGCACATACAAGAGCTGTTCAATCTATTCAATGGACTGATGAGGATAATTCACATCAAAATGGGAGATATATTGTAACAAGTGGTAGAGATTGGTATGTTCGGGTTTGGGATATTTTAAATCCTGGTAAACCTCTTTTCGAAATATCCTTTGATGGCCCAGTATGGGGTTCTCAATGGATTGATTCAAGGTGTCATGATGATGATAACCAACATGAACAATTACAACAAACGCTGGTGGCTACTGTATTTGAAGAACCTTGGGCTTACTATATTGACCCTGTGAATAATATCAAATTACCTTTACAACAAGATCCAACTGAGCAACAGCAACAGCAACAAGAGACAACTGAAGCAGATCATGAAACGAAACAAGAAGATCATGGGTTTGTATTAACCAGTACAATTCATCCTAAGTTAAATAATGTTGTCATTACAGGTAGTTCTAAAGGTTGGATCGAATTTTATCGTATAAATAAAGATAGTAACACATCAACTCCTCATTTCACATTATTACATTCAGATAAGATCTCAGGCTCAAACATTAAAGATATTATCATATCACAAAATGGTAATAGAATGGCTGTAAATTGTTCCGATAGAACCATCAGACAATATACATTATCATACAATGAAACTACATCCACATTTATATTAGATTTGGAGCATAAATATCAAGATGTGATTAATAAATTACAATGGAATGCTATTGTGTTTAGTAACAAGTCTGGTGATTATATTGTTGCATCCACACATGGTTCGTCCACTCATGAATTATATCTTTGGGAAACCAATTCAGGTTCTTTAGTAAGAGTATTGGAAGGTGCAGAAGAAGAATTGATGGATATTGATTGGAATTTCCATACAATGTCTATTGCAAGTAATGGGTTTGAAACGGGTGATGTCTACATTTGGTCCCTAGTGATCCCGCCTAAATGGAGCGCATTGGCACCAGATTTTGAGGAAGTGGAAGAAAATATTGATTACCAAGAAAAAGAAGATGAATTTGATGAAATTGACGAGACTGAAGAGAAATTAAAGACTCAATTCACATTGAAAAATGATAAAGATTTGGTTCCTATTGATTTAAGAACCAGAGAGAAATATGACGTTCGTGGGAATGATTTATCTCATGATCAATGTCCGGTTCCAATAGATTATGAAAGAATCATCACCATGAATCAGCACCCATCCTCTTAATATTCCCTAACCTCACACACACACACACATATATATATATATATATATTTAGATTATGTAAGCATATATTTATTACATTTAATAGAAACTCATTGTCCTTATAGATTATTTCCCATCAATTTTAATGTAAACAACAGAGGCCAGTTAGAGCTGACCCATTGTAGAAAAAAGCAAGTATGATTAGAATAACTTATGCTATCATTTATAGGTTCATGATATACTACCCTAAATTGGGTCTTGATTCACTTGGGTAACACTTTCAATTAATATTGTCAAGTTTCTGTTTTATTTCAATTTCAATTTCAAATTCAATTTAAATGAAAACGGTAAATATTAAACATTTAAATATTGTTTCATAAACCATATACATGTTTTAAACAACAAGACAAGGACAACAAACAAAGTAGTCAATAGCCCACAATGTCTGGATACCTTAACAACCCGTTTGTGACAAATACCCCCAAAGCCTCGCCAGTCAAGGGAAAGAAAATATCAACCCCTGGTAGTGTAATAAATACATCCAATTCAACAACGTTAAATGATGATAATGGGAGCTATCCATCATTAAGTAGCAATAGCAGTACAAATAACCATGGCAGTGCTACCAAGAGGATACAGAAAAGACCCACATCACAATCATATGGGCCTAATCCGTTATTATCATCTCCTACAAGAAGACCAAGAAATTCGTCAAATTCTGTAGTATATTCTGATAGATTTATCCCAACGAGAACGGATATTAGTCTAAATTCTATTGCCTCGATTGCAAGTCCAGTGACTTTACCCAGATCTAACAGTTTTGTCAATGAGAGTGATGACCAAGTCTTATTCCAAAAAGAGAAACATGCACATGAAAGATTTGATACACTTTTAAAGAATGAAATATTTGGTGATTTATTATCAAAGGATAGCGATGAAAGTGGTCTGGACCAAATTAAATTCACAGCATCAAAAGTTAAAAGTAATAAGGTTAGTGAACCTACTACTCCATCTCCAGAAAGACGAAACTCATATTTCGAATCTCGAACAACACCGGGAAATGATCTTAATGGTGTGCTGACAGATGATGACAATGTTAACACCACAAATGAAGTTATAGATACTGATACTGGTCGAGATCATGCTAATAATAGTTTTCGAAGTCGTAATGGAAGCATGTCATCGGAAATAGTAAACTCTGCACCATCCACTCCAAGAAGATTATTCCCAGCAGAAGAATTATCTAAACCTTCCACTAGCACAGGTCGTGGTGCTAGTTTATTTACATACAGAGAACGTACACATACAAAGAGACCTTCTTCAACGTCATCTTTTATTCATTCTTCACAATTCATGGATTCGAATTCACCAGTAAGACCTGATTCCAAAAAACTGCTATTATCGCCTAGTAAATCCATAAGGAAGATTGCTAGATTACCGTACAGAGTATTAGATGCGCCATCTCTAGCAGATGATTTTTATTATGATCTGGTCGACTGGTCGTCACAAGATTTTGTTGCAGTTGCTTTACATAAATCCATTTTTCTAACCAATAACGTAACTGGTGAAGTTGTTCATCTATGTGACACAGAAGATGAATATACAAGTTTGAGTTGGGCTGGAGCAGGTACACATTTAGCTGTGGGACAAAGTAATGGTTTAGTGGAAATATACGATATAATAAAGAAGAAATGTATCAGAACTTTATCTGGGCATGTAGATAGAGTGGCATGTTTATCTTGGAATAATCACGTATTATCATCCGGTAGTCGAGATAGAAAAATCTTGCATAGAGATGTTCGTATCCCAGAGCCTTATTTCCAAACTATTGAAGCTCACCAACAAGAAGTTTGTGGTCTAAAATGGAATGTTAATGAGAATAAATTGGCTTCCGGTGGGAATGATAATATCGTTAATGTTTATGATGGTACGAACAACAACCCATTTTTAACAATAACTGAGCATAAAGCAGCTGTGAAGGCAATGGCGTGGTCCCCGCATAAGAGAGGTATATTAGCCACCGGTGGTGGTACAGCTGATCGTCATTTGAAGATTTGGAATGTTAACAAACAAACCAAATTGAACGATGTCGATACATACTCGCAGGTTTGTAATATGCTTTGGTCCAAAAATACAGATGAAATCATTACATCCCATGGGTATTCCAAATTTAATTTAACTCTGTGGGATTATCCAACTCTAGAGCCTTTGGCTATCTTGAGGGGTCACTCATTCAGAGTGCTTCATTTAACTTTGTCTGCAGATGGTACCACTGTTGTATCTGGTGCTGGGGATGAAACTTTGAGGTATTGGAAATTATTCGACAAACCAAGAACAAGACCAAAGACTGATTCATCAATATTCAGTTCTTTCAACCAAATTAGATAAAAAGAATGTATTACTAAAGGAACTATATGATACCCATTTATATAACTTTTGAATAGCAGGCCGTTATCAGCTATGTATGATTACTTAATTAACTAATCTATCGTAGTTATTATATAAATATTGTATTTTCTTTATTATAAGAATATCGCTTAAATAATTTAATTTCATATTAAGTTTACAAATGGAATAGATAGTTGTATATATTTGATAAAAAAACGTAGAGCATACATAATATTTTATTTAGTAGTATTTTTCTGTGAGTTAAGAAATTAGGCTAATAAAGTTTTAGATAATTCAGCAGCCAAGAAATCAGCCTCAGCTTTAAAGTTTAATTTATGTAGGTTGGCAACTGTGTATCTAATTCTGCTCTCGTCATTATAGGTATCTTCTCTGGCTCTAATTCTGAAATCATATTCAGCCATTTGAACCTTTTGAGTAACGTTACCAAATTCTTCTGGATTTTCTTCTTTTAATGCTGTCAATTTAGTTGCATCAATGCCTAATAATTGTTCAGCTTGGTCATTAAATAAAGAAAGCCATATTTGTCCAGTTTCATCCATAGCCGATATGGTTAACATGTATCTCCATTGAGGTGCAGCATTATCAGTTTCACACTTTTCACATCTCCAAGTACCGTCACCTTGTTCGATAACTTTTTTATTACAATTTTCATTGGAACAAGCTGGATAAGCAAACTTATCAGCTTTTAAGAAACTAACAACGGCTTTAACACTGAAATAATCACCCTTTTCGCTTCTACCTAAATTGTCAGCAAGTGCTTTCGCTAAGGTAATTCTTTGACCAATATATTTAGCAGCGTTAGCACTATTAACAGTACCAACATCTTGTTGTAAAGAGGTAAACTTAGCATCACGACCCTTTGCATCGTACCAACCCTTTAATTCATAAGCTTCTGGAATTTCTGGATTTGGAACTAAGGTACTACTGAAACCCATAGTTAAGGATTTACCACCGAAGTCTGAGACACGGACACCTTTAATGGCAACGACAGAGCCTTCTGGTAAGTTGAAATCAACAGCTAATTGATTCCAAAGACCAACAGTAATGGAATAGTCTGAATCGTCGACTATGGTGATATCACGACGATCAAATTTCTTACCAGCTTTAGATGTTAATTCGAAATGAGGGTTAACAGTTTGAATGATACCTATAACATCGACAGTAGAATTAGCTTCTTGTGTCTCAATGGTTTTTAATTTCATGAAATCAAAATGAGTCTTTGGAACATTACTTTCATCAGAGCATTCTTCCACAATGGTGTCTTTATCCATTGCTAATTCGTATGGATGGGATAGATTGGTGAATTGAGGTTTAGCAGGTTGTAACCTGGCCTTGGAAACATAGTAGACTTTACCTTCTTGTAAGATTTCACTGAATTTGGTAGCATTATCATTGAAAGCGGTGGCTCTAATTTCCCCAGAGGTGTCCAAGAAATTTACATTGAATAACTTACCTTCACCTCTTTGGTTGTGCCAAGTCTTGATATCACCTTTATATGATACACGAGCTTTAATAGTCCAAACATTTTGATATGGTGATAATTGTTCAATGGCAAAGATAGGTTTGGATTTTTGAGAACTACCACCTGTAAATCTAGATGCAGGAGTAGTAGCATTGCCGGAATTTGAGTTTTGTTGGTAAGAAATTGGGGCAGTAGCAACGGCTGGTGCTGGAGAAGTGGCATCAGATACAGCATTACCGGTTAATTCTGGAAGAACCATATCCATATGATCACCTAAATACTTGTCTAAAAAGGCAGTTTCTTCGTTGCCTACCGGAGCATCACGTTGTAAAACATTAAAATCATCAACTAAAAAGACAAACTTCTTCTTTTCAGCAATAACATGTGGTTCACCATCAAGAATTTGCATGATATCACCCTTATGTAAATCACTGGTTTGGAATTTATCAGCAGCATTGTTTCTTAAAAGAGCCTTGACATGATATTTACCATCAGAAACAATAATAATATTCTTTTTACTCTTGGTGTTCGGATCGAATTTTCTGGTGTTAAGAACTTGGTAGACACCACTTGGGCCTTGATCATATCTTTGTTTATTAGTAAACAATTTTAAAAGATCTTCTGGTTTAAGGACTGCAGCACTCATTGTAGAAATATATATGTGTTTATAAGTTCCTTTGATTTATAGTGTTGTCTAATTAGGAGTGGTGTAGTTTAAGATAAAGTGGTTTCTTTTACGCGTCTCATCTTATTTTATTATTTTATTTTATTATTTTATTTTATTTTAAAACCAATTTTCTCAAAAGCGCGTTTAAAATTTCAGTGATGGGATCTTGAAATTTGAATGAAAAGAATAATTACAATAAGAGTGTATTCATTACATTGCAAGTTTAAGTTGAATAAAAACAATAAGAGGATTATCGAGAACAAATAAAGATATGGATGAGTCTAAGGTTTGTATCAGACTTATATGTCATGATTTGAATGATCCAGATGCAGTTATTTGTCCCATGATTTTTAACATAGATGACATGGTGAAATTGCGAAGACTGGGAGTCTGTGGTATATTAGCAGGGACATTACCTAGTGCGGCTCAACAGAATGTGTTTTTGTCTATCCCACTGAAACTTATGGTTGAAGAAACCATTTGGCTGGTGTTAAACGGATATGCGGAATTACAATTCTTACAAGGCCCAATGGCAGTTCAAATGGCTACTATACTGGAGACCAAAGGAGATGAATTGTATAAGATTTCAAGAGGAAAATTACTCAAATCATTCAATTTACAAAGACAATATAAGAAAGAACAACATGAATTGAAACTACAAAAATTAGGAATTGATAGAGCTAGAGATAACCCATCTGTAAATGATAAATTAATTGAGACATCTCTATTCATTGAAACACAAAATGACTCTTTGTTTCTACCATATTATAATCAAGAACAAACACAGGACAATCCCTCCATGAATTTAAAATTATTAAACTTATTGGTAGCAAACTATTCTAATTGGAACAACTACTTATTATATCAATCGTTAAAATATAATAATTATGTAATGGCACCAGGTGGAAGATTTGGTGGTTTATTTATTGCATACCCTGGTGATCCATTAAGATATCATTCTCATTTAACTATCGATTCTGCGTTAGATTATTACAATGACCCGATTGATTTTATATCATTGACCAGTGGTGCCAGATTAGGTACTGCTGTAAAGAAATTATGGGTAATTGGTGGTGTAAGGCACAAAGGTGATTCTTATGAAAATAATTCTATACAGGAAGAAAAAGAACTTGATACTCTACTATCGAAAAGAAATAATGCGTCATTCTTCTCCATTGAATGGGCAGGTTTCGGTTAAAGGTATTGCAATCGTATTTGAAATTCATTATGACTTTGATTTTATAACACAAAACAAGCGATTTGTGAAAATGTTTCAAAATCCCATCACTGTTCCCATTAATTATTACAATGTCATGTTATTCAGTTTCACAATTGAGATTTATAAGACCAGTTCAGAATTATAGATGTTGCCCTTTAATCCCTTTCTTTTTTAGAACCTTTTTTTAGCAATCTATTTCTCTAATTTATTATAGAAAAAAATATTAAGGCAATGATAATTCTGAAAGGACCCTTTGTCAGGAATAAAGTTAAAATACAAGATTAACTTAACCCAAAATGAAGAATGGAACAAGTACCAATATTAGATGCGCCCCTCCATGAGGCATATAATATTTTTTCTTAACAAAACCATTTTCTTCATAATAAACTCAGAGTTACGACAAAGAGTGGTTTATAAATAAAGGAACATAAATTTTACAAAGGGGATATCTTTTGTTTAATAGATCCCCCACAATTGTATCCAGATTTAAACATTGGAACTGATAATCCTTCAGGGAAAGATGACGATATGTATCCAAAAAACTTATGTGTAAATATTTGACTCCCTTCAATGGGAATTTTATTCCTTTGAATCTATATTAATAAAGATAAATTCAAGAATATTATTCATTCTGTTGGATCCAAAGGTCTCACTCTCAGATTGATTTATAATTATATAAGCAAATTAAAAAATACAAATCTACAGATAAGAAGATATCATGTCGACAGAAGAGGATTATCAAGAAAAAAATACCCCTCTCCAAGGAGGAGCTCCGCCTACTCTAAATCCAGCAGCTTCTCCTACAATTAACCCAGCGACAACTTCACCGGCTCAGAATCAAACGAATCCACCCAACAAAACTGAAGCTTATGATGAAAGTGGGGAAGAGTCGGAGGAAGATATTGATCAATTGATCGAAGACCTACAATCTAATAGGGATTATGACGAAGAAGCTTCTATAGACTCAGAGGAAGCGGTTGGCGGTCAAAGGGTGGTGCCAGATGAGATGTTACAAACAGATCCTAACATGGGTCTTACCACTGATGAAGTGTTAAGAAGAAGAAAGAAATATGGATTGAATCAAATGAGTGAAGAAAGTGAGAATATGTTTATTAAATTTTTAAGTTATTTCATTGGACCCATCCAATTTGTTATGGAAGCTGCTGCTATTTTGGCAGCTGGTCTAGGTGATTGGGTTGATTTTGGTGTTATCTGTGGTCTTTTAATGTTAAATGCTTGTGTTGGTTTTATTCAAGAATACCAAGCAGGTTCGATTGTTGACGAATTAAAGAAGACATTGGCTAATACTGCAGTAGTAATTAGAGATTCTGACTTGGTTGAAGTTCCAGCCAATGAAGTAGTCCCTGGTGATATATTACAATTAGATGAAGGTACTATTATCCCTGCTGATGGTATGGTTGTCACAGAGGACTGTTATTTACAAGTAGACCAATCTGCAATTACAGGTGAATCTTTAGCTGCTGACAAGAGATATGGTGATCAAACCTTTTCATCATCAACTGTGAAAACTGGACAAGCATTTATGGTGGTTACAGCTATTGGTGATAATACATTTGTGGGACGTGCAGCTGCTTTAGTTGGACAAGCATCTGGTGGCCAAGGTCATTTCACTGAAGTTCTAAATGGTATTGGTATCATTTTATTAGTGCTAGTGATTATAACTTTACTGTTAGTTTGGACTGCCTCATTCTATAGAACAGATGCCATCGTGACAATTCTAAGATTTACTCTGGGTATCACTATTATTGGAGTTCCAGTCGGTTTACCTGCTGTTGTTACTACTACCATGGCTGTTGGTGCTGCGTATCTAGCAAAAAAGCAGGCAATTGTCCAAAAATTATCTGCTATTGAATCTTTAGCCGGTGTTGAAATTTTATGTTCTGATAAGACTGGTACTTTAACCAAAAATAAGCTATCACTTCACGAACCTTACACCGTTGAAGGTGTTTCTGCTGATGATTTGATGTTAACAGCTTGTTTAGCTGCTTCGAGGAAAAAGAAAGGTTTAGATGCTATTGATAAAGCTTTTCTTAAATCCTTAGCTCAATATCCAACTGCCAAGAATGCATTAACTAAGTACAAAGTACTTGAATTTCATCCATTTGATCCTGTTTCCAAGAAAGTTACTGCTCTTGTAGAATCTCCAGAGGGTGAAAGGATCATATGTGTTAAAGGTGCTCCATTATTTGTCCTAAAGACTGTGGAAGAGGATCATCCAATTCCAGAAGATGTACATGAAAATTATGAGAATAAGGTTGCAGAGTTAGCATCCAGAGGGTTTAGAGCTTTAGGTATTGCAAGAAAGAGAGAAAACCAACATTGGGAAATCCTAGGTGTTATGCCTTGTATGGATCCTCCAAGAGATGATACTGCCGAAACTGTTCAAGAGGCAAGAAATCTTGGATTAAGAGTCAAAATGCTTACTGGGGATGCTGTCGGAATTGCTAAAGAAACTTCAAGACAATTAGGATTGGGTGTTAATATTTATAATGCTGAAAGATTGGGTCTTGGTGGTGGTGGTGATATGTTAGGTTCTGAATTAGCTGATTTTGTTGAGAATGCAGATGGGTTTGCTGAAGTATTCCCACAGCATAAATTTAGAGTGGTTGAAATCTTACAAAACAGAGGATATTTGGTGGCAATGACTGGTGATGGTGTTAATGATGCCCCATCTTTGAAGAAGGCAGATACAGGTATCGCTGTTGAAGGTGCCACTGATGCTGCTAGATCTGCCGCAGATATTGTTTTCTTGGCACCTGGTTTATCTGCTATCATTGATGCTTTAAAGACATCAAGACAAATTTTTCATAGAATGTATTCTTATGTGGTTTATCGTATTGCTTTATCATTACATTTAGAAATTTTTTTGGGGTTATGGATTGCTATTTTAAACAGATCGTTAGATATTAATTTGATTGTTTTTATTGCCATTTTTGCAGATGTTGCTACTTTGGCCATTGCATATGATAATGCACCATATTCTCAACAACCTGTGAAATGGAATTTACCAAGATTATGGGGGATGTCAATTATATTAGGAATTGTATTAGCCATTGGTTCATGGATTGCTTTAACTACTATGTTTTTACCAAGAGGTGGTATAATTCAAAATTTCGGTTCTATTGATGGTGTAATGTTTTTAGAAATCTCATTAACAGAGAATTGGTTAATTTTTGTTACAAGAGCTGTTGGACCATTTTGGTCATCATTACCATCATGGCAATTAACTGGTGCGGTTTTTGCAGTTGATGTTATTGCTACAATTTTCACATTATTTGGTTGGTGGTCACAAAATTGGAATCATATTGTGACGGTTGTACGTGTTTGGATTTGGTCACTTGGTGTATTTTGTGTTCTTGGTGGAGTTTATTATGTCCTTTCTGAATCTGTTGCATTTGATAGATTAATGAATGGGTTACCAGTTAAAGAAAAGAAATCAACAAGAAGTGTAGAGGATTTCTTGGCTGCAATGAGAAGGGTTTCTACACAACATGAGAAGGAATCTTAAAAGTTCATGTTTAAGATTATAATCATTATTTGATTATAATTAAAAAGATTTTATTAATACTTAATCAATTAGGTTATTTCATATCTTTATATTCTTTTTAATAACTTTCTTATCTAATATAATATTCAATTGATAATAATTTCAGTAAAATTTATAATTGTCGTTTTAATCGACCACTTGGGAGTTTGAAGTGATAAACACAGGATGAACTTGTGCTTTAAGACCATTTGTTCAGCAGTTTACAATTTGGTATACAAGATAAATCAAAATAAATAAAATATTATAGAGACAAGAAGAATAAAAAGAGAATAAATTAATTTTAATTAACATTATATCAGATAATAAATTTGGTAAAATGGGTTATCTTCCTGTGTATTTGGTTCAGAAGCAGAACTGAAAAATAGGTTTTTCATCATTGTAATAATGTTAAATTAAAAAAAAAATATATATTTCTTAAAATGAAATATAAGAAATTGTAATATAGTAATACAATTATATTATGCTTTCGAGTTATAAATAAACAAAATGAATTTTGAAAAAAAAATGAAGTAAAAAAATAATAATAATTAAAAAGAAATAAATGTATTCAGATGGTGATGCATGTTAGTATCCATGGCACATATTCAAAGAATCATCGCCGGATAATTAAAGGCAAAGTGGTGCCTATTCATCAATTAGATTTATTTTCTTCTTTTCAATATTAAATCAATTTTTAAATCAATTTTTTTTAAATCCATAATTTTCATAATAATAGAAAAACAAAAATATTAATTATTACTTTAATTAATTATATTTTTTTCTTCTTTTGCAATGGAAATAATATTAGATCATAAACGAAGAATTCCTTAACAATTTGTTCCTGCATATACATCCTCAGAGTCGATAATAAATTATCAGTTTTTAAAATCACCTAAAATATTATAACCTTTTCAACAACAAAAGAAGACACAAACAAAAAAAATAAAGTAATATAATAAAACAAAAACAAATTCCAAAGATCCTAAAGAGAAAATAAACTCATTTATCAAATAGATTCCCACCTATTTAAATTATAAATGTTTTTAAACTCTTAAGATTGATGCAATTGTCCTTGGTTCTTATTCTTTAGAGCGTATCAAAATACAAAAATTGGAATAGGAATTCTTCAATCTGGAAATAAATTGAAATTCAAAGGCTTTTATATGAAAGAAAATTTCCAAAATTGAAATTGAAAAAAATCTTGAAAATTTTGTATGGCACTTTGAAAGAATCACCGATGACGAAGTAAGAACCAATTCCATTAGGGTTTCAAAAGTGTTTAATACATGAATAAACTTAAGATGACACAAATATATGTTTAAAACTGAAGATAATTACAATGATTGTATAGAGATGACGTGCTATTATTTTTATATTTAATGAATATGATACTAAATTATATAGAAAAAAATAATAATAATAATATATTATTATTAGATTATTTATTCAGCAGAAGCTCTAGTGTAAATAGCTTGAGTGGCATGTTTAGAAACTGGCTTGATGATACCTTCGGCTTCTAAATGTTTTAAAGCAACTCTGGCTAAAGAACCACCTAACTTTAATCTATCGACTAAGACAGAGACAGAAATATATTTGTAAGTTGGAACTTCCTTTAAGATTCTGTCGTATTTTTCTTGATCTAAGATAACAGCATGTTGAGCTCTATCCTTATGGGATTTTCTGGACCACTTCTTCTTAGATTTCTTACCACCGGCCATAGCGGCAGCGGCCTTTGCAGCCTTAGATAATTGAACTTTTGGAGGCATTATAAATTCTATTGAAAAAAAAATCAATTTAAGATAGAAAGATAACAATATCGAAATTATCATTCATAACTAGTTGTTAGTACTTTTGGACTTTGACTTTAATGTAGTGAAGGTCTAGTTGTCTTGTCAATTTTATATATTTCAGCTATTTTTTTATAATTTTCATATTATCATTTCATATTGATGTGATCTCTCTTTTTTCCACAGTTGACATTACGACATTCGTATTCAAACGTATTAGTACATACTCTAAAACTAACGTTACTTGGTTATTTAAGAAAAGATAAGATGAAAAAAAAATGTCACTACAATATATATATAAATTATAGATTTACTTATAATTTAAACATATCTCTTTGTAAATAATCAAAATAATAATACTAATAATAATAATACTAATATTAAGAATAATTAGTGATATTTCACAGTTAATGCAAAAAAAGTGGAATTTCTCACGAAATTTTTCAAATTTTCAAAATTTTTTTAGAAAAAGATGAAATTACCGAAAAGGGAAATATTTTGGGGTTTCCAAAGCCAAATTTACTCTAAAAATTGCCGGAAAGGGAAAGTTTACTGCTTATGACTCAAGGTGTGCAGGTGTTAAACATCTTACAAAACAGTCCTAGATGGTAAAAAGGTTAGAAATCTAAACTGTTTTCAACATTAATATTACCTTTGAAGACTCTAATTGTGATCCACTGAACGTGGTTCATTCTGATATGTCTAAGAATACTGATTTAAAGTGATAAAAAAGGAAAAAAAGATATTAAGTTCTTATCACTTGACTTTTTTAGTGTTTAAAACAACTGCTTTATAACTTAAATTATAACTCACGTTAAACTTGACATATTTTCAATGTAATATTAGAAATTTCTTCCAGAATTATTCAGTAATTTACAAAAAGAACAATTAATTCATGACCAGATCCATACTTTGTCAAAAAGAGTATATTTTGAAAATTTCAACAAATCCGATATAGTGTAACGGCTATCACATCACGCTTTCACCGTGGAGACCGGGGTTCGACTCCCCGTATCGGAGTTTATATTCAATATTTCAATTTGAGAATTTTTTTGAAGACATTCAATATAGCTGTTTTTTTTTTGTCTAGCCAACATAGGACTTAAATAATAAGCTCAAATCAACTTTAAAGTATAATATTGTGTTTTGGGGTAATTATCTACTCTTAAATTTAATAATATTGTTTTTACATATTTAATTTACCTATTTTTGCCTTTTTTACTCTAAGTTTGACGTATCTGAAACTATTGAATATGTCAAGAAATAGCTTTCACTATTATATTAAGTTTATATAACAAAGTGCATGCTAGGATTTAAATTTTGGATAAAATTTCTTTATTCTTAGTAATTGTTTATTTTGGAACTTTCAATTTAAGATTAGGATTAAGCAAGGAATGTCATAAAATTAAAATATATTAAAAAAATTAAAGTTATTTTAAAAGTTTGTATTTAAGTTATATACTTTAAAGTATAAATCCAGCAATTTTAAAGTAATAATTACATCACAAATACCATACCATTCTTATTAAAATTCACTTTGAAATTATATTTGGTATTTTAAATTCTGACAAAATTAGCTTATCATCAAAGAACACAATATAAGAAGTTAATTTCAAATAAATTATAAGTAATACCAACTTTAAAACCTCAAAAATAATCCGATGTTCAAATCAAACTTCTTCAACTCACTTTCAATGAAATCAGTTCACCTTTAACATGCACTTTGACACATTAGATATGAACTATTTTACCCGGTTTGCTCACTTAAAATCTTTAATTTTGAAAAAAAAATGAAAAGTAGGAGCAATTATTGTTAACATACATTGAAGTTGAAGCTTAATTTCAATGAAGTTTAAATCCATCTTATATCAAATTTACAAACAATACAAGTCTAAGATACATATTCCTTAAATTTTATTCTAATAATAACAATTAAGAAATGTCAAAAAGAGGTGCTGGTGACCAATTAACCAGAGAAAACTATAATAATAATAGTGATGAAGAAGAACAACAGCATAATAATATTATGGCCTCATCTGAAGTTATGAATAAGAGAAAAATTGCCATGCCAAAGAGGAAAATGGCTTTTAGTAATAAGATGAGTAGCACTGCTGCTAAGGATGAATCATCCTTTGCCAATGCTTTCAATTTTACCAAGAAGGCTAAACCAGCTGCTCCTTCCGCTGATGATGAAAGACCAGCCAAATTAAAGGCTTTAAATGAACAATTCAAATCTAAGGTAATTAATATTCTTAATTCGGACGCCTGTTCTGATTTATCCTCTTTATTTACCAAATATTCTCAATATATCAATGAAGTTAATGGTCAAGTAAAGAAGGATGCTCTTCCAGCTACCAACTTATCTCCTTTTGCTAATGTCTCTAAGCCAGCTGAACCAGTCAAACCAACTGAAACCAAATTACCATCATCAGGTTTTACCTTTAGTTTAAATAAAGCTGCTCCAGAAACACCAAATATTGCTGTCCCACAAGCCAAGAAGCAAGAAGATAAACCGGAACCATCAGAATCTGAATCTGAATCAGAATCTGAGGATGAAATTAAGGTTGAAGGTCCAAAATTCACAATAAGTACTGCACCAATTAAATCTGATTCCGTATTCTCTTTTGGTCCAAAGAAAGTGGTCCCAAAGGATGACAGTGATAGTGAAAGTGATATTGAAATTAAAGGACCAGAATTTACTTTCTCTGGTAGTGTCAAGAGTGATGTTTTCAAATTGAAACCAAAGGAAAAAAAAGCTGAATCTACTGAAAAGCCAAAGAATGTATTTAATGTTACTCAAAAGGAGCAACCGGAAGAAAAGAAAGCTCCATCTTTCTCATTCGGTATTAAAAACCCTGAAGAAAATAAAGACACTCCAACTAACGACAAACCTGCATTTTCATTTGGGCAATCTTCTACTACTTCAGCTGCTAAACCAAGTTTAGGATTTTCTTTCAGTAAGCCAACTGAAAATTCTATTAATGACAAGTCTGAATCAAAGACTCCATCTTCTGCATTTTCATTCAATAAATCAACCGAACCAAAGGAAACCGAAGCTACTGAAGCTACACCAACGAGCGCGTTTAATTTCCTATCGAAACCAGCTTCTAGTGACTCAACCTCCGATGTTAAGAAGGATGAAAATAAACCTGCATTCTCTTTTGCTCCAGCATCTAGTTCAAATACTTCAGCCGCTCCATCCTTCTCATTCGGTGTTAAGGCACCTGAAACTACAAATGATAAACCACAATTTGGTTTATCCCCTGTTGCTCAAGAAGATAACAAAAAGGAAAATGAGAAACCTATATCAGCTTTTGGTCAGACTCCTGCTACCACAGAAGAAAAAAAACCTTCTTTCACATTTGGCCAAACAACTGCTAAACCATCATTTAGCCTTGGTCAAGGTAAAGATACTGAATCAAAAGAAAACAATAAATCTACTTTCACTTTTGGTAAATTAACAAGCACCACTGATGATAAAAAGCCAGATACCAAACCATCTTTTACTTTTGGTAAATCTAGTTCTACAGCTGAAGATCAATCAACAACCAAACCATCTTTCACATTTGGTCAACCTACTTCCAACGGTGTTACCGCAGATGAAAAAACTGACACTAAACCATCCTTTAGTTTCGGTATAAATAAAACTGCAGCTGCTGCACCATCATTTAGTTTTGGTAAGCCAGCTGATGATTCAACAAAATCTAGCACATCTCCATCTGGTGGTTTCAAGTTTAGCTTACCATTTGAACAAAAAACTACACCCGTAACTACTGAAGGTGACAAGAAAGAAGAAGAAAGGAAGAGCGAAACTGAACCCAAGCAAGAAACTGTCACCACCGAAAGTGAACCAAAGGATGGGAATAATGAAAGTGAAGCGTCTACCCCAATAGATCTACAAAATGGTGAAGAAGATGAAACAAAATTGTTTGCTCAAAGAGCCAAATTAATGGTTTTCAATCCCGAAACCAAAAAGTATGATACCCAAGGTGTGGGTGAGATGAAATTACTACAAATGAAGGATGATAAGAGCAAAATCAGATTGCTGTGTAGATCTGATGGTATGGGTAACATTTTACTAAATACATCTGTTGTGAAATCTTTCAATTATACTCCATTAGTTGCTGAAAAGGAAGAAATGGTTAAAACCCCAACTGTGGGGGCTGATGGTAAATTAACTACTTATATTGTCAGATTTAAGCAAAAAGCTGATGGTCGTTCTTTTATTAAATCTATTGAAGATGCAAAGAAGGATATGTAAGACTACTATAAATAATAATACAAATAAATAAAAAAATGAAATATCTTCTAATTTAAACTATTAAAATCTTATTTATTATGATACAATCTATAATTCAATATCATCAAATTCTCCATCAATTAATTCTGTAAACCTTGTGACTGCCCACTCTATTCTTCTTTTATCTCTCACATATGCCTTTTCCCCTGGTTTACCAATTAGAAGTTTCTTATATTTCAACTTCTTACTAATGAACCATTTCAAACTCTTAAGAATAGTTGGTTTATTCTCAAGATTAATCCCATTTGCAATAATCGAATTTAAGTGTTCATCGGTGTATTCAAAGGTTCTATTACCTTCGGAATCCTTACCCTTCTTCTTTTCTGATTTCTTACCTATGGAAAGAAGCATAAAGTATAATATAACTTCGATGAATAGGACACCATCACTGTTTAAACCACCCATTATAGGAACATGCTTGAAACTATCAAGTTTTAAAAGCCCCTCAGAAAGTAAATAGCCAAAAAATTTACCTTGGCTTGCAATTCTAGCTAACCTCTTTTCTTCATCACCATCGAAATCATCATCACTCATGTCATCTTCAGAATCTGAGTTAGCATGGTCTTCAAATTTTTTGATTGTTTCCCAGAATAAAAATTGGAAAGATTTTAATAATTGGTGATGTTGCTCACAAACTTTGGAAACAACAAGACCATAATATGGATTATAACCGTTTTGACCGGCATCAGCAAGTAAACAATGTAAAACAACCTTTGGAATTTCTAATAATTGTCTATTCTTTAGATTTAACTTTTCTAATTTTTCAAATGCATCAAAGTAATCTTGAGCTGACATAATACTGACAAAGATAGCACGACGGACATCAGTATTCATTCTTTGTTCTCTAGCAATCTTATCCCAGTCAGGAATATCATCTAACAAATCATCTTCAAGGGATATAGTTTCGTGGATTTCTTTGGTTGTCTTGTTGGAATCTTTATTTTGATCAAACGCAGAATCCATATTACCTCTCCATGAAGCACCAACTAACCACCATTTACCCTTGGTACCAACATTTCTGATATCATCTAAAGAAACTTGTAACGGTTCAATTGAGACCGCAGATTTAATTATAGAAGCGATATTCTTTTTCAAAGGATGGAAATCTACTGCAATAACAGAGGCTTTTAATCTATTATTCTTTAAATCGGATAATGTACTTAATAAAAATTGTAGTCTTGGACTTTGTTCCTTTAGGTCTTTAACATTTGTTAATAATTCCGATAAAATATCTTTTAAGGCGGACGGGTCATCACCACGGATCAATTGACCAGAAACTGCAACAACCCTCAACAATAATTCTGTAGTAAGTTCATTAGGAGATGAGACAAATGATCTGATTAAATCGTATATCAATCTACAAGAGATAAATCCAAAATTGTAACAGTACGCTAATAATGTAATAATATTATTACATTCTTTTGGGAGATTGACTGCTTCGTCAGTTTTAATGTGTTCGACTGCTTTAGTTTGGGTTACATAGTGAGATAAAAAGACCTCAACAACGGTTTGAATAAAAGATGCACCAGTTTCTAACCCTCTTAATCTGAATAAAGCAAAAGCAACTGCTGCATAATTCATAATAAAACCATCTAGTAATTTACTTTTTTGACCAATAATTTCCAGTATTTGTTTGGTAATAACGTCAGTAACGTAATTACGAGGATAATTATCGTACAATTCATTTAATGCAGTAATAATGACAGTAATATTAGAATCAGACAACTTATTTAACGATGATTTAACTCTTTTTCTGATTTCAGCAATGACAGCCGACTCTTCATTCGACACTTCAAATTGCTTCTTTCTCAAAGATGGCGGAATATATGCTTGAGATTCATCCGCTGGAGAAGCCGCCACATATGGGTTTTCTTTCTTAGAAGATTTACTTTTCTTGTCACCTTCTAGTTCACGTAATTGTTCCCATTCTTCTTCATCTAAATCATCTTCATCGAATTCGTCGAAATCACCTTCAGAAAGTTCATCATCAGAAGAGAATGGATTTTCAACATGTTCTTCTGATTCCTCACTTGATTCAGATCCAGATTCTTGTTCGGATTCTTGCTCAGATTCACTTTCTGATGCAGCCTTATCAGATTTACCTGTAAGAGCAAAATCACCATATTCTTCGTCATCTTTACCATAGTTTTCAAAATAATCAAGACCGTCTAATAAACCACCAATGGCATCAAATTCATCTCTGGCATGAATAGTTTTCTTTTTACCTTTCAGTCTTAATTTCTTCGCATAATATTGCATATCCATTTCATCTCTTTCAATAGCAGCCCTTTCAGCAGGTGTTAAAGGAAACACGACTTCTTCTTCCTCAACATTTCTTTCTTTCTTGGGCTTACTCTTTTTATCTTGCTTTTTAGCTTTTAGAGCCGCAATGGTTTCTTCAGGTGTCATAGAGTCTTCATCTACATTTTTCTTAGACTTTTTGAGTTCTTTTATTTTCTTTAATTTGGCCATGGTTTCCTCAGCAGTCATAGGTTCATCTTCACTCTCTTGATCATCTTCACTGATATCATCGCCGACTTCATCTTCACCACTTTCTTCACCATCATCGTCGTCATCACTACCTTCATCTTCTAGATCACGTAATTGTTCCCATTCTTCTTCGTTTAAGTCCCCTTCATCGAATTCATCAAAATCGCCTTCGGATAGTTCATCATCAGAGGAAAATGGTAACTCAACTTTTTTTTCTTGCTTAGAATTGGATTTCTTCGAGGGTTTCTTACCATCGAATCTTTCTTGTTTTGATTTTTGAGCAACATTATGAGTGAGCCTAGGTAATTCCTCCACTTCATCATCTGATTGTAGTAAATGCCCTTTATGTTGTCTCTTTTGCTTCTTTTCAGCTCTTTGTTGTTTTCTTCTATCTTTTCTATTCAATTGTTTATATGAACCTCTCTTCCTATTATTAGTTTGAAATCTTGCATCATTAGAATAATCTTTATCCTTCAACTCATCCAGGATAATACCTGGAATATTAATACCTTGCCTCTTTGACATTTTCGTAAACTTATTAACAATAGATTGTGTTACACTGGGTTGGTTTTACTCTTTGCATTCACAATAATGAATTTGTTTTACAGTGGGACTTAGTTTTAAATTTGAAGCTCATCGCAAAATTTTCAAAATTAAAGATTTTGCAATTTTGACATCTCAAAGTTGTTAAAAGGGTAGATTATTAATGAATCCAATGCTTGGAAATAGGAGAGTTAATCACACCTAGAGGACGAATTTTTAAAACAAGTTCATATAAAAACAATATAATATGACAGAATTACCTTCAGGGAAACCATCATCTCCCACCACCGGTTTAACAGGAAGAAAAATTATTTATGATAAAGATGGGAAGCCCTGTCGATCATGTAATACATTATTAGATTTTCAATTTGCTACTGGTAAAATCGATCCGAACTCTGCCAAAAGTTTACCAAAGGTATCCCAAGCAAAATCAAAAACTGCATCTGGTGCTTTAGCTGGATTGATACAGGGATCTCGGACATACAGAAAAATTCCACCTCCAACAAAAGAACAAGTTGGTAATGACTCATGGCTGCTTTTACATAGTGTTGTAGCTAGTTATAAAAAGGAGCCCAGTAGTGTGGAGAGGAAAGAAATGACTAGATTCATTGAATTGTTTGGGAAAGTTTATCCAGTGAAGGAACATGGTGAAGATTTAACACAATATATACAATCAAAACCAATTGATGCTACAAATAGAAGTACGCTGGGCCTTTGGTTGAGTCAGTATCATAACACAATAAACACCCGATTGGGTAAAGAGAAATTTGACACCAAGTTTTGGGAAGACAGATGGGTTAATGGGTGGGAGTGAAGACGTTTATAAATACTCATTAAAATCTGATTAGAAACAACATGTATATAAAAATGATGAATAGTAAATTGTTGTTTTATTAAAGTCTCTAATTTGTTATTGTTGATCCTTTAACAACTTGTATAACAAAATTATTTATTTCTCAATCGGCATCTTCACTCATTATATAATTACAGCAGTAATTTCAAACAAAATGTTTCCACAACCAATTTTAAGTTAATGATCAATTTCTGATAAAAGAGGAAACTTTGTGTGATTACCTGATCTTAATGAGCCTTTGAACTTCAAAGACAGTATTTCTAAGATGATTGTATAGTATCTACCGTTCATCTTAACCAATTGTGTTCATTTTAACATCGAAAACATTATTAAGTATATATTATATTATTCATTAAATAGACATAAAGAGTGTTTATATATTTATTCATACAAGGATAAATCCAATGGAATTGTACTACCACCACCACTTGGGTATAATTTAGTAATATTTTGAAACTTTCTTGGTGCAGGCATTTGTGATTCATTTGCAGACCATTTAAATCTTGAATCATCGATAACAAGTTTTACAGCTGGTTGATCTGATGAACTATTACCATGTGATATCTTACCTGTTGTGGCAGATCCACTAATTGTGTATGCTGTTGGATCAATCTTGGTAGTGGTGGAACTACTTTCTGATGCAAATAATCTATGTTTTAAGTTTGAAGATGATTTTCTTGTGTCATTATTGTCTGAGTTACTTGAAGTTTGAGGCGCTGGTGCTGCTGGAGGAGGTGGAGGAGTAGACATAGAGGTACTTGGTGGTGCTGGTGGAGGTGGAGGAGGAGCAGCAGCTGCTGGGATAGATGGAGCAGGTGGAGCTGGAGCAGAAGGTATACTTGGAGCAGTAGGTGAAGCAATTGGAATCCCCATGCCAGGTAGTGGAGGTGCACTAGCGATTGGTGGTGGAGGTGCACTAGCCATTGGTGGTGGAGGTGGAGCATTAGAAAAAGGTAATGGTGGAGCAGCAGACGGTATTGTTGGTGAGGAAGTTTCATTATCTGAAGAAGATGTTGGTGGTGGATGATGATGGGATAATACAGCTGCTATTTCACTAGCAAATGATGAACTTGCACCTGGAATAGTTGGTGTGGCATCTTGTAATTTCGAAGCATCTGCGTGTGGGAGAGATGGTACAGCCGATGGTATAGGTGGAGCAGCTGATGGAATAGCTGGTGGTGGTGGTATAGTTGGTGATGAAGTGGAAGGTAATGGAGAAGCAGCAGATGGAGTTGGTGGAGCAGCCATTGGTAATGGAGGTGCCTTTGGCATTTGTGGACTCTTATGTTGTGGATGTGTTGGTTGATGATGAGGTATAGTAGAAGGCATTGGTGGAACAGCAGAAGGTAAAGGTGGAGCAGAAGTAGGTAAAGGTGGAGCAGATGTTGATGTAGTTGATGACTCTACTTCATGATGTCTATTTTTCATTTTTGATTCAATTTCGCCTAAGAACGACATACCTGCTCCAGCGGAAGATGTTGGTGGAGGAGATGGAGAAGATTGAGGGGCAGGAGCAGATGCTTGTGTCACTGTTTCTTGTGCCACTTTAGTTGTATAATTTGAATCTTGACTGACCACAAATCTATCATCCCTTTTCTTTTGAATTTCAGCTAAGAATGGCAATGGTCCACCACTTACTGGAGCTGGTGCTGCGGCAGCTGAAGAATGTTTCTTACTTGACGTGTGTTTTGTAATTTTAGGTTGTGGAGCACCAAACATAGGAGGTGGTGGAGGAGCAGCTGGAGAAGAAGGTGCAGCCATTGATGGTGTTGGAGGTGGAGGTGGAGCACTCATATTAGGCATTGCAGGTGGAGGTGGTGGTGCAGCTGGAGCAGCTGGGGCACTTAAATTTGGCATTGGTGGTGGTGGAGGCGGTGGTGTAGAAGTAGAAGGAGCTGGTGCACCAAACATTGGTGGAGGGGATGGGGCAGCTGGGGAAGCAGAAGAAGGCATTGGTGGAGGAGCAGGTGGGGCAGCTGGAGCATTTGAAGTTGGACTTGGTGGAGTTAGAGGAGCAGACATACTTGGCATTGGAGGTGGAACAGATGGTGCACTTGTAGATGGAATAGTTGGAGCTCCCATTGTTGGAGGTGGAGGTGCTGCAGAAGGAGCCGAAGGTGCTGTTGAATTTGGTACAGGTGGAGGTGGAGCACTAGTTGGAATTGGTGGAGCAGCAGATGGTATAGGTGGTGCTCCACTAGTCATAATACTTGATATTGAAGATTTCTTTTGATGTGATCTACCTGATGGTCTATTATGTGGCATATTTGGACCATTTGTCTTTTTGGAAGGTCTTCTTTGTGGAATTGATGGGGTTGGTACTGATGGAATTGGAGCTGAGGGAATTGGTGGGGCTGAACCTGTCGGAATAGATGGAGCAGATCCACTTGGAATAGATGGAGCGGATCCACTTGGAATAGATGGAGCGGATCCACTTGGAAGAGATGGAGCACTTGGAATAGATGGAGCGGATCCACTTGGAAGAGATGGAGCACTTGGAATAGATGGAGCAGATCCACTTGGAAGAGATGGTGCATGTATAGTTGGAATACTTGGGGCACTTGGTACAGAACTTGGTACAGAATTCCCAGCAGAAACATGCCTTAAGTGTGGTAAACCACCAGCTAAGATATCACCTAATTGTGGGATACCTGGTGCACCCATAGGCACAGGTGGAGCACTATTTGAAGTTGATGTAGTTGAAGAAACGACACCACCAGAAGATAATTTTGGTGCAGATCTATCATTTGTTTCAGCTTTTTTCAATCTTGTACCTGATCTAATTTGACCTAATAATGCATCTCTATTCATCATTACTGATGGAGCAGGGGCAGATTTAGATTGATTATTATTATTTGATGTTGGTGGTAATCCCCCTGGTGGAGGTGGAGGAGGTGGTGGTGGAGGAGGTGCCATGTTTATTTTATTAATTGACTAATAGTGATATATGGTGAATGGGTTGGGTTATATGTATATTTCACTTAGGTATATCTTCACTATATAAATATTGAATTTTTCAATATATAATAAATTCAAAATTTAATGTTTAAAAGTATGAACCATTCAAAGGATTATCATACTGCACGGTTGAATACAAAATATATAAATATGTATATAAAGTATTGAATATATGATGAAACACAAAACACATTTAAGTAATGAGGGATACAAAAGAATATAACAAAAAAAAAAATGAGAGGAGAAATAATTAGTTGTTTTGATGATAGTGTAATTACATATTCATTGAGATCAAGATGGAAAGATATTAATAAGATTGAGTATAAAAAAGATAAAAGAGTCACAAATGATTATAATTCAATATTTAATAAATTTATTAAATCGAATGATATAAATATATTATATGATGAAGGATTACCAATATTAGAACAAATTGCAAGAGATACGAATAAATTACAATATGATATATTTAGTATTGAAAAGACAAATGGATTTTATAATTGGTTTAATACCAAGTATAGTGTAAATGATAAAGATAAAGATAATAAAAAGATATATTCAATATTAGAAATTGAAATTAAAATATTTGAAAAGATAAATTTTAAAGAGGAATATAATGAATATATTAAGATGTATATTTCAATATGTTTAAAGACGAAAATGTTAGAATTATTAATACCAATGTATAAATATTTACATAGTAAGAATCAGGAACAAATATTATTAAATGAATATTACAATAACAATATCTCGATTAACAACAATTTAAACTCCATGGAAATATATAATAGTAATAATGACAATAATATTACAGAAAATTCTCGGGGGAGTAGTAGTCTTATAATAATATATAGTTCAATAAGAGACAACAATATACCATGGTATATAAAAGTTTATAAATGGTTTTTAGAAGTTATTAAGAGTATATTGTGTTAAGAGTATATTAAAACTATAATATAATAACAATATAAGTAAACAAAATGAGTTTGAACCGCTAAAGCAAATCAAAACAAATACAAAAAAGTAACCACGGTGTCAAAAGGGGAAATAAAATAAAAATAATTGATAGAATCTTTTAATATAATAGCGATTACCCGATCGGGCAAGAGAGTACTACCCAATCGGGTAAAAACACCCAACACTGTGCTGAATCAGGTGGGGTCCCTGAGGTGGACAATACAGTAGGGACAATAGGGCGCTGGCAGGAGGTGTCTAGAACCCGCGGCTATATAAAGAGAGGGGGTGTCTGGGTGCTGCTGCAACCTTCAAACAAAATACAGCCAAGTTTAATATTGACTAAGAAACAAACAACAATGGAAACATGTAACAAATGGTCCGTGGAACAACTCCATTATTCCTGCGGCGTCTCAATCTGGGCACTATTATCCGTTGCACTTTCGCGTTTCTGGGCAAGACAAAAGAACCTCAAACACAATACAATACACTTACCACAGGTCTAAGCCCGGAGATTCCCCATCGGGTAAGCCCAGGGATATTTTCGCGTTTCAATCTTTTGTCAATTTTTCTCAAATATTAATGGTGGCAAATTTTCGTGTCGCGACGCGTTATCTTTTTTAATTTTTTTTTTGCTTCGCTGTGAAAAAAAAAATTTGGTGAAAAAAAAAATCTCGAGTTTACAAATCTATAACAACATCTTAGAATATTAGAATCTTAATAAATATAACATATCTTTTCTCATTTTAATTTAGATCAAAAAAACTTTTCCTCTCTGTCTTTTCTTATTTATATATAGATTCGTGTAATTTTTATATTCTTAAAATATACTTTCCCTCTCTTTTTAAAAGAAACCCAAGCTAGCTTTTTGTTCTGTAAGGTGTATACTATACTTTCGTTTAAACCTTACACCTAATATATATCCAAACTGTCTTTTTTATTTTATTTTATTTTATATTTCAAATACTGTCTGAATAAAATTACATTAAGCTATCCACTTCATTTATTTTAATTTAATTTTCTTTCCAATCAGAAAAAAAAAAGAGATTATTAAATTAAAATAAATCATGTCTTATAACGATATGAATAATAATAATAATATGGATGGTGGAAATTATCCACCATCTCAACAACAGGATCCAAATGGTAATCCTGATCAATATTATCAACAACAACAACAATATGATGAATATGGTCAACCAATTAATATGATGCCAGGTGTTAACGCTAATGGTGGTAATTATTATGATGATTCCTATATTCAAGATCCAAATATGAATCCTCCAATTATGATGTCACAAGATAATATGGAAAATTTTTCGGATTTTTCTTCTTATGGTCCACCACCACAAGGTTATAATATGAATAATGGTGATCCAAATCAACAACAATATACTCCTTCACAATTAAGTTATGGTGAGAATGGTATGAATACTGGTGCTTCAACACCAGCAATGATGTATGATCCAAACACTATTGCTATGGCTTTACCAAATGATCCATACCCAGCATGGACCGCAGATACTCAAGCTCCAATTAATATTGAACAAATTGAAGATATTTTCATTGATTTAACAAATAGATTCGGGTTTCAACGTGATTCTATGAGAAATATGTTCGATCATTTTATGACTCTTTTAGATTCAAGAGCTTCAAGAATGTCTCCTGATCAAGCTTTATTATCTTTACATGCTGATTATATTGGTGGTGATACTGCTAATTATAAAAAATGGTATTTTGCTGCTCAATTAGATCTTGATGATGCTGTTGGTTTCAGAAATACTTCTGTTGGTGGTGGTTCTTCTACTGGTAAAAATGGCAAGAAAAAGGGTTCTTGGAGATCAAGACGTAAAGCTAAAAAAGCTGCTAAGAAGGCTATGAAAGAATCAATGGAAAATGGTGAATCACCAGAAGCTACATTAGAAAAATTAGAAGGTGATGATTCTTTGGAAGCTGCCGATTTTAGATGGAAAGCTAAGATGAATGCTTTAACTCCATTTGAAAGAGCTCAACATATTGCTTTATATCTTTTAATGTGGGGGGAAGCCAATCAAGTTAGATTCACCCCAGAATGTCTTTGTTTTATTTATAAATGTGGTCTTGATTATCTAGAATCTCCATTATGTCAACAAAGAGTAGAACCAATGCCAGAAGGTGATTTCTTACATAGAATCATTACTCCAATTTACAAATTTATTAGAGATCAAGTTTATGAAGTTCAAGATGGTAGATTTGTTAAACGTGAAAGAGATCATGCTCAAGTTGTTGGTTATGATGATGTTAATCAATTATTTTGGTATCCAGAAGGTATTGCCAAGATTATCTTAACTGATGATGATTCAACTAAATTAATTGAATTCCCAATGGAAGAACGTTATTTAAGATTAGGTGAAGTTGAATGGAAAAATGTTTTCTTTAAGACTTTCAAAGAAACTCGTTCTTGGTTACATATGGTTACTAATTTCAATCGTATTTGGGTTATGCATATTTGTATCTATTGGATGTATGTTGCTTATAACGCTCCAACTTTTTACACCCACAATTATCAACAATTAGTTAATAATCAACCTTTAGCTGCTTATAGATGGTCTACTGCTGCTTTAGGTGGTACTGTGGCTGCTTTAATTCAATTATTAGCTACTATCTTTGAATGGTTATTTGTTCCAAGAAAATGGGCTGGTGCTCAACATCTTTCACGTAGATTTTGGTTCCTTGTTGGTATCTTTGCTTTGAATTTAGGTCCTGTTATCTTCGTCTTTGCTTATGATAAAGATACTGTTTACTCTACTGCTACTCATGTTGTCGGTGCTGTTATGTTCTTTATTGCCGTTGCTACTATTATTTTCTTCTCTGTTATGCCATTAGGTGGTCTTTTCACTTCTTATATGAATAAGAAATCAAGACGTTATGTGGCATCTCAAACTTTCACTGCTTCTTTTGCTCCATTACATGGTTTAGATAGATGGTTATCATATTTTGTTTGGTTCACTATTGGTGCTGCTAAATATTCTGAATCTTACTATTTCTTAATCTTATCTTTAAGAGATCCAATTAGAATTCTATCCACGATGACCATGAGATGTACCGGTGAATACTGGTGGGGTGCTAAGATTTGTAAACATCAAGGTAAGATTACTTTAGGTTTAATGATCGCTACTGATTTCATTTTATTCTTCTTAGATACTTACTTATGGTACATTATTATTAACACTGTTTTCTCCATTGGTAAATCTTTCTACTTAGGTATTTCCATTTTAACTCCATGGAGAAACATTTTCACTAGATTACCAAAGAGAATTTACTCTAAGATCTTAGCTACTACTGATATGGAAATTAAGTACAAACCAAAGGTTTTAATTTCTCAAGTTTGGAATGCTATTGTCATCTCCATGTACAGAGAACATTTATTAGCCATTGACCATGTTCAAAGATTATTATACCATCAAGTTCCATCTGAAATTGAAGGTAAGAGAACTTTAAGAGCCCCAACTTTCTTCGCTTCTCAAGATGATAACAATTTTGAAACTGAATTCTTTCCAAAGGATTCTGAAGCTGAACGTCGTATCTCTTTCTTTGCTCAATCTTTAGCCACTCCAATTCCTGAACCATTACCTGTTGATAACATGCCAACTTTCACTGTTTTAACCCCTCATTATGCTGAAAGAATCTTACTTTCTTTAAGAGAAATTATCCGTGAAGATGATCAATTCTCCAGAGTTACTTTATTAGAATATTTGAAACAATTACACCCAGTCGAATGGGATTGTTTTGTTAAAGATACTAAGATTTTAGCTGAAGAAACTGCTGCTTATGACAATGATGAAAATGATCCAGAAAAGTCTGATGAATTAAAGGCTCAAATCGATGATTTACCATTCTACTGTATTGGTTTCAAGTCTGCTGCTCCTGAATATACTTTAAGAACTAGAATTTGGGCTTCTTTAAGATCCCAAACTTTATATCGTACTGTCTCTGGTTTCATGAATTATTCTAGAGCTATTAAATTGTTATACCGTGTTGAAAACCCTGAAATTGTTCAAATGTTTGGTGGTAATGCTGATGGTCTTGAAAGAGAATTAGAAAAGATGGCTAGAAGAAAGTTCAAATTCTTAGTCTCTATGCAAAGATTAGCTAAATTTAAACCACATGAATTGGAAAACGCTGAATTCTTATTAAGAGCTTACCCAGATTTACAAATTGCTTACTTAGATGAAGAACCTCCATTAAATGAAGGTGAAGATCCAAGAATTTATTCTGCTTTAATTGATGGTCACTGTGAAATCTTAGAAAATGGTAGAAGACGTCCAAAGTTTAGAGTTCAATTATCTGGTAACCCAATCTTAGGTGATGGTAAATCTGATAATCAAAATCATGCTTTAATTTTCTACAGAGGTGAATATATCCAATTAATTGATGCTAATCAAGATAACTATTTGGAAGAATGTTTAAAGATTAGATCTGTCTTAGCTGAATTTGAAGAATTAAATGTTGAACAAGTTAACCCATATGCTCCTGAATTGAAATACGAAGAACAAACTACTAACCATCCAGTTGCCATTGTTGGTGCTAGAGAATATATTTTCTCTGAAAACTCTGGTGTTTTAGGTGATGTTGCTGCTGGTAAAGAACAAACTTTTGGTACCCTTTTCGCTCGTACCTTATCTCAAATTGGTGGTAAATTACATTATGGTCATCCGGATTTCATTAATGCTGCTTACATGACTACAAGAGGTGGTGTTTCTAAGGCTCAAAAGGGTTTACATTTAAACGAAGATATTTACGCTGGTATGAATGCCTTATTAAGAGGTGGTCGTATTAAGCATGTTGAATATTATCAATGTGGTAAAGGTAGAGATTTAGGTTTTGGTACAATTTTGAATTTCACAACAAAGATTGGTGCTGGTATGGGTGAACAAATGTTATCTCGTGAATATTATTACTTAGGTACTCAATTACCACTTGATCGTTTCTTAACTTTCTACTATGCGCATCCAGGTTTCCATTTGAATAATCTTTTCATTCAAATTTCTTTACAAATGTTTATGTTAACTTTGGTTAATTTACATGCTTTGGCTCACGAATCTATTATTTGTATCTATAACAGAAACTTACCAATCACTGATGTTCTGTATCCAATTGGTTGTTACAATTTAGCTCCTGCTATTGATTGGGTTAGACGTTATACCTTATCCATTTTCATTGTTTTCTGGATTGCTTTCATTCCAATGGTTATCCAAGAATTAATTGAACGTGGTGTCTGGAAGGCTACTCAAAGATTTGCCCGTCATATGTTATCATTCTCTCCAATGTTTGAAGTGTTCGCTGGTCAAATTTATTCTGCTGCTTTAGTTAGTGATTTAACTGTCGGTGGTGCTAGATATATCTCCACTGGTAGAGGTTTCGCTACTTCTCGTATTCCATTCTCTATCTTATACTCAAGATTTGCTGGTTCTGCTATTTACATGGGTTCTAGATCCATGTTAATGTTATTATTCGGTACTGTTGCCCATTGGCAAGCTGCCTTATTATGGTTCTGGGCTTCTTTATCTGCTTTAATGTTCTCTCCATTCATCTTTAACCCACATCAATTTGCTTGGGAAGACTTCTTCTTAGATTACAGAGATTTCATTAGATGGTTATCTAGAGGTAACAGTAAGTACCACAGAAACTCCTGGATTGGTTACGTTAGAATGTCTAGATCTCGTATCACTGGTTTTAAACGTAAGTTAACTGGTGACGAATCTGAAAAGAGTGCTGGTGATGCTACTAGAGCTCACAGAAGTAATTTGATTATGGCTGAAATCATTCCATGTGCCATCTATGCTGGTGGTTGTTTCATTGCTTTCACTTTCATTAATGCTCAAACTGGTGTTAAGAACGGTCCAGATGATACTGTTAACTCCGTCTTAAGAGTGATTATTTGTACTTTAGCTCCAATCGCTGTTAACTTAGGTGTTCTATTCTTCTGTATGGGTATGTCCATGTGTTCTGGTCCATTATTCAACTTATGTTGCAAGAAGACTGGTGCTGTCATGGCTGGTATTGCTCATGGTGTTGCTGTTGTTATTCACATTGCTTTCTTCATTGTTATGTGGGTCTTAGAAGGTTTCAACTTTTCCAGAATGTTGTTAGGTGTTGTTACTTGTATTCAATGCCAAAGATTAGTATTCCAATGTATGACTATCTTATTATTAACTAGAGAATTCAAGAATGATTCTGCTAATACTGCTTTCTGGACCGGTAAATGGTACGGTAAAGGTTTAGGTTGGGCCGCTTGGTCTCAACCATCAAGAGAATTAACTGCTAAGGTCATAGAATTATCTGAATTTGCTGCTGATTTCGTTTTAGGTCACATCATTTTAATTTGTCATTTACCATTCTTATTAATTCCTCAAATTGATAGATTCCACTCCGTTATGTTATTCTGGTTAAAACCATCTAGACAAATTCGTCCACCAATTTACTCTTTGAAACAAGCTCGTCTACGTAAGAGAATGGTTAGAAAATACGCTTCATTATACTTCTTAGTTTTAGTTATTTTTGCTGCTTGTATTATTGGTCCAGCCGTTGCTTCTGCTCATGTCCATTCTATTGGTAAGAGCTTAACTGGTGTTGCTCACAATTTATTCCAACCAAGAAACTTAAGTAACAACGATACTGGTTTCGGTATTTCTACTTACAAGAGTCATTACTTCACTACCACCATCTCTATGAAGACTTGGTCTACTATCAAATAGATCAATTCATAATGGATTTTTCTGTAATTATTTATAAAATGTTTTGGTAATGAAAGATCAATTCAAACTACAGGATAAAATTATGTGCGTAGTTGTTTGATCATATTTTTATTTTAGATTCTCTCATATTATATAAAAGGTCTATGTATTTTAGTTATTATTTAATATAACACGGTTTACTTATGTCGTTAAAAATCACTGAACCTTTCTTCTTATCTTCAATTAACCAAACTTGAAAGTAGTAAGGTTTTCAATTTTCAATTTTCAATCTTAAGCGGTAAAATATCTTTATGACACAAAAAATAATGGTCTTTAAAAGTAAGAAGTAGTTCAAAACAAAATCAATAAATAACAGTTCAGATTTTCCACAATCGAAATGGTGACTTTAGTTGCTTTATTATTTTTTGCATTTGTTACCACATGTCGTCCACAACCATCCACGAACTCGTTCACCTCCATCGAAGTTCTTGGAAGCAAATTCTTTTATTCAGATACTGGTGAACAATTCTTTATGAAAGGTATTGCATACCAACCCAAACCAGATTTAAATATATCACTCTCAACAATTACCAATTTTAATGAAGAAGAAACAAATCAGAAAACGTTAGGATACATCGACCCATTAGCAGATCCAAATATTTGTTTACGTGATATTCCATATTTTCAGAGATTAGGCGTTAACACTATAAGAGTTTATGCTATAGACCCACAACAAAATCATGATATTTGCATGAATTCATTGATAGATTCTGGAATATTTGTTATTTTAGATTTATCAGAACCACATATTTCTATTAATAGAGATAATCCAAATTGGGATATTACAACTTGGGAAAGATATAAAACAGTTATTGATGCTATGCATTCCTACCCCAATGTTTTAGGATTTTTTGCAGGAAATGAGGTTACTAATGATAAAAGTAACACAGATGCAAGTGCTTTTGTTAAAGCAGCTGTAAGAGACACCAAGAATTATATTGAAAAACAAAATTACAGGAAGATTCCGGTGGGTTACGCTACTAATGATGATATTGAAACAAGAAGTTCATTATCCAAATACTTTATATGTGGAGATGTTAAAGTTGACTTTTATGGAATTAACATGTATGAATGGTGTGGATATTCATCATTTGAAATCAGCGGTTATAAAGAAAGAACCCAAGAATTTAAGAATTACCCAGTGCCAATATTCTTTTCTGAATTTGGTTGTAATTTAATTAGACCAAGACCATTTACAGAAGTACATGCATTATATGGAACACAAATGTCAAATGTTTGGTCTGGTGGTATTGTTTATATGTATTTTGAGGAAGAAAATAAATATGGAGTAGTGGAAGTGAAACCGGATAACGAAATTCCAAGAGAATTAGAAGATTTTGAGATATTATCTAAGTCATTTAGTCAAGTATCACCAAATCCAATAAATAGAGATAACTATACTGATATGAGAAAAGACGAAAGTGAATTTACCATTAATTGTCCAAGTTTATCCTACTTGTGGAAAGCTAATGAAAAATTGCCGCCAACTCCAAACAAAGAAAAATGTGATTGTATAGAATTAACACAACCATGTGTAATTTTGCCATTAGAAGAAAAGACAAATTATAAGAAAATGTTTGATTTTATTTGTGGTGAAGTAGACTGTACTGATATAAAAGCAGACGGTGTCTTAGGTTATTATGGTGAGTTTTCAGATTGTTCAATTGACCAAAAATTGTCACTTGAATTGTCAAAATATTATTTAGAACAAGGTGGAAAGGACAAATGTCCCTATGAAGATGATGGTATTTTATTTAGCAGTGTTGCAAAAAGTTCAAATATTATCAAGAATAAACAAAATGATATTATATGTTCAAAATATTTTAATGATTTAAATATTAATAAAGAGAAAAAATTTGATTTTAAACAAAAGGAAGACACTAAAGTAGCATCAATAGGTAACCTTTTAGTCTCTTCCTTATATTCTGTAATAATTGTTTGCATTTTTGTTTCAATAAATATTAGTATATAAATTATCCATTCAAATAATAAATTAAAAATTTTAAAATTCTTTACCTATTTGTAAAATCTCAAATCCATACGTTGCAGAATTGTTAAACTAACTCGACACCCAAACTATTGATACATTTAAACAGATACTAAGAATGAAGTTTTTATTAATAATTCAAAACTAAGAGAAGAAAGAAAAAGTTTTAAAATCCATTCAAAGAGGACTGAAAGAATAAAATCAAAGACTTTAACATCCATGATAACCAGTAAGGACTATATTGGCTTATTTTAAACAAACTAATACTCAATTTGACAAATTTTTATCAAAATCCAAAATTTGAAAATTCCTAAATACCAAGAAAAATGGAGTTATAGAGAACATTTGTAATTTTAAAACATTGTATATATCACTTCAATATCTTTATGAAACAATGTATACATTATATGTACAAAATTATGTTCTTTAACAGTATTAATCTATGATAATAGAAAACTTAAGCTGTTGGAATAAAACGAACATTCCAAAAAAGAAGAAGATACTGAAAATGCCCTTTTAGTGCAATGGTTAGCATGCTATCTTCCGGTGGTTGTGATCCGGGTTCGAGTCCCGGGAGGGGCTAAAACTTTAGTATTTTATTTTATTTTTTACCAATTTCATGTTTATTATATCTTGTTTTGATAAAACATAGATTGACATTAACCTAGCTGTAGCAGCTGAAACCATTAAAACTGGTTTAACATTTTATTTCGATGTAATCTACTTATTTCATTTTTCTTTAGTTAACACACATAGGAAGTCCGAAATAGTATAATTTGTAAAAAGGGTTTGCTAGTTGATATTATAGCAAAGGGTGGTGATATCTTATTAGTCCAACTATGATTATAAAAGTATTGTAATAGGTAAATAACGTACCTCAGGTTGTGAGTACATTCTCTCACAATCCCCATTTTAAAGTAATAACCTCAAATTGGTAACCTTTTTTAAAGAGAAAATTATAGGTAAAATTACTCTGTGTATACCATTGAGTAAAATATTTCAAACTTTAACACTTTGCTTTTTGACAATTAAATATGAATTATTTGAATGTTTTCCATATGAGTCATATACTTGTTCCCCTCTTCTAGGCTTTCGATGAAATAACCCATCTATGTTTTGCAAATTAACTAGTTCACCTTTAGAAACAAATTAAATTTCGTATATTAAAAAATTAAACCTCATCAGTGGACGGTTCTAACACCCATGCCTCTTAATAAAGGTTTTTAATTTTTTAATTTTTTTAAAAAATGTTCGGTTTAGGAAATTATGCAAGAAGCAACCAACGCAAAAAAACTTGAAAAAAAGCGGAAATTTAATTTAGAAGATTTGGCGGGGACTTCTAGGCAGGAGATACAGACAGAGGGAAATGGGGGTGTCTGTTTAGGTCGAGGAGTGTACACCAAGAATCTTCTGTCTGGGTTGGGTGCGTGCCCCCAGTTAGGCAGACACGGTTGTATTGCTAGGTAGAGATCCTTCTCTGTACGCACAGACAGGGAGTCCCATTAACCTCACACATAGCTCATCGCACTGGTAACAGATTGCCAACTTCTACTGTACCATTATGAAATTTTGTTATTATTATCGAATTTGAAATAATTTATTATTGAAATAGGTTAATTGTAGGTATATTGCAATATTTCACATTAAGAGACCTTTGAGTAATAACCCCAAATATAACTGTATCACAATGGCTAAACAATCTTTAGGTATGTCTTTAAGAATAAACTAATCAACAAATTAATTATTCAAACTGAGAGAAAGAAATATTGAAAATGTGGATTTAATATATGAGAACAAATAAAACAAATTATCTTATCTCCAATTATAAGAGTATATTGAATAATATTCTACTGTATTGAATTGAAATAGATCAATTTTTTTGAAAGAACATAATGGTCTTAACCGTGTTAATATCAAATCTCAGATAAAAACTATAAGAAAGAATTCATAATGAACAATTTATACTAACAAAATATTTATATTGATATATCTATATCTATCAATACAATTTTTTTTTTTGAATAGACGTCTCCGCTGACAGAAATAAGTCCAGAAAGGCTTACTTCAATGCCCCATCTTCTGTTCGTCGTGTTTTATTATCTGCTCCATTATCCAAGGAATTAAGAGCTCAATATGGTATTAAGGCTTTACCAATCAGAAGAGATGATGAAGTCTTAGTCACCAGAGGTGCCAAGAAGGGTCAAGAAGGTAAGGTTTCTTCCGTTTACAGATTAAAGTTCGCTATTCAAGTTGACAAGATCTCTAAGGAAAAATCTAACGGTGCTTCCGTCCCAATTAACATTCATCCATCTAAGGTTGTTATTACCAAATTACATTTAGACAAGGACAGAAAGGCTTTAATTGAAAGAAAGGGTGGTAAATTAGAATAAATTATTTAAATTATTGTTACAATATCCAAAAAATATAATTATCTTTTTTATAATATCTAATCTATATACATCATTACATTAAATTTTAAATTAAAACCAATCTTTAAATTATCAATAACTGTTTTACTTTATATACCTTTCCTATATCCATTACATATATACCGTTATTATTGGTTTAATATGTTCAATTTTAAAATTATTCTGTGTGATTTTTTATGCGGGGAGAAATACGGAATTTATGAATTATAAAGGGGACACTTATATTAATAATGATAGAAACATATATACTTGATTCAGTAGAAATATAAGCAAATTACTAACAAACCAGGACAAGGAATAAAAGTATATATGTCAGACAATCAAAACTTAACAGAAACACTCATGATTGATGGTTGTTTGAATGATGAATTAAATTGTAAGAAAGATGCAGTTCATGAACCAATAGACCGTGGATACCCGATGGCTCCAGGTCAATTATATCCAACAGATGCTGGTACATTATTTCATGCAGGAAATATTCTTATTGCTTTAGTTGGGTTACCTGCCACATCAAAGACACTTTTAGCAGTAGCTATGACTAGGTATACAAGATGGTTAGGGGTAAGAACAAGATCATTCCATGTTTCAGAATATAGAAGGCATAAGAGTAACAAGAAAATTTCATTGAACCTTGAATTTGAACAAGAAATGGTCGATGAAGTGATTAGTGATATGAAAGATTTTTTTGTCAATAAGAGAGGTCAAATTGCAATATTTGATTCTTTAAACATCTTAAAATCTGATAGACAAAATTTAGTGAAAGTATTTGGAAATATTAATGTTAAGGTGTTATTTATAGAATCAATTTTAACTGATACAGATTTAGTTAATGAAAATATCGAGATTGCTTTAAAATCAAATCAATATCTAAATTGGAGAAAAGAAGATGCTGTAGATTATTATACTAAAAAATTATTAATTACAGAATCACAATATGAACAAATTACACCAGAGGAAAAGTGTAGTTATTTGAAATATATCAATTTTGGTAAACAATTAATTATCAATCATAATAATCAATTTGGTTATTTAATTAATAAGATTGTATATTTCCTAATGAATTTAAGAAATAAGACAAGTCGTGTTTATTTGGCTAGATGTGGTAGAAGTAATTCAGATAAATATAAAGATGATGAATTATTAAATGATGAAGGACTACGTTATTCCAAAGTGTTAACTGATTTAGTGCTAGAGAGAGTGAAATTGAATAGAAAGGGGAAAGAACTAGGTTCAGACTCTTTAACTGTTTGGGCAGGCCCCAGAAAGAGAACTATTGACACTGGTTTATTTTTTGTTCAAGGGGGTTTCCCAGTTCAAGAAAGATCACAGTTGAAACAATTACAACCTGGTGTTGTGGTCGATTTATCATTTGAAGAAATTCAAGAGCAGTTTCCAAAAGAATATGTTGAATATTTAAAAGATCCATATCATTATAGATTCTCAAGGGCAGAATCATATCATGATTTAGCAGTGAGAATGGAACCATTATTATTAGAATTAGAACATATGAAGAGAGATGTTTTAATTATTGCACATGAATCTACTTTAAGAATTCTTTATGGTTATTTATTGGCTTGTACGTCTGTGGATGTACCTAAATTGGAATTTTCAAGAAATGTACTAACTGAAATCACTTTTGGACCATTTTCTAATACAGTTGAAAGAATTTCTATCGAGTAGAAGTGACTCAATCAGGTGCTTACCAAGAGCCTCCTCGCTCCCCTTCTAGTTTAGTATTGTTCTCCAACACAGTGTCTTGCAAGAGGTCACAATTATTTAGTTTATAATATACAAATCCTTCCCACCTCCACGTCTGAAATATATTTAAAGACACTACACAATAAAATACTTAAATTGAGAAATTATACTGCAATCATTTATTCATCCCAATTCGGTAAGATCCAAAAGGATGTGCCAAGAAAGCCTTAGAATTTTAGCTGAGCTTAGCTCTTATACTCAATCCTATGTGACATCAACATCTTTCACCCCTAAAGTCTGCCGATATCAAACATTTAACTGCGAGATAGATCATTGTTTAATAGTTAAAGGGCTTAGTTAGTAGACTAAGCCTGCATTGAGATTCTTGTTCGGCTATTGTTCCCCTTGCAAGAAAAAAAATTATTTCTCGTGAAAGAAAACTGAAAAAGTGAATTTGTGTCGTTACTGCGGATAGTCATTGATGTCACAAAACATTTAATTGTTAATAGAGGCTATCCAGTAGTTAGGGCTTGCTTAAACAATAGTTTAATATTTCACCATCATTTTAATGAAATTTTTTTTGATACAACCTTATTCACTTCATAGGAAATACTCACATTAGTTTTCTTTGTAATGGTGTTGGTTTCCCGCGGATATCCAAAATTTACCGCTTGTCTTTGTTGCAAACCAGCACTTAAGTTAGCAAGTAAAGTGGGATAATGTGATATCACCATGGCTTAGGAGATATTCAACTGTAATGGTTGAAAAGGTCAAACCTTAATCTCTCTTTAATCATTGCAACTTCTAACTTCTAATATTATATAATGGAATTAAAAATAGAAGTCAAGGATAAAAATATAATTCATCTAATTTATAACTGTCTGTTATCTATTAATACACTTACATAACAACAATAACAACAATTTTCAATAGTTTATTTTAATAACCTAATGTCTAATTCTACTATTCAAAATGTTATGGGCTACAATCCAAATCAAGGTGCCTCCATCCTATTCACTGTTTTATTCGGGGTTTTGTTTTTGGTTTTAACTTTCCAAATGTATACACAAGCTAAAAGATTTTCAGAAGAATACCCACATATCAAATCATTAAAATTGAAAATTTCTAATATTCCAATGTTAATTGGTATCTTAGTTTATTTTGTCTCTTGCATCATCAGATGTGCATCAATTAGTAAAGGTAAAACTATGGATTTGAATAAAATGATCAATTTATATGTGGCCGAAAATGTTTTACTTTATGTAGCCCCAACTTTTTACAGTGTCACCTCTTTACTTTTTTTTGAATTTATTATCCATTGGTTGAATTTTACTGATTTACAAACAAAGTTTACCTTTAGATTCTTCTTTTACTCTGACATGATTGCAAGAATTTTACAAATTGTCGGTAGTTCAAATTTATCTACCAATTACCATACCGGTTCCTCGGTCTTAGTTGCTGGTTTATTTGTTCAAATTGCTTTATTTACTTATTTCATCTTTTTGCAATACAAATTCCATCAACATCATTATCTTACTTCTAATGGTGCTATTGCCGATCATATCAAAATGTTTTCAATTAATTTTGCAACCATGAGTGTTCTTATCATTATTAGAGATATCATCAGAGTTATTGGTTATTTAGCCCATAGAGGTAATTATTTGAATGTTCAAGAATGGGTATTCTACGTTTTCACTACTTTACCATTATTCTTAATCCCACTTCTTTTTGCTCTTATAAATTGCAAATACAACATTTTCTCATTCAAGACATTAGTCTTAGAAAAGACAATGAGAGAACAAGATGATTCTCAAATCATGGAACAAGTTTAAATATTTTACTGCTACTGTTATAGAGAAAATTTCAAATTGAATAGTGTATGTTTATAAAGCTAAAAGTATATAAAAAAATTCATAATAGTTATAAGAAATAATTTTTAATTTTTACAAAAAAACGTTGGAACCAAGAGTTTGAATAAACTAATAGAAGTTAGTTCATCCATTCAAGAATGGTAATTTGCAAATGGAGAATATTGATTGGATTGTCTGTGAATATAAGTTCGGTGGGACGTGATATGTTTCGATCGAAACATGAAAAAAACTAAAGTTCAATAAATGTTGAGTTAAAGGTGTTGATGTAATAGAAAAGAAAAAAGAAAAGAGAGGAAGAGAGAGAGAGAGAGGAGAGAGGAGAGAGAAGAGGAGAGGAGGAAAAAAAAGAAGAGTAAAAATAATATTAATAAATTAAAAATGAGAGATAGAGAGTAAAAAATAAAAAAAAAATAGAGAGGAGGAAAGTAGAGAATAATGAAGAAAAGAGTCGAAAAAGGACCATAATCTTTTCAATTAATTCTGAGCGAAAATAAAATTAAATGTACAGGGTTTTGGTTATGTTAAAAATGCATGCAAAAAGAGAAATCATAAAAATTGAACAAAAAATGAGAGGTATTTAAACACATCATAAAGATAATTGATGCTTTTGTTGTTCTCTAGCCCATCTAGCGGTATCCTTTGTAGATTGAGAGAAATTTGGATTACTTCTTGTTCTCTTAATGAAATCAGTTATGGTATCTTGGTTGTAGAATTGTTTAATAGAACCATCTGGGTACATAGTGGCAATATCACCAATCATACCAACAGCAGATCTAGCAGTGGAATCATCACTACATAACTGTGGTTCTTCAGCTACTAATGCTATGAATTGGAAAATTGTACCGACATATTCATAAATTGGTTGTGGATTGGCATGAAGACCACCAATAATACCAACATAAGCATCCAAGACGGATTCAAGGACCTTGACATAGTAATCCATAGCATCTAAACTACCATTTTCTGGTTTAGTATTCTGAGCAGCAACACATAAGTTCATAACATCACCTAAGTATGGAATGAAATCTGGACCAATGTTAGAAGCAATATCACCAAAGACACTTAAGACAGTTGGCTTTAATTCTTTTTTAGCATTTGAGTTAGAGATCATTTGACCTAAGACACTCATGAAAGCATTAGAATATTTCTTAAAATCTTCACCTAGAGAGTTAGCAATATCAGCAACAAAACCGACGGCTGTAATAGCAACAGTAGAATCAACTTGATTTAATGCTTTAACTAAATATGGAGAGAAAGCTTCTAAGTATTTTTCAAATTTTTGACCTAGAGAAAATGATAAGGAGGAAACAGCATAGAAAACGTCGTCTTCAATGAAGGCAGAATCCTTCTTATCTAATAATTTCATGAATAATTCCATTAACATATCAGAAACAGTTTCCACAGAATTTGGAGATTTTCTAATGACTGCAGCTAAGACAGTCAAGATATTTGATTGTAATTCTTGTAAACTTTGTAAAGCTTCTAATGTTAATTGAGATTCATCGATAGTCATAGTTTGACCTAATTTATCCATAACAAAACTTGAGATGGAAGCAGAAGTTTCAGCAACTTCATTATTAGAACATTCAACAATAGTAGTTAAAGCAGAGAAGGCAGAAGCTCTAGCGTTAAATTCATTGTCAGTCTTGTTGGCACCGGCAATTAAAGCGTCTACAAGGACTGGATAGTAGTTATAGATTGGAGATGGAGTTTGCTCAGCTAATTGTTCAACTAAATTAATAATAGTCCAAGAACAATTGGTAGCAATCTTTGGATGATCCCCTAAACCAGTAACACAAGCGTTGATTACACCTGGTAAGTGTTCTTGAACATCAATAGCATCAACCACAATGTCAGCAATTCTACCAATACACCAAGCAGCAGTTTCTTTAACTTGCAAAGATTGATCATTCATTAAGTTTAAGACAGCAGGTAAAGCTTGATGGACATAGTAAGTCTTTTGATCTTTATTTGGACCTTCCATAATGGAACCAAAAGCCATAACAGCGGCTTCACGCTTTCTCCAATTAGTATCAGTAATGTTTTGTTCAACATATTGTAAGACAGGTTCTAAGATGGCATCACCACAATTTTGAGCAAACAATTGTAAACAAACACCAGCAGACATGGAAACATTCCAATCATCATCTTCAAAATCTTCATTTTGTCTAGTTAATAATTTTAATAAAGTTGGAACAACATCCTTTAATGAAGCTAAAGCAAAATTGAAACTTTGTAATGGTGAACCAGGAAATTGAGCTAATTCATAAGCAATATCAATTTCTTCTTCACAAATAGTAGACCAAAATTCAACAGTCATGGAGGCGACTTTATCATCTGGGGATTCCATAGTGGCAATAGTTAAAGCGTATAAAGCTTGTTCCATATATGGTTTCATGAAAGAATAGTATAATGACATGATTCTACAAAGACAACCAAATGCAGCAGCTTGAATTTCACTTTCGGTGGCTTGAGTGGCTTCACAAACAACTTGCATTAAATAATTTCTTTCCCCTTCACGTTCCATATTATTTTTAATAAAAATCAAAGAATCAGCCAAAGCATTTAAAGCAGCTAATCTAACAGCTTTAGATGGTTCAGTGGCTTGAGCACCTTGAACAATGGCAATTAAAATATTATTGGATTCAGCAATTAAAGTTTGAGATTGTGGATCAGCACTTTCACAAATATAACCTAAAGATAGCAAAGAAGCTCTCTTAACATTTTCTGGTTGAGATGGATTAGTGTTATCGACCATCAATTTCATTAAATCAGACCATTGACCTAATGGTAATTCAATATCGGCAATAGCGGCAATTAATTGTGCAGAAGCATTGGCAACACGATCTTCAGAAGATACAAGAGCTTGTAGTGCATTATTTTTGATTAGTTGTTTAGAATTATCATCAATTTGCATCATCCAACGTTGAGCGAATTGTTTTGATCTAACAGAATCCTTAGAAATTAATTCATTTTTCAACGAAAGTGCAGCTAAGATACGTGCTTCCACTTTACATGAATCATCTACAAGAACTTGAGACAATAAACCAGCATATTGTAAGAAGTTTTCATTTGATAAAGTTTTCAATTGTGTTTCACTTTGTAGACGAACATTACCATCTGGAGATAAAATAGTATTCTCTAATAATTGAGCGATTTCAGCGGTAGACATATTGTGATATTATTATGTTGTGTGAATTGTTATATATTTTTTTAATATTATAATTTTTTTTTCTGGATGTGAATTAACTGTTAAACCTCTTTTTATATAATTTTGTTGGGGATGAGGTGTTATATGTCAACAAACAAAAAGGTGTTAAAATGAATGATAGAAATTTATTGCTTCTTTTTTTTTTTTTAGGAAAAAAGACAATTGGTTTAATGTATACCGAATAGTATATCTTTTTAGAACTTATAACTTGTGGTAAGTTAAATGGTTTACAGTTTCTTTAAAGGAAGAATTAACAAGAGTTTTAACACCAAAACAATGTCATTAATCTGTTTTCACGTTAATTATCAATATTTTTTTTTTTGCATGATTGAAATTTTTGAAAAATGGGAGCTTGCCGTGGGATGTGATGGATATAGTTGCAACTTTTTCAAGATGCTTTACATTATTTTAAGAGATGACTATATAGAAGCCTAAGAAGACTCATTGTGTTTAATTGAAACTTTTATCATGAATTGGTAATAAATAAATAAATAAATAAATAAATAAATAAATAGTAAATAAATAGGGCCGATTTTTTTTTTCTTTTAAGATATATTTACAAAAAACAGAAGTCTACATATAATCTTCTTTCTTCATCCCAACCTTATGTTTCTTTAATTGTTCAATGGCAAAGAAAATCAACATAGTGAATGGACCTAATCTAGTGAAACTTGGTAACCAACCTCTGAACATGAATGATGGACCTTCAGTACGTAATGCAGTGGTTAAGATATTTATAGCAGATGCACTTTCACCTTTACTAGCGTTCATAATACGGGTCTTAATAACATCAGCTGGAGAACAAATGGTAGTAGCAACCAACCCAGCTAGTAAAGAGGCAGAGAAATGTGTAGTCTTGTGAGATGGATCGAAATCGAATTTTGTTACTAAATAATTCTTGAAAATATCATAAGTAACCACTTGAGATGCGGTCATAAGAACACCTCTAACCATATTTGGTTTCCAACCAGTCAAAAGAGTCTTTAACCCACCTTCATTTCTATAAATTTTCCAAACACCATCAAAGGCATTTCTATAATTTCTTCTTAAATGAACTTCTAATGCAGAATCATTTTGCATTCTAATATTAACCACATCAGCAAAATTACCTGCAAGACCACCAATGGCACCAGAAACCATTGAACTTGGTAATAGATATGCCATATTAGTCAATTGATTTTGTGGGATAACATTTTCTTTTAATATATCATACATACCGAATCTAACAGTAGTATAAGTACATTGTCGTAAGACAGCTGCACTTAACCCAGAATATAGCCCCAATACACCTTCATTTTTAACAATATTTGATAACATTTTCACTAATGTAGGTTTTGGTAAAGAAGCAGCCTGTAATCTAACTTTAGCTAAATCTAATGGATGAGTACAAATACAAGCAAATATACCTGCTGCACCACCATACCACCATGGATATTTAATTTGTTTTTGTAATTTACCTTGTTGAGTCATTGTAAATTTAGTTTATGAGTATGTGTATGTGTAGATAATACTTCTCTTTTAAACAAAAAATAGTACTAAATTGGATTTGGAATAAATAATAATAGTAATAGTTAATTAAAGGGAGATATGCTTTATAAGATGAGTCTTCCTATGTTTTTTAAAGTGAAAAAAAATTTAAGTGAAATTTGAAACTTTCTGAAAAAAATATAAAGATCTATAATAGGAAATATCAAATAGTATATATTACAGATTAATGTAATAGAGTGTTTTTATGTTGTTTAGAAAAGGGAATATTGGTGTAACTAACATATACAAGAAGTAATGGTTCAAGATATTCAGTTTATATATAATTGGACCCAGTTGTAGAAGCGCTATCTACAAAGAATTATTTCATGATGTGAAATAATAATAATAAAGGGTCATTCAAAATCTCTATAAAATTCAATGGGAATTCTAAAGTGTCATAATGTAAATATGTCTTATACAAGGCAACTAACAATATGAAAGTTTGAATGTAAAAAGCAACAACAACAAAAACAGACCAAGGGTCATCTCGAAGATTTTTTGAATAACTGAATGTTATGTTATACACTTACGTGAATGGTATAATCATACTATTGAAAGGTAAACAGAAATTGACGCGGTTAATGTGAGAATATTTTCAACCGGCAAGGCTTAAAGATGAGGGAAGTGGTAAGAAAAATAGCAAAAACAGAGGGTTCGTGGGTAAAATTGGCCAGATTGAAAGAGTCCTCTTACTATAACACCGCAAAACACATCACTCCACGTACAGGGCTCAATACTAATATTCACAAGTAAACCTTACCACCATACCAATTTTAATAAAGGTATCTATGCATAATATAACAAAAGCCACAGGTCACGCATTTTAGCACCATAACAACAAACAACAAACGGTTGATTTTTCTTATTTCAAGAGAGAAAAAGACAAAATGCTTTCTACGTAATACAAAGAAAACAACACTATTATTACCTAATTTGGTATGACTTACTGGTATTATTTTATAGTCCCTCCCCCACAGCGGTATCGCTAAAATGATTCAATATAATAGTGGTTATTCTATAGATCGGGAATTATATTACGTTTTATTCGGAAAGCATCGCAGTAATAAAAAGTATTGTTTTCATTCATTAAGTTAATCGGTATTATAATACCGTGATTTCACATACAAAAATTAAAAAAAAATAAAAAATAACGACAACTGCAGGACTCGAACCTGCGCGGGCAGAGCCCAAAAGATTTCTAATCTTTCGCCTTAACCACTCGGCCAAGTTGCCATCTTTTAATTGAAATTTTCAAAATTAGGATGTTCTACTGATATGTTTATGTTAATCATGTCTTTCAAAATTCTTTGCTTTAAAAACATGGTTAAATCTTTATCAAATTACTTTAAAAGTTTAGTGTTGTGGTACTTAATATTATTTAAATACTGAATCATATAAATATACCGACTTTAATATAATTTAAACAATATATACAGTTAATACAGAAATAATGGGTAATAAATGGAGTAAATTTGAGATTAAAAATATCAATTACAGGTGTAAGCAACGAAAACAAAAGCTACTTTATAAATAAATACTCGAATAATCATAAGTTTATACATATTTTTGTCTGTTTTTGAAAATATACACAATTATATATATTAGCTAAATTATTTTGAAATATCTTTATATAAATCAAATCTTCTTTGATTTAATAATGGAACAGATTGTCTAAAACTTTCAATAGCTTCAGGTTCTAATTCAGCATAAATGATTTCCTCACCTTCACCAGCTTCAGCAATGATTTCACCCTTTGGATTACAAACAAGAGAATGTCCATATGCATGATATGAACTTTCCATATTTCTTGCAGGAGAACATAAAATCGTATAGATTTGATTATCAACAGCTCTTGAACGTGCTAATAAATGCCAATGCATTGGACCAGTAATGGTATTAAAAGCACTTGGGAAAATCATAGCAAAGGCATTATTTGGTTCTCTGGCAGAAATTGTTGTTAATTCTGGGAATCTCATATCATAGCAAATACCAACACCAAATTTACCATATTGTGTCTTTATAGTGGTTAATTTTGTACCTGGAGATAAAGTTTCACTTTCTTTAAAGGTGATTCCATTTGGAATATCAACATCAAATAAATGAACTTTACGATGAATATCAATTAAATCACCTTTACCATTGAAAATTGGAGATGTGTTATAGACATTATTTGTTGTTGGATCAACTTCTGGGATAGAACCACCCACTAATGTAATATTATATTTTGAAGCAATCTTAGATAAGAAATCAATAGATTGTGATTTTTGATCATTATTAATCACCTCGGCATATTCTCTAAATTTAGTCACTGCATATGGAGAATTAAAACATTCTGGTAATACTACAATCTGTGTATCTGGTTGTTTTTGCATTGCCATTTCTACAAATTTAGCAGCTCTATTTAAATTATCAATTTTACTTGGACTGGACCCATTTAATTGAATTAATGCAATCTTAATCTTTTGAGACAAAACTTTGGACATCTTTCTTCTGTTGTTGTTGCTATGTGTATGGGGTTACGTATATATTTGTTGAATTATAAATAAATCAAACAGCCTTTACTTTGTATTCCATTTTAGTCATCTTATATTTATATTTCTTTTTTTTTTTCCCACTGTTTTTCCATTCTTAAAAATTGTCTCTCGAGAGATTGATAGTTTTCCAATAAGATAGAGATAATAAGAGTAAGAGTTGCTTGTTAGTTTAAGAAGAATCATGTTACTTTGTTACTTATAAAATAAACCTAGTAAAAAAATTATTATTTACTACAATTGTATGAAATCCTTTGTTCAAAAGAAATGATTCAATCTTGATAAAATAGATAACATAGTAACGAAAGATGATTGATCAGTTAAATTACAAGATCAAAAATACCGCTATCTCTAACCAATAATTACAACTTTACTACTAAAATAATTATTACATTTATATCGAATATTTATCTGAGAACAATAATTTGTGACGCAAGCCGTTCAATATTATTTTATTTCCATTTTCATTATTTCAAATTTTCAAATTTTCCTTTCAACGCACACCCCTTAAATATTATATCGATGCTTCAATTATCTATTTCTCTAGAAAAGTGTTTTGATGTTTGTTGGAGAGACAACTTTTTATTGATGATTTGGTAGTTTTTATAAGAACTTATTTACTTTCTTATTTATTTAATAAAGGCAATCAACTAATTAAAGATTATAGAGGAAAGTACAACCGTTCAAAAACAATGCCTTCTGTTTTACCCCCATTTCAATCTAATATGACTTTGAATAATAATACAGTGGCTACTGGGTTGCAACATGATGATTCTTTATTAACAGGAACTTCTCTCGAGAACAACATTTCAAATAATAATTATAATAATAATAATAATAATAATAATAATAAACATATGCAATTTGAATTATCACAAACTATTCCACCAGAAATTATTTATGAGATATTAACATATCAATTTAAAGATTATATGTCAAATGATTATCCACCAACATCAGAAAAATTCAATGAAAACTTAAGAAATTTTTTAAGAAGTAATCTTACTGTTAATAAAACTTTTTATCATATTTGTAGAGTATTAGTTTACAAACATTGTAATTTTACCACTGCAAAACGGTTTCATAATTTATTAGAATCAATTGAACATTGTCCTGAATTAAGAAATATTATTCAAATTGCAGATTTCCAAGAATTAACTTCAATTGGGTTAGGAAGATCAAATGAAATGAATAAATCTATACAAAATTTAACAAATGAAACTGTTTTTAAATTCTTAAAATTGACTAAAGTTAATTTAAGAGAATTTTTAGCTTGTGAAAATATTCAAGATGATTTAGATGAAAATATTTTATATTGGCTTTTAAAACCGGGGAAAAATTTATCTATATTAGATTTTTGTGGTTGTTCTGGTGAACACCTATCACAAAGTTTTGTCACTGCATTAAATAGATTATATCCACCTGAACCAGAAAATATTGTTAATAACAACAATAATAACACTCCAATATTAGCCACTATACAAGAGCCAATTGCTTATAATTCACAAATCACTTGTCTTGGGTTAAATGATTGTACAGATTTACCTCGTGTAGCTTTAGGTAAATTATTGAAAATGTTACCTGAATTACAAAAATTAGATTTAGCTCACACGGTTATTGATGGACAAATATTAAGAGAATATTTACCACATTTAAAAAATTTAACACATTTATCATTTGCTTTATGTTCACAATTAACTTCACGTTCAATCTTAGAATTCTTTTCACACCATCCTGCTGTCACTGATGAAAATAACGTTACTACTTTAGAATGGTTAAATTTAAGTGATTATACACATTCTGCTTTGTGGAATGATGTTCATACGATGTTTTTATTAAAGAAACTTTGTCAATATGGTCATAATAAGACATTACAATATTTAAATTTAGATGGGTTACCATTACATCAAGTTGCGATGGCTGGTAATACATCTGGATCCGCTACGCCGACTCCATCACAATCAGCTACATCATTATCCTCATTCATAAATAATGGTGGTTCTTTAAATCATCCTCACCATCACATGAGAGAAACTATATTCTCTACTGTCGTTAAAACAAAATATTATTATAAATGCGCTGATACATTAATTTTTATTAAATTAAACTTCCCAAATTTGAAAAGTTTAAGTATTAGAGGTAATAATGTACCGATAAATAAATTAGTCGAATTCTTATCCCCAATCAAATATATTGAAGATTATCCAGAATTAAAAGATTTAATGACACAACCACAACAAAAATTGAAATTTATCAATTTATCAAGAAATTCATATATTTCCAAATGGACAATTCAGGATCCAAATTTATTAACTTGTTCAGATTCATTATGCGCCATTGAAGTTAATTTCGATACATGGCAACAAATTGAAAAATTAAACAATGAAAATGAAATCATTTCAGTGAAATACGATTATAAATCACAACAAAATAAAGTTGTGAAATGGAAATGTTTCCTTGATGTTTCGTATGGTAGAAGACATTGGATCTATAGAGTGGATCCATATTTAAATAAAGATGATATTGATACTAAATCACATGCGGGGACAAGATTTGATGCACAAGGTCATAAAATTATTGAAATTATTAAACAACCAGATTTCTTAAAATTCGCACAGACTAAGATTTCATTGAGTTGTGGTCTGGTTACTAAGAGTTCAATAAGAAGGAAACAATGTTATAAAGATTTTAAACCACCGATTTCACAATTTTTGACAAGAAATGGTGGGATTGCATTTGGTAATAATTCTCCTCCTGTCACTGCACCAATGTTACCACCTGGTGGATGGAGGGTTTTACCTGAAGAAGATGAAGCTGAAGAAAATGATGAGAATATGGATACTCTAGGACATTCACCCATTCCTGAACATTTAGATCCATCACATCCACAACATCATGGATCAAATCATGATATCCCAACTGGGCTATATTGGGATAGATCAATCCATGATTTACAAACATTATCAATTCAAAATAATAATGTCACTAATAGTGAGAACGTCGAATCATTGCCTCAAAATGATGAGGAATACTTAAATAATCCTGAATTACAAAGAAGAAGATCACAATTACATCTATTAAGGACACGTACTTATAATCCAAATAGAAGATCAAATGGTCGTTTGCATAATGGATTAAAGCTTCCAAATAGAGCCAATGGGAATGGCACTACTACACATATCCCACATTCATTTCTTAATCCATCCACAAATCAAACCACCAACCTATCTCCACTACAGGGCAATTTTGAAATGTTTCAAAGACCATCATTATCGCATAATAGTAGTGCTAGTGCATCTGATATATCGGGTGTACATAAACCTAAATTGGATTATTACGAACATCCTGAAAAATTTCTTTATGATCCAAATGATGATGTGACCAGTAAAAGATATCAAATTCATTTTGAAATCGTTAACGAGTATAAGACCTTTGGTTGTGTTGAGAGAGGTATGTACCGTTATTACAGTTTGAAGACTTGATCCATTTCTTTTTTCCAACGCCCCAATTGTATATATATATATATTTATATTAGCTATTCATATTTACTTAATCATGTCTACGACCACTATGTATTCAATCGCATTCCTATATTTTATATCACTTTGTGTCACTTCTCTTCAATATCTGACATCTCGTGTTATTTCCATTTCCCCTTTAGTGAAGGATTCTACGCGTATTGTTTTTCAATTATTTTCCCGTTGTTTTTGTTTACATTTCTAAAATTCAAATTTATTTCAAATTCTTGAAGAACTTCAACTTGAAGCTTTGCAAAGAAAGATTTTGTAGATTGCAAGAAATTATACACTGAGTGACACCAACCATCGAACTTCATCACGTCTAAGCGTGGCTATACTATTGTCTTTCTGGTTAGGTTAAACTATATCTCATTAATATATTCAATCCCTAAGAAATATAGGAATTTTGTTCTTTCTGATTCAATTGATAACAAACAAACGTCAAATTATAGCAATCCTAAATATAAATACACGTAAAGTAAAAAAAATATTATACACTCAATAAATGAATTAGAAGAGATTAATACACCAAACTATTCCATTTTTTTTTTAACTATCCTTTCCTTAATAACCTATACACTCGCTTACAACAATTATAATATCCATAACTTAGTATTGATAACTTTCACTCTTTTGATAAAAATAAACTCCCACTAAGCAAACACAACATTAACACAAAAAATGGCAATGCCGACCTCCCCATATTCTCAAAGTTCACCGACTCACCGTTCTGACGGCGAACATATTGATATTTCTGCACAGAATATAACTAATAATAGCAATAACGGCTATAGAGGTTCATTATTTTTTGAAGACACACCAGAATCTATAAGACCTCCATCGGCAAGAGTTTCTACTTTAAATGTTCTTAATCGTACTAGTACACATAGTTTTACTGTTTTCATTGACGACTCGAGGTACGATGATCTTCAATCCTCAAGTAGTAGTAGTAATAATTTGAATACAACACCAAATACCACTTCTGACTCTCTGGAAAATATTGATAGCCACATAATAGAACATCCAACTGTGGAAGATACCACCAACACTACAAATATACTACCACAAGATACTTCTGATAGAACCAACATATTACATCAGGATACCCATACAATTTTACCCAAAAGTATAATAACTGGTGATTCAGATCCATTGCTAAAATCAACTACAAATAATAGTAGACTTATAGAAATACCTACTCCACAAGAACCTTCTTCCATAATACACCAGACACCTACTAATAAGCCTATTCTACGACGAGATCATACTTCTGAATCAATGAGTACAGGTGATACAGAATATTTTGAAGCTGAAGATTACTCATCTCCCTTTAATGAACAACGACAAGCTCAGAACATCCCATTATTGAAAACATGTACAAATAATGAGGACGAATATAATAATGAAGTTTCAGCTAGAGATTCTGCGGACTCAATTGATACACAAGATACAGAAATTTTGGATACAAGAATAAGAAATTCACAATCATTGATACAGACTGTTCGTGATAGTATAAGAACTGTCTCTACAATGATTTTAACACAAAACCCAGACACATCAAATGTTACTAATACTAACAGGAAAAGTAACCTAGATTCTTTGGATGAAGGGTTAGGTATTAATATGTCTACACCTGACAATGTATCACCAATGAGAAGGTTAACTGTGAAAAACAGATTGTCTTCTGAAATCCCGTCAAATGATACAAGTTTTGCTTCTACCAGTAATACAAATAACAATAACACAAGCGACAGTGTTTTAATTAATAATTTGAACCATCCAAGTGGTGATGCTAATATCTCTACAATTACAGAACCTTCCTATTCTTCGTTATTTCAATATGATGAATATGATGAATCTATCGAACCTGATATTGAACAAGCAGTTCAACTTTTAAAAAGAGAAGTTAAATCTACTGTTCCTACGGTTAATTATGTTGATGCAAGTAATCAACAAAATAATATTTATTTGCAAGAAAATAAACAAAGGGAAGAAGAAGATGAAGCTACTGATAAGGATAAATCATCAAGTAGCTCAGGTAAATCAACTGATTCGAATGGTAGATTTGTCCCACATGAATTGATTATTCCAAATAAATTAACAATCAGTAATCCACCAACCCCAATTATTACTGCCTCAGAATCACATATTCCTAGATCTCCATCATTAATTAATAAATTTTTAGTGACTCCATCGCCAAAGAGAAAATCTTCAGCCTCTTCAGGAAGAAGACACCAACGTAATATTTCGTTAACAAGTCACGCAAATATAAGTCCTTTATATGGTACGGTATCATTAGATGCAAATTTACCTCCAACCGAAACCTCACAACCTAGTGTGGTTCCAAAAGTTCATGTTTTACAAAGTGTTTCAGGACCTAATAAATGGAAACCAAATCCTACGACAAAGGCACAAATGGTTTCATTATTAGGTTCGAACGAGTTTAGAAGTCCCATCAAAAAATTATCATTCCATGAAGATATGGCGTTGAGTCCCACACAATATCATTACGAAAATAATACTGATGATGTTTATATGAGTCCAACAGAACTATTTTCTGCTCAAAGTAATAATATTCCTAATTTAGAACCTATTAATGATGATGATGAGGATCAAGAACAAGATATTCCAATTGCTTTAAGAACCACTAATGTAGCTGAGCATATTACTACCACTACACAGACAAATACAAATACAAATTCTGTTTTAACTCCACCTTTACCTGCTGGTGTATCTACGTTTCGATATAATACTACTATTGAGATACCAGATAAGACTAATTCTGGACAAGAACAAAATGATCAAGACTCGGCAGATGTTAAAACCCCAATGTATGTACAACATATTGATTCTCCTTCAATCCATTCATTTGATTCACAAACTTTGAAATTTTGGGAAGTATATTCATTGAAAAGGGTTATCATGTTAATTATTATCTGTCTAATTATACCACCATTATTTTTCATGATATATGCAGGTTCAATATGTGGTATGGATGATAATAAATTAATGAAGATTGTTTTAAACAAGAAACATCGTATTGGTTTATTCAGAGGGTTCATATGGGATATTGATTTAAATTGGTTACGAACAATGTCCTTAATTATTGGTATTGCTGAGATTATAATAATATTTGCATGTGTTGGTATTGGATTTGGTGTTGGTTTGACACGTTAAATATAATATTTTTAAATAAAAACTTCTTCTATACACAGACTAATAATAAATATAACATATTCATCTTTTTCAATAGTTTCTTTTTGTTAATAAAATTTCATTAGATTTATATAGTAAAAAAGCGTTATATATAATAAGACATGAATAATTAATTTAATATTTAAGCGTTAACTTTATCTTCAACAATCTTGAATAAAGTGACGATATCAGCAGAGAATTTTCTAATACCTTCAGATAATTTTTCAGTAGCCATAGCATCTTCGTTTAAACCGAATCTGAAATCAGCTTCATCATCAACATAAGAAACTTTAGCATCACCATCCTTCTTAGCTTGTTCAACGGTTAATAATTTTGGAACTGGTTCATTAGAGACTAATAATTTATCTAATAAACCTGGAGAAATGGTTAAGTAATCAACACCAGCTAAAGATTTAATTTCATCGACATTTCTGAAAGAAGCACCCATGACAATAGTGTTGTAACCATGTTTCTTGTAATAGTTGTAAATTCTTCTAACGGATTGCACACCTGGATCAGTTTCACCAGTGTAAGTTTCACCAGTCTTAGCTTTGAACCAATCCATAATTCTACCAACGAATGGAGAAATTAAAGTAACCTTAGCTTCAGCACAAGCAACGGCTTGAACAAAAGAGAATAATAAGGTTAAATTACAGTGAATACCATGTTTAGCTTCTAATTCTCTAGCGGCTTGAATACCTTCCCAAGTGGCAGCAATCTTAATTAAAACTCTTTCCTTATCGACACCGACTTCTTTGTATAATTTAATAATTTCTACAGCTTTCTTAATAGTGGCATCTTTATCGAAGGATAATCTAGCATCGACTTCAGTAGAGACTCTACCTGGGACAATCTTTAAGATTTCTTTACCGAATTCGACTAATAATCTATCAACGGCAATTTCAACTTTTTCTTCAGTAGTATTACCATGAGCTTTACCATATTCGACGGCAACATCAATTAATTTAGCGTAAGTGTCAATCTTGGCAGCAGCTAAGATTAAAGATGGGTTAGTAGTAGCATCTTGTGGAGTATATTTAGCAATAGATTCGAAATCACCAGTATCTGAGACGACAACAGTACCAGAGGCCTTTAATTGGTCTAAAGAAGAACCAGTCTTTTGTTTCTTTTGAACAGGAGCCATATTTGTATATTTATAAGTGTGTGTTTGTGTGTGATTTGTTGATAGTCAGATACTTTTTGAAAAGGTTTTTGACGTTGTTTTATTAGAATAGATTAAGAAGTAAGAATTGAACTGTATGAGAATAAAAGCAGAGAGAAGAGGATATAAGTGTAACAGATCAAAGGGGAAAAGTCCCACAGTTATATATGTTAGCGAATCTGAAAAGTCGGTGTTACAAAAAGAAAAAGTGGGAAGTAAGAAGAAAATCACTCTTGAGAAGAATTACCAAAACTTTCTTGTTTCTAAGCAGAAATGAATGAATTGATCTATTTCTCGATAATAATAATGTACTATAGAGGATAGGAGGTTATTGAAGAGACAAAGTGTTAGAAAACGGGGGCAGAAACGAAAAGAACTTCTTGTTACAATACAAAAAATACAAAAATTTCAGATATATCTTATCTTAGTAAAAGGAGAACATTGTAATAATAATTAGTAGTAACGTAATAAGGGGGCGAAACAAGATATACCAATCCGATAATACTTTCTTGGTAAATTGATTGTATTATTTCTTCTACATAACGTGGTATTTTACGCGAATCCTCGAGTTTCTGTGAGCATATTATTGTTGGAGTAAGAGTTAGAGAGAGTAAGAAGTACCCCTTTTCAAACTCGTAAAAGAAATACAAAATATATTTGAGCCGAGAGACAACAAAGGATTCACAAAAGATATTTTAAAATTATTAATTACTCAAGCCATTAATTAATAATTGTAGTGATTCTAATTGTAGATAGATAATCCACTCCCTTTCTTTCTCTTTCTTACTAAATCTCTTAAGAAAAGACTGTTCTGCTGCTGTGTTTTTTGGTTTTGTCCCCGGCAATTGGGATTTTCTATGAGAAAAAAGTAACGGTAACCGTTTTATTCATTCGATTCAATTACTCATGTGTGTAAATCGGTGTTATAGTGTTACACGGAATTAACACTTTCCAATATCGTTGCCCTTCAAATATAATTAATGACTAATCACTGTTTGCTGGTTTTTCAATAGAAATTGAAACTGGTAGTTAATTTAGGGCTCAACTAATTGGAAAAGGTAAGAAATAATTGACGAATAAATAGGTTTGTTCATTTAATAAACTCTATATATACTAAAATTATATATATATATATTATGATCTATTATGGTACAAATATAATTGGAAACAAAAAAATAGTATATTTTTAAATTCAATCATATTGTGAAAAAATAAGAATGCTATATTGGTTATGTTGTGTAGTGTCATTATGTCAATTCAATTGACTATATCATGAAATTTTCAACTCTTGTAAATCAAACAAGAAATTGGTTTTTTGTATAAAGAAATAATATTATTAAAAAAAAGAGAAGATTCTAAATGCAATTTACATTTAGTTGTTTTCTGGTCTTAATTTTCTAACTTCCTTACCAACTCTCCAAATTTCCATACTTCTAATAGTTTCTAATTCAGCTTCTAATTTTTCTCTGTAATCTGGTTGAGAGTTAAATTCTAATGATCTCTTAGTTTCGTTACCGTTCTTAGTAGAAGCATATAAATCTTCGAAAACTGGTTTCAAAGCATCCTTGAAGACTGGGTACCAATCTAAAGCACCTCTTCTAGCAGTAGTAGAACAAGCATCGTACATGTAATCCATACCATACTTACCAATTAATGGGTATAAAGATTGAGTAGCTTCTTCAACAGTTTCATTGAAAGCTTCAGATGGAGAATGACCATTTTCTCTTAAGACTTCGTATTGAGCTAAGAACATACCGTGAATACCACCCATTAAACAACCTCTTTCACCATATAAATCAGAGTTAACTTCCTTTTCAAAAGTGGTTTGGTAAACGTAACCAGAACCAATGGCAACAGCTAAAGCTTGAGATTTTTCATGAGCTTTACCAGAAACATCATTCCAGACAGCGTAAGAAGAGTTAATACCTCTACCTTCTTTGAATAAAGATCTAACAGTTCTACCAGAACCCTTTGGAGCAACTAAGATAACATCAAGATCCTTTGGTGGTTCAACATGAGTTAAATCAGAGAAGACTGGAGAGAAACCATGAGAGAAGTATAAAGTTTGGTTCTTGTTTAATAATGGCTTAATAGCAGACCAAGTTTCAGATTGAGCAGCATCAGATAATAAGTTCATAACATAAGTACCTTGCTTGATAGCTTCTTCAACTTCAAATAAGTTTTCACCTGGAACCCAACCATCTTCAATAGCAGCCTTCCAAGAAGCACCATTCTTTCTAACACCAATGATAACGTTTAAACCATTATCTCTTAAGTTTAAACCTTGACCATAACCTTGAGAACCGTAACCAATTAAGGCAAAAGTATCGTTCTTGAAATAGTTTAATAATTTTTCTCTTGGCCAGTCAGCTCTTTCGTAGACGGTTTCAACGGTACCACCAAAGTTAATTTGCTTTAAACCTCTAGTAGAGATCATTGGCTTAACGAATTGGGTGGTTGGCTTAGTAGCGATAGCCTTAGAAGCTAAAGCGAAAGTTCTCTTAGCAGTGATAACACGAGAGTTAGCAATTAATCTAGAAGCTTGAGTTCTCAACATTTTTAAATATATAGGTTGTGAAGGAGTTGTTTTTGTTTGATTATATATTTTGTAATCTAATATAAACAAGAAAATAAATGAGGCAGAAAGGTTAACAGGACAAGGGGGAGAAAGAATTGACCCTTTATATATAATCATTTTTCGTTGTCTCAAAAATTAAAAATCCCACAAAAAAAATAAAATAGAAAGAGATTCAATGATTCAATCAATTATTCTCCTCAGGAATTAGGAAATTAATTTCCACCATTTAATTAACATTGATATTATTACTATTATTACTATTATTACTATTATTACTATTATTATTCCCAATGAAATTTCACACAGAAAACAAAGAGGAAGTCAGTTTTTTTCTTTTTTGGGAAAAATTTTTCAGTTTTTTTCAGTGTGCAAAAAACGGTGTTCTTTTGTTCCAATTTCTAATACTGGAATGAGAATCAGTCATATTAACATTATAACGTCTTAGGTGTTGTTAGCAGCGGGAACGGACAACAGCGATTAGTGGTTGAAGATGTCTCATCGCCCTATTGTTCCTGGTCCTCCGATGAGTACGCGGTTACTCTCTCTCTACCTCTCTCTCCTGATAAGAACACTATTCAAACTGTGTAAATAGTATTTCTTAACAATAACCATTCAAGTGACTCACTAAATTGTTAATATCTTTGCTGCTTATTTTGTTTTTCTTTTCTCCAGTTAGACAGAAGGGCATAAGGAAATTTAGCTTATCTTGGATGGATCCGGTACCGGAACGCTATACTATTCTATATTTTTTTAAGTAGTACTGCCAAATGTTCATGACACTTTAAAACATTTAGGAAGTAAAAGTCCTATAAGAGTCCTTTAACGTATAGTAAGAGAGCGGGGAACACAGACAAAAGCAAAAATGGACCGATATCGCTAACTGATTCATCGTAATAGTAATAGTATTACTTAGGGTTAATTTAACAACATTCTTTTTAAAGGATGGATTAGCATCTTTTAAAGATGTGTCAAAAATAAAAAAAAACGACTGGGAACTAACACCAAGTGATAGGCGGCTATTACTCTTTATCCATCCAATAAACACTTGTTTTACCGCCCTTGTTGTAAAAATGTCTTATTCAAAACTCCTCTCTTTACCTTTTTTTTGTTTGATTTTTTGATTTTTGTTAGAATAAACTAAGGGGGCACCAATTTTTAAACATCGATTAACTTAAAAGTACATATACATTAATATTGCATTAACAACGTACATTCTAATAAATCATATTTCTATTAAAAAACCAAACTATTCCAATCATGTCTCTTTGTTTAGGTATTATTAAAGGTGTTGCTGTCTCATCACTTGGGTTATATGCAGGAATCCTTTCTACATCAACTTTAATAACTTTTAGCAAACCTGCTGCAATCATTTTATCAAATTTAGATATTATATCAAAAGCACAATTAACTAATCTTATCAATAAAATTTTCCAAATTGGTAATGTTATTGGTGCTATTTCAACAACTTTCTTTGGGTTTAGTTATTTTGGTGCTCCAAAGATTTGGAGACATCCGTATCTTCTATATGGGATGTTAACTACACCATTATCAACATTATATCTTTTCTATGCTAAGAAATCAATTGAAAATAGATTAAAATTACAATCTACTACAGACTCTTCAAAACCAATTGATATCTCTGAGGAAGAAGAAGAAACAACCACTTACCATTCGGTAGACGAATCTATTGTCGATTTAGGTAAGAATACCCCACCATCATCTTCATCATCGACAAACACTTTAGTATTACAAAATACTAAATCATTTTGTAATTCCATTGGCAGAAAATTATTATTCGCCACTGTGGTAACGGTCACTGGGTTAACACAATCCATTATTGGTGTCTATGGGGAAGGTAATTTTGTTTGAATCTCCACATATGAATAATATATGTAATGATAACAATTTCAAAATATTCATATTTCAACTTACATACGTACATATAATATATATTTTATCTTATGAATAAGTTTTATATTCTTCTTAAACTTCTGATAATATTACTGCTCAACAAAACACATATGCATATTAAAAAAAAAATTAAAGTGATATACATTGACTGAAAGAAATTATACAGACTATATACACTTTAAATAATTCCTAAACGTTTTATATAAGAAAAGGGTTTGATATAAAGAAAAAATCGTACATCATAAATTGTTATCAACTTATAATAAAGAAGTTGGAGCAGTCATTGGAACACCAGCAGCTTCTAATTCAGGCTCAACTTTGTTAGAGAACCATGGTAATTTGGTAATAAAAGTGGAAACAGCATCAATATCAATTTCAGAATAATCTGGCTTGTAATTTGGGTTCATAGCCATGTTAGCACCAACATCAACTAAACCAGCTGGTAAATTGGAGAAAGTGATACCAGAGTTTGGATCCATGACTAAACCCATGTAAGATAATAAATTACTCTTAACATCACCCATGATAATGTTTAATTGTTTAACTTGGTCAGGAGAAATGCTGTAAGCTTGAGTAGAGGCAGCGACAGCGGATAGTAAAATAGCAGTTTTAGAGTTCATTTTTGTTGGATTGAATTTGGAGTTTGTTTGGTTTTGTTTGATGGTTTTTTTTATTATTAATTGGAAGTAGAAGATTGGATTAAATTGGTGATTAAACTGAAATTATTCGTCCATTTATAAGTTTTCTGGGAAGGTTTTTTAAGTTTACTTCATCGTTAAAATTATACTCGATATTGGGTTGCTATTCTTCAAAGTTTCAACAAACTTCGTAAAATGGTTCACGACTATAAGGTTACTTTAATGTGTGTTCGTTTCTAGGATATCTCTACTGAATTTAACTGTATTTCACTAAGACTTAAGCAACTCTAAACCACTTGTAAGTGGGTATAGTTATAAGATTACGTGAGTGAATTTTGTTCCTATAGGGTTACCTAATTCGGACTGCCTGTCGTTTCTTTTATTTTAATTTAAAGCATAATATGACATAAAAGAGTAAGAACGTTAATCCTCAACAATTCGGTGTATTACTTAAATCTCGGTTAGTTTCGAATTAGGGGAATGTATAAGATACTTGATCTTTAATGTAGATTTGAAATGTGAATTAATTGTGGGGGAGTTGAGTGATGTCATCGTTTATTAATTCGTTTGGTATCGTTTATGTCAAGAAAAGAAAAGATGAAGAACAGCACAATTTCTTTTTTTTCCCTTAGAGTAGCGACCGAGCTTATGAATACGTGAGAACTTTATTAAAGTTTTGTGGCTTGTAACTTTAACTTTTGCCGAGAGAATACCACTTGATATTATGACAGCATTCTTTAATTAATTCGGTTGAATGGTTGAAGGGCACACATCAGGGAAACAATTGACCTTTCCGAATTTAGTTTATACCAGTTGCTGGAAGTAGAAAATCAATCCATATAACCTCAACACTTCGTTTAACAACTGTTAGACTAAGATGTGTATATCTCCCTTCAAATAAGCAATCCAATTTTAATGAACTAAATGAAAAGAAAAGATGAAGAAACGAAGATTTGCCAACTGATGGGATAACTGAGGCAAACAGTTCACTAAAAAGTATTTCATTTCGATCGACTACTTTAATCAGAGACGACAACTAAATACATCATCTCAAAAGATTATATTCCGTTCCCTTTCTAAAACATTGACCTCATTTTATTTTATTCAAAATCCCAACACATATCTTTCTATCCAGACTATATATAACGATGTTCTCAAGTTTAACCGCCCAGCACACACCAAAATATCTCTGGTATTACCTATTTAGATCACTTTATGACACCATACCACGCCAAACTCCAGAGATCCAGACACCCTGCTACAGTTTCGTGTTCGCGTCGCAATTTTTGAATTCATTTTTTTTCTTTCTTTCGAAGGTTAAAAATAATTTTTCAAAGCCATTTTTTTGTTTATTAAAAACAAACAAATCTGCAATTTAGATCTAATGGTTGCAACTATTGATTTGATTAGATCAGATTTATTAAGTTAGTTAGTGAAGATCTGGTATATCTCAAACAAGAAATATATTAATCAAGAAATGAAACATTTCAGAAGAAAATCTGGGTTATCCAACCATAGTGGGGATAGTGGGGAAAAACGTCATTCCAAAGTGGAAGTTTCAAAAGAAGATGCTGCCAGATTAAAAGTTCGTACTGCCTCTGTGGCTGATCCTATCTTGGAAGCTGTTCAAGAAGCCCAACCTTTCGAGCAAGCTGCCGATACTTTCCATGATAACATGAACAGACAATCTTATTTCTCTGTTGGTGAAGATGGTCAACAACAAATCTTAAGAGATGTCTTTGGTCAACCTATCACTGTCCCAGATGTTTCTAATCCAACTAGGGCTCGTGATGAAAGACCATTAGATACCATTAGATCTTTCGAATACGCTGTCTCCGGTGATCCATCTTGGGCTCAACAATTAGAAACTCCACAATATGGGTTCCATGTTAGACCAGATTTCATGAATTATTTCAATAGTAATATTAATATGCAACCAATGTATGATGAACAAGGTAATATGATTCAACCACCACAACAACAAATGCCAATGATGATGGGTGAACAACCGGTTTATCAAGCTCCTGTTCGTAATGAATTAGAGGGTGGGAAAAAGAAAAAGAAGAGAAATTTCTTTAGCAGAAAGAAGAAATAAACAAATTTAAATTAAACATTCTTATCATTTTTATGGACATCTATACACTGTTGGGTTTTTATTTAATTTATATTATATATATATGACTTACCTTTATCAAAAAATTTTAAAATATTATCGTTAACGTTACCTTTTGATCTATTATATATTGATTATTGATTATCTAATTTTTGATCAATTTGATTTAATAATTCTAACCAACGATCCTGTTGTCGTATTATAGTATCAATTTTGTTATCCCATTCTTGTAATTGTAAATTATTTTCAATCATACCATCGTAAAGTGAACTATAAGTTTCTAATCTGGTTATTATGTGATCCATATATGGAGTATATTTGGTTAATTTTTCAAAGGATTTTACAGCTTGAACGTTGCCTTCTAAGTCTTGTGGAGTGTTAAGTGTGGAGGGATCACTTTCTTCCAAATCATTCTTAAGCAATTTCAAATGCGAATATAATTTATTAATTCTTGAGATTATGTTTAATTCACTATTTTCTTCTTCTTGATCTACATCAAAACCAACTGATTCCTCTAATAATGACAGTTTTTGTTCTAATTTAGTCAATCTTTGAATATCATGATAGTTGAAAGTGAAATCTGTCATTGTTTCTTTATCCTTTTCTTTAGTAATACAATCATCTTTCGGTAGTTCAACGTCATTATTATTCCTGTTATAAGCATTTGACATTCTTCTATATAAGTTGTGAATTCTATGATATTCTTCAGAAGATCTATCTTCAACATCTAATTGTAACAGTTCTTGTTCAATTCGTTGTAAAGTACTCTTAGTATCGTCACTCAATTCAGCGGCCTTCTCATCAGTATCTCGAGTTCTAGTTTCTTTGATTTTATTATGAGTAGTTCCGCTACTCTCATAGACAATGGTTCCTCCAACACATAACTCTCCATCATCATATCCACAAATATCATCTTCAGTAATTTCAATGGCCATATTTTGTTGTTCTTCTTATCATTTTGTTTTTACTTTAGTATTTTATGTCTTTAATTGAACATTTAAAGTTTTAGAGATTTAATTTTCAAATATAAGGACTTTCTCTGATTTATAATGTAAAACTGTTGAAATCAATCATCCAAATATAATATATGCTATATTACATGTTAATGATATTATAATACCTATGAGTAGACAACAATTAATAAATAATATTTTTCTCTCTGTGAAGAATAATGTCGAAACTCCATTAAAAGCTACGGGTCAAAAAGTTTTAACATATTCCCTTAAGGATAATATTTGTGTTGCAGGTGAAGATGTGAAAACAACATGTAATTCATCAATGCTATGGAATTATAAGTCACCATTTAACTCTACCATATACGAAATACTTTCCAAAGAATCGAATTTGGAATTTGTTGGAAAGACAAGGTTAGATGAATTTGCAATGGGTTCGATGGGTCTTAATGGTCCTAACTTCGATCCAAAAGAAGTGTTAAATCCTTTGTTCCCTGATAGAGTTCCTGGTGGGTCATCTTCTGGCGCGGCAGCAAGTGTCAGTTCTGGTTTGGTGGATGTTGCATTGGGAACAGACACTGGTGGTAGTGTGAGATTACCTGCTTCTTGGTGTGGGACTATGGGGTTTAAACCGTCTTATGGGAAGATTTCAAGATATGGCGTTGCAGATATGTCACAATCATTGGATACAGTGGGAGTGATATCAAACGATATTATGACTATTGATCATGTTTTCAAATTATTGGATCAATATGATCCAAAGGATACAACATCATTACCAGAACATTTAAGATCTAAGCCACAGCAGGAAACTCTAAAGACGGAATGGAAGATTGGTATACCAAAAGAAATTTGTATTGATCTTTGTGATCCCATAATCTGGAATAAATTTGAAAAAACTTTACAAAAGTTATTATCCATTCCAGGTGTAAATTTACATCCTGTTTCCATCCCATCTATGAAATTGTCATTACCAATCTATTATACACTTTGTCCATCTGAAGTTGCTTCTAATTTAGCCAGATATGATGGTATAAGATATGGATCTAGAGAACAAAGCGAATTTGAGGATCAGAATAATGATAAGGATATTACTCTTTTTGCTTCCACTAGATCAAAACATTTTGGTAAAGAAGTAAAGAGAAGAATCATGCTAGGTAATTACACATTATCTTCTGGTTCATATCAAAATAATTATTTGAAAGCTCAAAAGTTGAGAATGAGATTAATTAACGAATTCAACTCAGTGTTTCAACTACCTAATGTGTTATTGAGTAAGAAAGAGGCGGAGAATGCAAAGACATCACAATATGGTGTCGATTTTATCTTAGTTCCAACAAGTTTAACCCCACCACCTAGGATTTCGGATGTGGTTAAGAGTAAAATAAATCAGCAACAGGAAGAAAATCCAGTTACAAATTATATGAATGATTTCTTCACGGTTCCAATGTCTCTTGCAGGATTGCCCACTATATCAATTCCGATGAGCCCTAAATCAGAATTAGGTATTCAAGTTGTAGGTCAATATGGTGATGACTATAATGTGCTAAACTTTACAAAAGAAGTGATATTAGATTCAAATGTCTTAGTTTAATGTGTCGTGTAAATATAAATATAAAACAGGTATATAAAAATACAAATATATTCTTTTCTTTCTTGTTTGTTTACTTTTTTAAGCTCACACTGGTAAGACAGAGACACCAGCAATTCTATCAACAATCGGAGCAACCATTGGATGGGATAAGATAGGACCTATTATTGGTAATGATCTCAAGAATTGGACGATAATCCCGAAGAAATCACCAAATAAACCAAAGATACCCACGGTCTCAACTATAAATCCAACAAAAGTCCATCTCATCAAGATCAGAAGGATCCCTGTAATGAAACATAGAGAACCACGTCTCTTTGTTGGTCTGGTGAAAAACACAGTGGTCTTTTGTAAACCAATAATTAATACAACACCAATTAAAAATAATATGTTACCTAGAGCTAATAATGCTCTATCAAAAAAGGTAAGGATACCAAAAAGGAAGAAACCGAACCCACCAAAAGTGAATGCAACACCGAATTCTACATGTAATTTATCATAAGATAAAGATATGCTTTGTTAGTAAATTGATTTGCAACGCGAAAATAGCAATAGGCAAATTTATACAATTGCCCCATAAAAAAATTATTGCAAAGAACACATACTTTGAGACTCACTTAACCACATTATTTTATGACTAGTTTAGCTTGTATCAGAATATCTTACTTGCTGTTACGGCACTGTCCAGTAATCTACTTCTAAGATAATAAGACACGTCTTGGGCATCTCAAATTTGTTTTTAATATAATTTAAAAAATATTGAAAAATTCCATACAGAAATTTCAATCAAGAATTTTTGTATGAAAAGAATTTATCAATTGACATGGCTAACCTCAAACTTACGCAACGTCACAAGTGGCATTGACGCCAAAATAGTATAACATATTTCGAATCAGTTTTACTGATAAATATAACTTATTTGTGGTTGTTATTCCATTTTTTATTTTTGCATTTGATAACTGCCAGTTGATAAATTTTAACAAGATACAGAAAAAAAGAGATCAGATCCCAGCAGAATGAAATCATTTATCAGATCTCATCGACAATCCAATCATATAGACAATCACACGTCACCCCCTCCAACCAATGGTAATAATAACAATACAGCGAATACAGCGATAATTGTAGATGGTAATATAACAAAAGCAAGTTTGAGTAGGAGGAATAGTCATTTTGACAATCCTCTTTCTCTCATATCATCAGACAATAGTTCTGAAAATGGTACTCTAGATTCTTTCGGTAGCCCCAAAAGACCCGTGGCTCAGGAATTTAATACCCCTCCACCATCGATACATAATGTTCATTACTCTTCTCCATCAAAACATTCACCTACATTTGAATCATTTCAAAAGCTGGCAAATAAAACACATAAACTGTTTAAGAGAGCATCCAATTCAAATATGCGCTCTAGTATGGAAATCAATGGTGGATTGAACTACACTGGTTCATTTGAACATAATAATAAGCATATGAGTTCATCTTCATCACTTCCTTCGCTAGACAAATATAATGATCCAAATGGAGTTCCAGCGATAAAAGGAACAATTACTCATTCATGGGGACCAAGTAATAAACGAGGAAGTATAGATAGTATTATAAATAATATTAATACAACAAATACATTTGATACCAGAACAGAGACCCAGGTAATTCATTTGAATTCAGACCGCAATGAAAACAATATATATAAAGGAAGCAGTGTTGCTAATGATTTAAAACCGGCAGTAAAGATATCTATGAAACAGGATAGTATAATAAAAGAACATCCAAGTGAGTATGATGAAAATACAACTACTAGTATACCTAGGAGAGGTTCATCTGCTAGATCTCAACAACTTACAGATGGTCTAAACATTCCAAAAATAAGAGCAAGACGTTCATCTAAATTACAAAAATATAAAAACAGACAAGCAAGAATACATTCGAATGAAGATTTGATAAACTTGCAATCCAACATAGAAAATGAAGATGAAGTGAAGAGTAATACTAGAAGTGAGAAAGGGATAAAGAAAATGACTATTCCAAGTATTACCATTCAAGAACCAACAAAACCAGACACGACAATAATTTCTGAAAATAATAGTGATGATACTAGCGATAATGAAAGTGAAACATCCGAATTTTCATTTGAATACTCTGGTTTGGGTGGTAGAACATCATCAGTTAAATATTATTCAAAGCCAGAAGAGGAAGAAGGTAACTTGAATGATGAGAAGGTTTATATTGATGACATCTATGAGGATGAAGATTTTGATGAGAACTTAAACTATGATGATGATTACGATTTCCGTGACGTTAATTCAAATAACAGAGATATTCAAAGTATTTCACCTAATGATAGCTCACAAACTGTCGATAAAACAAATCCCCAGGAACGATCGGTTAATAAGTATAGAGATTTGTTTGACACTTATAGTGAAATGGAAGAGGAAGTAGAGGAAGGAAACCAAGAATTCTCTTTCAATGATACAACTGAACTGGATTCAGTTCTGATTCAATCAGAAAACAACGGCGCACCTAAGTTGAACAATTATAATGATCTGTTTGATATCACAGATGATGATGAAGAGGAGGAGAATGTATTTGGAGATGACTACGAGGATGATGGGCCTATGGATGAGGAGGTGAATGAGGAGGTAAATAACAATTACAATGTTATTGAAGAAGTTGTATCTGGATATAACTTACAACATAAAGCTGAAAATGAAATTACTGCACTAAATATTGAAGCTTCCCCTCAAGTAAATGAGCAGCCTCTATATAATACTCCACCTGAAGAGAAAGGAACAGCTGCTATATCTAATGACCGGAAAAAGAAATCAGGGCAAGTTCAATCTTATAGTGATTTCTTTGATTTATCTGACGATGACGAAGAAGATGATAATTATGATGCGCCTGGACGTGAAAATGCTGCTGAAGAGGGAAATGTTAATAAAACTAAACAAAACACAAGCACAAACACAAGCACTGATATTCTTGGGCAAAATAGTTACTCCCAAGATATTTATAATCCCATATCAAACACAAACTATGTTAAAAATACTCAGCAGGACTCTGTAAACTATCGCGTTACGGACAACAACAATGTGTCAAAATATAGCGATCTATTTGATTTATCTGATGATGAAGATGATATTACTGGCGGGTTTGATGGTTGTGATGATGAAAGTGAGTCTCTAACACAAAATAATTCGCCAAGTAATTCAATTCCGGAGGAATATAAAGTGAGAAATATACCTCGTTTCAACATTAACAATACTCGACCTCCTAAAAAATCCTCTTTATCGATCACTACAAATATTAATTCTCAACTACTAAGTGTTAAACCGGTTAAAAAACCATATATCAGATCTTACAAAAATTTTCCAATTATTTCAGATGATTATAATGATGAAAATGATTCTGAGAACGAATCATTGACTCCACTCACATCACACTTAGACGTTGCATCTCCACTAGACTCAAGGCATTTCACTCCTACTAGAAATGGTATGCTATCCCCAACAAATATCAGTGTTGTAAGAACCCCGACACACCCTATGTCTCAAGTGTTTAATTCACAACCCTTACCACCTACAGCAAGGTCGAATATTTTGAAATACCATGATATTAGTTCTAATTTCGATGCAGAGGTTCCAGGTTTGACAAGTAATCTGTATTTTATTGACGAGGCAGAAGAAGATGCATATAACGACACTAAGGAAGAATATACTTCTAATGATGATGCATACAATTATGACTTGGACGAAATAAACACTGTTCCTGAAGATTTCGAATTCTCAGAAGCAGATATGGCAAGAAGCAAGTCCAGAAATTTGAGAAATGCATTTGGATCTCCGTTAAGTTTCCGTAGGACCCACAGTTATCATGGTAAACCAATAGGTGTTTCCAGGGAAAATACCCCAGTCAACAACAGACTAGAAATTAGTAATAAAACAGTAACATTTTTTAATCAACCATATTCCGGTAATAGTGGTAATAATCTTGATGTCCTCAATTTTGGTAGTATAGAAAGTAGGACTCCCCCATCTCGCTCTCCGTTGGCATCTCCTTTGAAGACGAGTGATGACAATTTGAAGTTCTTCTCGAAACCATCTCCAGATTACACGTCAAACAGTCAATACTCGTTAAGTCCTATACAGGAATCTACATCTGCCACAAGCTCTCCAGAGAGACACTAAAGACATTAAGCATAATTGAGTATGGCATTCATTGTCTATCTCATATTTGTAATTTTGTAATAATATCATTATAGATATTCACTTATTTATGTATTTCCCTTCATAATTCGTTTTATAATTAATTCAAAGGGTACCTTGGGCTTTCTCTCAAAACCATGTCTATTGTACTATCTTGGTTATGACAAATAATCTATTAAGAAAGTAAATATGATTAATAATTATATATGATGATAATAATTGTATATTAACAGTATTATTTATATATTAGTATTGTTAGATGAGATATTGGCTCCTGCCAATTCATAGATTGTCTCTTTCGCAATTGCTGCAGTGTTTTCACACATCGACAACAATTGCTTATAATTTTCTAGTTGCTCTTCTCTGGTGTCAGAGTTATATCTTTTTCTAAACGGGCTTTTAGATTTCTTAGGAGAATGTTTTACGGGTGATTTTTTATTTGTTCTATCTTTTAATACTCTACTCTTGATTTGAAGTTTTCTACTAGTAGGTTGTTGAACATCTAAACTATCATCGTCGTCAAGAACAATAACATCGACTAAATTTCCATCTTTTTGTCTTTCTCTAACAACCTTAAAATCGTCTTTATTTTCTGGAATATTGTTAATAGGGAAACGAGGTTTAACTTGTTCAGCAATTGGAGTGTTAAGTGATATATCAGTGGATTCTGTCAATTGCGTAGCACGAGAATTCTTAGAGAATTGAGAATTTGTGCTAGATGATTGATTACTTTCTGAGTTAGAAAGTTGTCTTCTTGGAGATAATAAATTATAGGCCTTTCTTTGTTCATTAGCCCCATCGATCTTAATGTTTGGTACCAAATTCATTTTATTAATAGGAGTAGAAAATGATTGGAAAGACGATAATGGTTTTATTGCAGGTTGGTTTTTAATAATTGATGGATTTTTAGCATGCAGTTTTAATGGACTAGAATGTTTAGTTTCAAACTTTGGTATCTCAACAGTAGGTATATTATTAATTTGTAGTTCTTTTTGAGGAGTCACAGAAGGTGATTTCGCTCTCAGAGATGATTTTCTTGGAGCAATTGGTTTATTTGGAGGCGGGGTGGACGTTGCATCAAATGGTAGTGATGGAGTTGGAGGTAGACTTTCTTCTGTTACAAATTTTTGTGGACTCATAAAATCCATATTATGAATACTTCTACTTCTTCTATGAGCATGACCTATTCTATTGTTAGGAGAGAGATGTGATGCCAGTAATTTTTGTCTTCTTTCTTCAAAGTTGACTGTACCTTGTGGTGTCTTTTGATAATCTGCGTCATTTTGTTGAACATAATTATTGTTATTATTATTTGGTGTTACAGATGTGTCCTTTGTTTGAGGAAACTTAAATTCAATATCTAATTGTCCTTGACGATTGACGTTAGTCGTCGGAGATGTATCATTATTCTTTGGATGTAGTGGTTCAAACTGATCAAAGAATTTTAAAGTACCATTAGATGTAGCAGTTGAGTTGAATGAAGGTGATAAATTATCGGGTGTCTTAAGAATATTGTCTAAGTCTGGAATAATGATTGATTTAGAAGGTGTGGCCAATATGGCTAAGGAATCTTTGTTATTAGTAGTAGTGCCGTTTTGAACTCTTGGTGAAACCATACTATTTTTTTGAGAACGATTACTAGATGGAGTTGGTTTAAGGAAAGGGGAAAATAAATTATTAGAAGAATTGTATTCGTCGAGCATCTTAGTCAATTTAGCATGATTAGGAGAAGGATATTTTGACGATCTGTTTTGGTTTACATTTGAATGGATAGAGGATCTATTCGATTGAACATTAGAGTAAGTTGGCGAAGCGAATTTGGAAGGAGACGCTATATTATTCTTAAGCTCTAAACTTGCATCAATATCTGCAGAATAATTTGGTGATTTGGTAACTTTCAAAATTGAATGTGGTTGACCTTTCTGTTTTAAGGGTTTAACAGGTGTGACAACAATGTTATTGATTTTTTCCTCCATTTGTGAATCAATGTTATTCTTAATAATAGGTTTATTTGCAATTTGTGGTATTGAAGGTAAGTTTTTAATATCCATTTGTTTATTTGGAGATTTGGTATTGATTAGACCAGCTTTCTGTCTCTTTAAATTTTTAAATTGATCTTTTAAGTTAACATTAGCATCATTATCTATTGCTAATACGCCATCTGGATCCATTGTGTTTGCATCAAATGATATATTATATGTTACAGACGGAATTGAACTATTAGAGAGTATAGAGTCATGAACAATTTCACTTGTCGATTCAGATACTAACCCAGATGCAGATTCAGACGAGGACGATGAAGCATCTTCATTAAAGACACTATATGATTCACCATCATAAATTAAACTATTTCTTTTCTTGTTTCTATTAGTTGGTGATAGGAATGGAGGTAAAGCAATTTCTAGAGGAATTGGAACTTTGTGTTTATTGATAGGAGAGTCCGAAGTTAAATATAGGTTTGTAGCTTTACTTGGGGTTCTTAAACTTAGATTGCTATTATTTAAAGTTGGAAAGTTTAATGGAGATACATGACTTATTTGTGAATCGTTCATTGAATGGGTATCATTTATGCTAGTGTTGTTGTACTCAGTAACAGTTTGAGAAATCAATGATTGTAAAGACCTTGACCTATGATGACCTCTGTGTGTGTATACACTATTGACTGTAGTTTCTATATCACGATCAAATGATAAATCTTGTATTGATTGAGCCCTTTGATGTGATTTATTGTTATTGTCATTATTATTCCTTGTTTGTCTCCTTTTATTATGGAAGGACCAGATCTCTTCTGGAACATTAACCATAACCTTGGATTGCATGTTAACCAAATGACCTTCGATGGCAGCTCTAGCCAGCGTTTCAGATGATACAACTCGACTACTTTTATTTGAGGTTGTACTATTTGTTATTGAAGGAGTAATGCTTGAATCTGACATGGAATCATCACTACTGTCTCTAGGAAACACGATCTTACTTGGAGAAGTAGACATCGAGACATTAGAATCATCACATTCGGATGTATCAGTAATGGGGATGGAGAATCTAACTTGACTTCTAGGAGAATTCATTTCAGAGACAGATTTATATTTCTTCTCCTCAGCATTCTTACTCATTGAAGTTTGAGAATTCATTTGTTGGTCAATGCGTTGTGGTAGTATATCGTATGTGTCTGACTGGAATGGTAATGATGGGATTGTTTGCGTAAACCCCTTGTTGACACTTTTGTTGTAGTTGTTGATTGTCTGTTTATTACTTGGAGTATTTCCCATATCTCGATGGTATGAGTACCTCTTGTCCAAATTGGACATGATAATGACTTATAGTGTGGGGTATGTTAGCTAATGATCTTCGTTACCTTATTGGTATGACCTTCTTATGTGGACCTTTGTCTACTTAATTGTATAAACCGTTGTATAACAAATTATTTCAAGATGGCTCCTGTTTTTGGCAAAAATGTAAACAAAAAAGTTCGCTGTGAGATCTGGCGCTCGATTTCCTAAAGGGGAAGGAGGTGTCTCAAAATGAGGGAAGTAGCTCAAATGGACCCATCCAAGAAGTATATTGGTGATATGTAAGTGGTGATTATGTTAAGAATATTATTTGTAAGTATTATAGTTTTAATTTTAAAGTGCAAGCATTCTTTAACGCGTAAAAGAATCAAATTGAAATTAATAATACTAGTATGGGGTTTTTATTTATATTTTAGCTATTTAAGATACGAACTAAACAGTTATAGCGTTGACGTATCGGTTACCTATTCCTTGAAGTCAACATCATCTTCATCATCCTCATCTTCATCATCTGCATTGCATTGTTCTGGTTCAGTAGAGGCAACAGGCGTTTTGCTGTCTTCCTTTTTACCATTAGCAGCAGCATCCATTTCTCTGGCAGTCTTCTTATAGTCGATGATCTTACCGCGAGTTCTTCTACCACCAGTGATGATATTAGAGGTATCAATTTCAGCTAAATCGTCAACATCATTATCCAATTCGTTGTCTAACAATTGGTCTAATTTGGCATCATCGATATCGTCATCGTCTTCATCATCATCCAAACTGGCATCAGCGACACCAGCAGTTTCCTTCTTTTTCTTCTTTAATTCTTGTTCTTCTTTATTCACTTCAGCATCATAGTCATCGTAATTTCTTCTCTTTCTCTTGGTTCTTTTTTTCTTATTTTCAGTGTTTTCTGGAGCAACTGATGGGGTAGCAACTTTTTGTTCTTTTTCAGCCATTATTAAGTATAGTGTCTTGCAGATATTGCAACAGTTCTAAACAATTCGACTAAAAATACCTTCAAAGTTTCACCACTTACTTGTCTTTTAAAATTAAAGTTATTTTTTAAATTTTAAAGTGAAAAATTTCAATGATAAAGTTGGGATATTCGTACTGGGAAGTGTACTATTACAAGAGGGATAAAGACAATCAAGTTATAACCACAATAATGTCTGCAGTTAACATTAAGGAGAACAGTCGATTAGCTGATCTGATTAATTACAAATTGAAAGTTTTCACTCAAGATGGTAGAGTTTATATTGGTGAATTATTAGCGTTTGATAAATTTATGAATCTTATCCTTTCAGATTGTGTTGAAGAAAGAATCCCAAGGAACCAACTACATAAATTACAAAAGGGCGGGAATAATGTTAAAGTAGAGAAGAGAGTGTTAGGGTTAACCATCTTACGTGGTGAAAATATCTTATCTACTGTTGTGGAAGATAAACCAACTACTACAAAGAAGGAAAGAGTTCACGCTGAGAAACAACAAGATAAAGCTATTAAAAAACAAAAGAGACAAAATAGTAATAAAAAGAAGAGTGCTGGTATCTCCAAACCTGATCATCATAATAACAAGAGAGCAAATCAAGGTGAAGCTTTAGCCCAAAATATCCCACAACCAAGAAAGTTCCAACCTCCTCCAGGTTTCAAGAGAAGATAAAGTCGAAATGATTTTATCGTAACACTTTGATATAGATGTTTTTCTACTAGAGATACAGAGTACAGGAGTAAGTGATAAAGTTGTTATTAATCCCTTTAAAACAGTTTACAAGGGAAATGATTGAAGTAATTACACTTGCATAGTATTACCCTATGAGGTACTGGACTATTTTTATTTAATGAGATTGTGAATATGGCTATATTTTCATGTTTTCGAATTAATAATATGTACGGTGACACTTCTCCAGTTTATGTAACATAATATAATGAATTTTAATATTTCTATAAATGTTGTTTTATTTAACTCATTTTAACCTGTTCCTTCTATATAAAGTAACATTTAAATGTTATAAATATTTACATTATGTTATGGTTTACTCGTCACCACCCAATCTAACCTTTTTTTCAGGTTGAGATTGAGTTAAAACAAATCTAAAACATTGCTTTATGCAGGGACTTCAAAGTTGTTTGAGAAATTATTTTTTTGGAAAAAAAAAAAGTGGATTTTTAACTCAAGTATTATTTATTTATTAAACATTGAAAAAGATCTTACAAGTAAGGAGACCTTGATTTTATTACCAAACAGTATATCAATCAATCAATCAAATAATCAGAAAAATTAACTAGTCATGAGTTGGGATGGGTTTAAGAAAGCTATTAACAGAGCTGGTAATAATGTCCTTGTGAAGAATGTGGACAAGACTTCAGATAAAGAATATAATATGGAAGAACGTAGATATAGAGTACTTCAGAAAGCAGGTGATGGTTTACAAAAGGAAGCTAAGGGTTATTTAGATTCTTTAAGAGCTGTTACTGCATCTCAAGTCACTATTGCTGAAGTCATTTCCAATCTTTATGATGATTCTAAATATATTAGTGGTGGTGGTTATAATGTGGGTAACTATTATTTACAATGTGTTCAAGATTTTGATTCAGAAACTGTGAAACAATTAGATGGTCCTTTTAGAGAAACTGTCTTGGATCCAATTACTAAATTTTCACAATATTTTAAAGAAATTGATGAAGCTATTAAGAAAAGAGCTCATAAGAAACAAGATTTTGAAGCAGCAAAGGCTAAAGTTCGTAGACTTATTGATAAACCATCAAAGGATGCTTCTAAGGTGCCTCGTGCCGAAAAAGAATTACAGTTTGCTAAGGATATCTTTGATAATTTGAATGATCAATTAAAGTTGGAATTACCACAATTAGTGTCTTTAAGAGTTCCATATTATGATCCAAGTTTTGAAGCCTTGGTTAAAATTCAATTAAGATTTTGTACTGAAGGTTATACTAGATTAGCACAAATTCAACAATATTTAGATATGCAATCAAGAGATGATTATGCTAATGGTCTATTGGATGATAAAATTGCTGATCTTTTACAACAAATGTCTACTTTAGATATTTGTGCATTAGGTTTCAAATAAGAAGTGATAAAACCCCACTATATATTTATCAACCTTCTATTTTATTCCTTCTTTCATTTTGGGGATTGTCGAGTAGTTCCTTTCCCCTACCATTTTTTATGTAATAATGTAATAACAAGATATTTTTGTCTATAGTTCAAAGACTAAATAACAAAATAATTCACAACGTTCTAAAGTAATTTCAGATATATATGAATTCGTGATATGTATAATCAAGAAAACAAATAAACAAATAAATAACAATAAAATAAAGTCATAAATGAGTAAGGTTTTTGGATGATTCTTTACCTCCAATATTAATTCATATTAATACAAAGAAAAATGATCAATATAAGATGTATGTATATAAAGAACGACTGATGAGAAAAAAAAATATTATTTGAATTCTAGAAAGACATGAGTAATGTTACAATGACGTTAGATGATATGATATGCAAAAGGGATTGGGGAATATATTAATGAGAGAATGCAGTTATGATAATTAAATTTTTCTATTTTCGTAGTTTATCACTACATGATTTAATTTCACGACCCCATTCACTATTTAAGATTTGTTTCCCAGTAATTCTCCTATGTGGAACAGGATCTAACATTGAATAAATGACATTTCTACACCTTGCTCTTTTCAATATTTCAATTGGTTCATAACCATCTTTTTCCTTTCTACCCTTCAAATATTTTAAATAAAATTTATCTTCTTTCTTAGCAGTTGTCCATAATTGACGACCGGTTCTCATTGCCATATAAATGACACCACATGCCCAAATATCAACTGGACGTGGATCGAATTCTTCTTGAGTATATTCTTCGGGAGCAATGTATGGGGTAGAACCACAGACACCACCACTTAAATAAATATCCTTTTCCCATGCCATTTTAAAACATTCACTATTACCAAAATCTGTAATCTTTAAGATACCATTTGAAGTTAATAATAAATTTTCTGGTTTTAAATCTCTATGACAAACACCAACATCATGCATATAAACAACACCTTTAATTAATTGTTTAAAGAAACAATCAGCTTCCATATATTCTAATTTACCATTAGCAATAATTAAAGTGAAAAGATCGCCACCAGCACAATATTCCATAACCTCACAATAATCACCTTTAGCATCTTGGAACAGGTCTAATGTAGAGACAATGTTTGGATGATGTAAAGATGATGAAATACAAAATTCTGAAGTTAATCTCTTAGAATATTTTTGTACAGATTCGTTATTTCTTTTCTTAAATTCTTTTACAGCATATAATGATTCTTTATTAGCAGATTTCTTGTGACAGATTCTGACAACACCAAATGCACCTTTACCTAACACTTCTCGACAACGACCATATTTTTCAGCAAAACATAAAGTATTTTTTTGTTTTGGAGTAGTAGTGGTAGTAGTAGTTGCAGAAGGAGAATTCTTTGGTGAAGAATCAACATGATGGAAAACTTTTTCTTGATTTGTATCAATTGGCAAGTTAACACCATTGACTTTATCATTTTCCATTTGTTTAACAAATCCAGATATTAAAGTTGGTGGGTAATTTCCCGGTTTTGTTGATGAAATTGGGGTGGCTGGAGTTGAAGTAGAAGTTGGTGTGTTGATAATATTTTTATCAATAATGATATCTGGTACAGCAGATCTTGCTTCACTTCTTAATTTTTGTGAACCCATAATGTTTTTCAACATTGTAGTTAATTTTTCTTGTCTCTTTGCATTTTTCAGATGATGTTCATGAGATCCATCTTCAAAAATGATAAATCTTTTATTACAAACAGAAGTTGAAGCCATAGATGGTGTGGTAGTGGATGTAGTGGATATAGTACTAATATTGGAATTAGACACGTTTGGTGATTGTGTAATAGTTGATTTCTTGTCAGTCTTAAAATTTGTATTCAACTTATCCAAAGAAGTATTTGATGCCACTGTTGAAGTAGAAGAACTTTGATAACCATTAGTTTGATGGGTAGGGTTGTTATTATGTGTAATAGGGTTGTGAGTAGTAGATGAATGGTTGCTTAATCTTGGAGGAGATTGGACTTCAGTAGCACCACCGAATCTTGAAGAATTTGGTGATAACGCATATTCTGGACCTGGAGTAATATTTGAACTTGAGTGGATAGATGATGTTGGAGAGAACACTTGTTTCGAAGAAGTTGTTGGAGTGATAATAGTGTTGTTGCTGTCTGATGGAGTTTTAGTGCCGGTCTTATTTGAAGAAGATCTTGAATCCATATTTTTGGCAACATGAGAATCTCTTGGGGGGGTAGTTGATGTATTACCACCAGTAGAAGGTGTAGTACTTTTACCACTTGAAAAGAATTTTTTCACTTTAGAAAGAGTATTTCTTCTTGATACAGATCCATTTTGGTGATGTGCCAAAGGAGTAGTAGAATGAGATGGACTTGGAGAAGAGACAGATACAGTTGCCATATTGTCTTCGATAGATATACGTTACACGCAAAGGATAGTTATAATTCAACACACTAATAGACGTATGAGTCTAGAATACAAACTTAGAATTGAAATGATATTAACGGTTGGTATTAAATTTTGTAAATCTTTTATTAAATCAGATTGTTTTTAACCACTCTTGAATGATATAAAATTGCCACTTCTATTTGGCTAATAATATGATATGTATTTAAATAGTACAATAAATGTTGTGAGATGGTTGGTCGTTGATGGGGGTGTGAGAGTGGTGGGAAATGGATAAACAAAGAATGTTTGGATATCAAAATATGTAACCACTAATATACGTGTAAAACTTCAAATTAAACCCAAAACAACCGAGAAGCGAGAAGAAACAGAAAGAGAAGTAAAAAAAAAATTTACCGCCAATGGACAAAGAAAACACTGAGAGAAATAGAATGAATAGCGGTTATTCCGTGATAAATACCTAATAATGATAAGATGATAATACCAAATTTGGTATGAATCGAATCAATAACAAAAGAATTATCACACAAAATGGCCTGAGATATCCAGTAAATTTTGAAATTTTCTAATTTTCTAATCTTCTGAGCAGCACAGAAAAAAAAAAAAATTTCTCTCTGTGTGCGTCTTATTGTACGTAATTTAGTATTTACTATGGTAATATTAGCTAATTAACCGGTGTTAAATTATATTGGTAATAAAAGCGGTTATTTTATTTATTTGATTGGTCTGTCTAAGCCTGTAATGATGGATGTTATCACACGTAATAGGTTGACGATAATGTAAGTCGGTTGTCAATATATCTCAGGGATTCTTGTTTATTCCACTAACTTTTATGTGAATTGGTTGTTTTATTACACAATTACGTAATAAGCGGTGGCACAGCAAAAAAAATTACATTTTGGTGTAAACTAAGCAGCAAAAAAGAAAATCGACCTCAGTGAGGATTGAACTCACGATCTTGCGATTAACAGTCGCACGCCTTAACCAGCTTGGCCATGAAGTCATATTTTGCTTGTGATTTGGTAACTTAATCTTTCCATTTTGTGTAGTATTTTGAATCATGCTTTTAAGTGGTTTTACTTTTTATTTGGGTGTTATATTGTTGTATAATAATTGGGAAACGTATAATTTATAATTTTTATCAATATATACTTGTTAAATTTAAAATATTTTGTTGTTAAACTGCTAAAAATGCTGATATTGTATCATTAATATTTATTTATATAAGATATTTTTGAAAAATAGTTGTTGTGTTGTACTACTGAGGGGTTGTTATATACCATAATTACACTTAAAGGTGGTTTGATAAATTACCACTTCTAAAAAAGTTGAAAAGAAGGAAATATTTTAACTAAGAATAATGAATTTAAAGATGAAAGGATATAAATTTGTTAAATAAAGAATATAAAATATAAAATATATACAGAAAATGAAAAGAAGAAGAAAATTTTAAGAACAAATTTAGTAATAAAAAAAATTGTTTATTTTAGAACCTCTATTTTTTCAATTTTTGTTAGTGATGGAAATTAACTTTTTATTAAACAACGATAAATTGTTGTCTTTCATCAACAAAAGTATAAAAACTTTCTTTTAATTTAATCTTTGGCATAATTTGTTTTAAATTGTTAATATTAAAGATTAAATGTATTGAATGTGATTTTCTTTGATCAGATTGTTGAATATTATCAATTAAACTAATCAATTCACAATTTGGTAAATCATTCCATGATGAAAACCCTGTTGGGTAAAGATTTAATTGATTAACCATCATTTCATCATTATTACCTTGTTGATTTGAATGATTACAATTCGATGTTACTTCAAATGGAGAATTAACATCAAATTGAAAATTTTGTAATGTTAATCTTTTCAAATTGGGTAAAAATAAACCTTGAATATGATTATTTTTATGTAAATCGACACCAAGTACTCTTAATTCTAGGAATTCTAAGGAAGTTGATTTTAAACAGAAGATTGGTTTAGCTTCTTGTGGAATTAAATTACGTGTTGGAGATGTTGTTCTTCCCGTGGTACTTGTTTCTTGTAAAGTTTCACTTGAACCTAATGGCAACCAATTTAAAAGTTTACTTTCTTTAGCATTTGGTGGGAACAATGCAACTCTTAAATATGTGACCCCATCTTTAGTCTCATTATTAATCATTGTAGCTAATTTTTTAATGTTTGATAAGATTTGATTTGAAGACTCTATTGTGGAACCTGATCTTGTGGTAATATCAAATTTAAATCTATGACCACCAAAAGAATATAAATTTTTCATTTGCCAATTCGATAAAGAATGCATATCAAAATATGTTTTCAATAAACAATAATTATTTGTTAATTTAGTTAATATATTTGTTGATAAATCAATAAAATTACATGTTGCATTTGGACAATTCTTGTTATTAAATTTTAAATCAATTAAATTTGGAGTATAAATTGAAACATTCGTTAAAAATGTATTTAAAAGATATTGTACGGGGGACATTGTATCTTTATGTGAATAATCACCACGAAATCCTCTCTCACTTACAAAGGTATCTCTATTCTTTTTTCCATATGTTTCAAAAATACTACCAATAAAAGTATCCATTGCCATATAATCAATTAATAAGTGTGATACATTTGGGAAGGTGATTTGATTACATCTTGGTTGTAACCATTTTGAAGAATTATTTTGATTATATGAATCAAAATCTTGATGAAAGATGAAAAATTCTGAAGAATAAATACCAAATAGATCCTTTGGTAGTAGGATTTTGTCATGTTTAAAATCAATAATTAGATTATCTAATTTAAAATTTTGTGGTAAGAAGGAAATAAAATTCATTAAATTTGGGAAATATAAATTAGAAACATTTGTCCCCAGTGAATATAATTTTCTAAACATATACCCATTTGAAATTTGTTCACCCTGATTATTTTTAAATGTGTATGCAGTTAATGAAGGGACATAAATGATATCATAAGTAATTTGACAATAATCCTTAACATTAAACTGAAATAATTGATCAAAGAACTCATTTTTAAAACTTGTATAATCATTAAATTTATTCACAATATCATCATTAATTAATAAAATAAATTTATCTTTCTTCTTATTTGCATTTGGTTTCCAATTGAAAAATTTCATTAAATTAGTGACAGTTGGAGATAAATTTTCTGTATCTATTATTGAATTAAAATTCAATAGATCAATATGATTATTGAAATTTTCTATAAGATATGTAATTATTGGTTTATATACTAGAGGATTTATTGCGTTGATTATATTTAAATAATCAATTAAAAATTGATTTGAATCACATTTAATATTATTAATAATTTCCATAAAGATTTCTGGTGGTAGTGTTGGCTGACAGTCTTGTGGAGTGGGAGAATCCATCTCCACATCAATAAATTGTTCTGTTTCGAGCATGTGTGTGTGTGTGTGTGTGGGTGTGTTATGTTTATATACACACCAGTTGTCTTCTTTATATACCTATATATAAATAATTATATAGCGACTCACAAGGTAGAGAGGGGTGTATATAAGCCTTTGCTTAATTAACTGGATGGATGGGATATATAATATACTACAATATACAACAATGAATATGTCATCCACTTGGCAAGGCACTAGGGATATCGGAGTATTATATTATAATAATAATATAACAATAATGTAATAATAATATTGTCATATAGTTAAAATAAGCCTTATAAATATACTAAGAGCATAGCCGTGCACACATGTAGAAAACGTTAAGAGTGTTAAAACGGTTAAGAACTGAGAGGGGTTGTTCTATTTATACTATTTTTAGAATATATAAATGTCTACAGTCCACCATGTTATCATAACCCTCAATCACATTTGCTATAAGACACACTCACTCCCGGTGTGTCTCCATGTCTGTGTGTCTCTATAGTATAGTATCCCACACTCTCTTCACTAGAGCCCCCGCGTTATTCCCTCAACACTACAATACTAATTCCCCCGGGCCCCTCATATTTGCATATTCTTGTTTCGCACTACAACGACACCACAGTGTATGAATGCCATAATAATACAACTATTTACCCCCTGTTTTTTGTTGTTGTTTTTTGTTTTCTGCAAATTTCACCATTTTTTCAACTGGAAGAAATAAAGGGATATCCAGTTTATTTATCAAAATTAAAATATGGTTCGAGAAATTTTTCAAAGGAGTATATAAACATGTGTTATAATTAGATCTTAACTATCCCCTTTCCCTCACACTCTTATTATTACTACTACTACTACTCTTCTTTTGAACACTTTTTTCAATAAACCAAACAATCAATTATTGATAGACTATAGATATTATCTATTCTTTAATTGATATATATACATATATATATATACACACATTCATTCGCTATAAGCTACAAATAGAAAAAAATGGCGCCAACCACTTCAAGTACAAATGATATGATTACAGAAGAACCATCTTCTCCACGTCAATTACCAAGATTAACAAGAAGATTAACTGGGTTTTTACCACAAGAAATCAAAGCAATCGATTCAACAATTCCATTAAAATCCAGATCCTTATGGAATAAACATCAAGTTAAAAAATTTAATAATGCTGAAGCTTTTCAATCAAGATTTATTGATCATGTCGAAACAACTTTGGCTAGATCTTTATATAATTGTGATAACCTTGCCGCTTATGAAGCTGCATCAATGTCTGTTAGAGATAATTTAATCATAGATTGGAATAGAACTCAACAAAAATTTACTACAAGAGATCCAAAAAGAGTTTATTATTTATCTTTAGAATTCTTAATGGGGAGAGCTTTAGATAATGCTTTAATTAATATGAAATTAGATGATAATCAAGTTTCAACAGATAAAAAACAACATAATGATCCAAAGGAAAAGACAGAAAATTCAAGAGATGTTATTTCAGGAGCATTAGATGAATTAGGTTTTAAATTAGAAGATGTCTTGGAACAAGAACCAGATGCTGGTCTAGGTAATGGTGGGTTAGGTCGTCTTGCTGCCTGTTTTGTCGATTCAATGGCTACAGAAAATATTCCTGCTTGGGGGTATGGTCTAAGATATCAATATGGTATCTTTGCACAAAAGATTATTGATGGATATCAAGTTGAAACTCCAGATTATTGGTTAAATTTCGGTAATGCTTGGGAAATTGAAAGAAATGAAGTTCAAATTCCAATTACTTTCTATGGTTATGTGGAAAGAAATGATGATAAAAATGGTAAAAAAAATACAACTTTAGCTCCATCACAGTGGATTGGTGGTGAAAGAGTCATTGCTGTTGCCTATGATTTCCCTGTTCCAGGTTATAAAACAACAAATGTTAATAATTTAAGATTATGGCAAGCTAGACCAACCACTGAATTTGATTTTGCTAAATTTAATTCTGGTGATTATCAAAATTCTGTTGAACAACAACAACGTGCCGAATCAATTACTGCCGTTTTATATCCAAATGATAATTTTGAACAAGGTAAAGAATTGAGATTAAAACAACAATATTTCTGGTGTTCTGCTTCATTACATGATATTGTAAGAAGATTTAAGAAATCAAGAAGACCTTGGTCTGAATTCCCTGATGAAGTGGCTATTCAATTAAATGATACTCATCCAACTTTAGCCATTGTGGAATTACAAAGAATCTTAGTTGATTTAGAAAAATTAGATTGGCATAAAGCTTGGGAAATTGTTAATGCAACTTTCGCTTATACAAATCATACTGTTATGCAAGAAGCTTTAGAAAAATGGCCAGTTGGTTTATTCGGTCATTTATTACCAAGACATCTTGAAATCATTTATGATATTAATTGGTTCTTCTTACAAGATGTTGCTAAGAAATTCCCTAAGGATCTTGATTTATTATCACGTATTTCTATCATTGAAGAAAACGGATCCGAAAGACAAATTAGAATGGCTTATTTAGCTATTGTTGGTTCTCATAAAGTTAATGGTGTTGCTGAATTACATTCTGAATTAATTAAGAAAACAATTTTCCAAGATTTTGTTAAATTTTATGGTGCTTCTAAATTTACTAATGTGACAAATGGTATTACTCCAAGACGTTGGTTAAGACAAGCTAATCCAAAATTAGCTGAATTAATTAGTCAAACATTAAAGGATCCAAATTATGATTATTTATTAGATATGCCAAAATTAACTTTATTAAATAAATTTGCTGATGATAAAAAATTCCATCAAAAATGGAATGATGTTAAGATTCATAATAAATTAAGATTAGCTGATTTAATTAAAAAATTAAATGATGGTGTTGATATTATTGATAGAGAACATATTGCTACTACACTTTTCGATGTTCAAGTTAAACGTATTCATGAATATAAACGTCAACAATTAAATATCTTTGGTGTCATTTATCGTTATTTAGCCATGAAGACAATGTTACAAAATGGATCTACAATTGAAGAAGTCGCTAAAGTTTTCCCACGTAAAGTTTCTATCTTTGGTGGTAAATCTGCTCCAGGTTATTATATGGCTAAATTAATTATTAAATTAATTAATTCTGTTGGTGATGTTATTAATAATGATGTTGCCATTGGTGATTTATTAAAAGTGGTCTTTGTTGCTGACTATAACGTCTCTAAAGCTGAAATTATTATCCCAGCTAGTGATTTAAGTGAACATATTTCTACTGCTGGTACTGAAGCTTCTGGTACTTCAAACATGAAATTCGCCATGAATGGTGGGTTAATTATTGGTACCGTCGATGGTGCCAATGTAGAAATTACAAGAGAAATTGGTGAAGATAATATTTTCTTATTCGGTAACTTATCTGAAAATGTTGAAGATTTAAGATATAATCATCAATATAATCCACAAGAATTACCAGAAAACTTAGAAAAGGTTCTTGAATACATTGAACGTGGTGATTTCAGTGATAATCCATCTGAATTTAAACCAATCGTTGATGCTGTTAAGACTCATGGTGATTTCTATTTAGTCTCTGATGATTTCGATTCTTATATTGCCACTCAAGAACTTGTTGACCAAGTCTTCCATAACGAAAAGGATGAATGGATTAAGAAGAGTGTTTTGTCTGTTGCTAATATTGGTTTCTTCAGTTCAGATCGTTGTATTCAAGAATATGCTGAAACTATCTGGAATGTTGAACCAGTTGAACAATAATTTATTTAATTTGATCTCTTCTCCTCTTCTTTATTTCAGTTTTTATGTATAGATATATTTATATATATTTCTGTCTATGTACACTCTTAATGAAAAAAATAAAAATATACAATTTTCAAATGTTAATCTTTTATTTTTAAGCTTATACTGAGGTTTATATAATGTGTAATTTTTTTTTTTTTTGACTGTGAAATGGTTTTCCAAGATTACTTTAAAGTTGGGATGTTTCATAATAGAAAGTTAAATATTATATAAGTTATATAATAACCATCTTAGCAGTTATATATCTATGATATTTAAATGCAACAATGGTTTATTTTTGAGTATTAAGAAGATAACTATTATCAATACCATTGAGAATTCAATGTTAGGAAATGATTATTATATATGTAATCCCAATAAAACTATGATATCTAAAAAGTGTTTAGTTGGGGTTTAACACCCCCCCTTTTCTGTAAGGTTTGTATAAAAAATAGAAGAATATATATGGTGAAATTTCCAATTTCCAATATAAATAACTCTAAATAATTTGTAATGTTCCTAAAAATTGGCAAACATATAAAAATTCTCATAAATAATTGTATATTTAAAAATAATTTGAAAAATACTTGAAACTCAGTAAAATATCAGCCAGTATAATATGGTATCACATGCAAAAATAAGTCTCTGAAAAATAACAGATTTTAACTTTTTTTCAAAGCCTGCCATCTTAGTATAGTGGTTAGTACACATCGTTGTGGCCGATGAAACCCTGGTTCGATTCTAGGAGATGGCATTTATTTTTCTTTTTTGCTCCCAGTAACTCAATTTTACTTGGGCCCGACATTGAACTGTTGTATGTCAAAGAAAGATATGGACAATGTAGTGGTTAACCCAATACGTTCCATTATAATTATTATTTCTTTTTGATTTTGGTAGAAAATTATACAGGTTTATGCAAAATTATTTAAGAGTGAATATATTATTTATTTTTGAGTTGATTAATTATTAAAATAGAGAGTGAATATCTAGCAACAGAGTTATCTAACTAAAATTATGGTTTTGGGATCTTTAAACTCTTTGAGATCAGCCCACAACCATGAACAAAAAATACTAAAACTAATGGATGAATTTCAAAATATTGATTTTCTCTAAACACACCCAATGGTAAATTGCTATTAATTAATCCCAACCAAACTAATACACTCATCCCTGCTACTAAGAATAAACTTGTTGGGATTGGTAAACCTTCAAAAAATTTAGATTTACCATTATCGTCATGAGGAATTTGGTTTACAGTAATGTTAAACCTTGCTAACCTAGCCAACCCACAAAGCACAAAGAATGATAAAATGACAACGTCAAATGTAGTTTGAAATCCAATAGAAAATGCCACCGTAGCAGGTGCTACACCAAATGAAATTAAATCAGCCAAAGAATCCAATTCTTGGCCCATTAATGAAGCTTTATTTCTTAATCTTGCTACACGTCCATCTAAGAAATCAAAAATCATACCTAAGAAAATAAAGAATTGTGCTCTTTGTACATAATGAGACCTACCCGTCAATGAAAATCTTAAACAACTAATAATTGCAAAAAAACCACTAAACCCATTCATTAAAGTTACACAATCTGCTAGATGTAAATTTCTAATCATTGAGAAATGATATTGATCAGTGGTAAATAATTGAATATCTTCCTCATCAGGTGGTTGTAATGGGCTGGTGTCAAAAGAAAATAATGATGAAGCCTTTCTACTTAATGTTGGAGTTTGAATGATTAAATCATCTTGGATTGTGGTTCCATAATTATTAATAAAACTTGAATTCCCTTGATCCATACTGTTGTTGAAATCTTGTGAATCGACAAGAGGTTGATTTTCCGGGATAGCATTCATAACTGGCTGTTGTGTTGACATCCTGAATAACTAAACTATAATAATGTCTTGTAGTTTTGAGAGTATTTTAAAGTGTGTGTGTGTTGCCGCCAAGGGGTCTTTGTGATATCTCATCGCCCGCCCGCCTTTTTTTATTTAAGATAATTTTTTTAAAAAATGCTGAGATCTAGGATATAAGCAATTTCCTATTTGTTTGTAAGTAACAGATAACAAATACAAAGTTGGGTCATAATCTATAAAATAAAAATATAGAAAGCTGTATATATAAATTTGTACTGATACATATTTAAAAATGAGGGTAGAAGAAGACGAAGTTTGATCATTGCAATGGGGCATATAATATTTGTGTAACGTATTTTTGTTTATATCTAACAATGGAAGCGACACACAATGTATTATGTTTAATACTACTAGTAGCTAAATGATTTAATATAACGTGATTTGGAATTGGTAAAGCACCAGAATTATTTTCATTATTTTCACCTTGTGAATTTGAATAACTGTTTAAGATAACATTTTCTAAATGTGGTGGTAATTGTGGTGGAGTTAACCATGCCATATTTTGATGATTATTTTGTTGTTGATCTAAAGTTAAATAATATTGTTCCATAACTGTTGGATCAGTGAAAACAGCAGGAATATCTTGTGTGAATTCTAAATCTGGTTTTAATAAAGCTTCATCATGATATCTTGTATATCCATCCCCCATATCATCTGGTTCTTGTTCAATTTCCATTGCAATTCTTGAACGTGCACTCATTGGAATATTTTTCTTTTGTTTTTTATTATTATTCTCTTGAGTATCATCTACAGGTTGAGTTGTTGTTGTTGTAGTAGTAGTAACATCACCAGTTTCATTTGAGACAAAATCATCATTAGTTGGTACAGATTGTGTTGGTGCGACTACTTCTAAATAATTAACAAAATTACCCATTTGATCAGTAGCAGTTGGTAAATAATCACTAAATCTCAATTCATTATCAACAATAAATCTAAATCTATGTGTACCTGGTGGTAATTGTAATTTAACATGTAAAATTCCTGGTTTACCTTGTACAGGTACTAAACCGATCATTTTCCTCCAACCTGTGAAAGAACCTGTTACATATGCTTTATTACCACCTTGTTGCCATACAATATCAACCGGAACCATTGTACTGTTATTATTTTGTTTAGATTGTGTTTGCTGTTGTTGCTGAGCTTGTTGCTGAGCTTGTTGCTGAGCTTGTTGTTGTTGAGCTTGTTGTTGTTGAGCTTGTTGTTGTTGCAACAAAACCTGTTGTTGCTGTTCCGTATTATTATTATTATTATTATTAATATCAGCTTGAGATGGAATATCATCACTATAAGAAATACTACTCTCACCTGAGAATTGTGATGATGTATTTGATAAAACATCATCATCAGGATTATTCTCATTATAATAATTCCCTTCTTCTTCATCATCATCAAAGATTAAAGTTGATCTAGACCTACTAATCCCGCCATTATTATTTTGATTATTACTTTGTGTGATACTATTATTACTATTATTGTTTATTGATTCATGTTGTCTTGACATTTGTGGTTCTAATTCATTTGGTGAATCTACATTCATTTGTGAGAATGATTGTGTTAAAGTATCATTAATTTGATCACTACTATCATCTAGCATTTCATTACTATTATTATTTTGTAACCCTTCCATCTTTAATTGAGATTGAGTTACTACACTTTTGTAGCAATTATTGGGTTTACTACTTTTATGTAAATAATCTTTATTAATTCCCTTTATAGGAGCTAATACGTTTTACATTCAAAATTTCAATCCACTTTAGACTTTCTCAATTAAAAAAAAATAGCCAACAAAAAAAAAAGCACGTCGAAGATACAAAAAAAAATCCGGGTAGATAAAATAACTGTTAAAAGCACAAAGGAATAATATTAAAAATAAATAAGCAAAATAGCAAGAATTATATAATTAAATAAAGTTGAATAATAATAATAAATAGTTTAGATCTATAAGTTAAGTGAATTTAATTATTTTGTTTGATTATTATAAATATAAACTTCTTTTAAAATTGATTCAATTGGTGGTAATTGAATAGTTGTCTTTGGAATAGATTTTTCAATATTATTATTATAGTTATTGTTGTTTGAAAAAGTTGAAGAAATTGATGATGAAGATGGTGAACTTGTAATATCTGAATCATTATTACATTTCCAATAATTTGAAGATGATGATGGGGTCGATGGTGATGATAATTGAGTATTCCGTATAGTGGATAAAGTTAATTTATTAATATGATAATTTGTATATTGTTTAATCCATTGATTAGTAGTTGAATTTGATGATGATGATAATAATGATGGATAGGAATAAGGAAACAAACTTTTTGTTGTTATATAATCATTATTTTCTTCTTCTTCTTCTTCTTCTTGTTGTAAAGAAATATTATTATTATTATTATTCAATGGAGATTCAATAATATTATCTGAACGTTTATGAATTTTTAAATGTCTTTTCAATTCATCTGATCTACTAAATTTTTTTTTACAATGTAAAATATTACATTGATATGGTTTTTCACCAGTATGTGTTCTAAGATGTCTTTGTTTATGTTCTAATCTATAAAATCCACGTTTACATAAAGGACATTTAAATGGTCTTGTATCGTTGTCAATTGGGAAATGACAATTATTAGCGCGAAATACTTTATTTATCATTGTTTGTGTTTGAGTTTGTGTACAAGTTTAAAATAAAATAAAAGTATAACTTTATGTATTACACAAATGTTCAAAGAGTTAAATATAAATCTTAATCACTCAGTTTAATAAAAGCATGATATATAGTATTTTAAAAGAACCCGATCTTACTTCAAATAATATATATATATATATATATATATATTATGATCAAAAAACTCCAAATATTACTAAGATACGCAGACACACATAGCTCGAGAAATTATTTAGAGCCAATTGATAAAACACTATTATTATTATTATTATTATAGTGTTATTGTCTTTTATTATTGTTAAACTTGACTAATTATTGCCTGACTCTATTGCACTTATTCACTGTAGAATAGAATATTTTTCAAATTAAATCTAATAGGGTCCTGTATTTCTGTGTAAATAAATTCAAATCTGCTGTTAATGGTCAAAGAAAAAAAAATGTCTTGGGCCCCTGAACATATTGTATTCTTGCACTAGTATATTACCGTACAATAGGGTGGTTCCCCCACCCCGGCATTCGGTTTCCCCTTTCGGACAGGCCCAACCCATATTTCGCACTCCAAACTGGTTGAGCAGCCCGGAAAAACTGGTGATTTTTTGCTCAATGCCGTGAAATCGGTTATCGGGATTTGTGTGTTGTGTGCGTTTTTCCGGTCCTTTCACACGGTTAATTCCGTAAATATAATTCCTGACACCAACCGTGTGTTTATCCGATCTAATTATTCTTTTCTCCATATAATTGCATAATAAGTTTGAAAAACAAAAAGACAAGGTTATTCCGAATCACAACAGTAGAATAAAACAAAAAAAATCATACGATATGCGGTGTTTTGTTTATTTACAATTTCTAAAATAATCTTAAATGTTCCGTGAGGATACAATTTCCAATTACCCTTTATAGTAACACTGTACTATTTTATAATATAAGTAACGCTATGTTATAACGACAATAGGATGTGTCCGGATGAATGGGGCGGATTTTATTACTATAGTAAATGTAAAAAACTCAAAATAATAGTGATTTCCCCATCCCACGTCGTTCTTTTACAAACCGCAATTTAATATCTCCATCCCCACAATTCTACTTCGGAATAATTTTTTATTTAATTTGAAATTTGACAGTTATTCGCTCCCGTTGCGTTTCGAACAGACGCAATCATTAAAGAAATTAAATTTAATGAAAAAAAAGGGGGGCCATCTCGAAATCTAAATTGAAATAAATTTTTCAAGGATTTCTTCGCTCAATGAAAATAAGGCAACCGTTTTCTTGAATAAAAGAATTTTTCAAAAAGATGTAACAAAAATAAGGATCATTTATTCATTAAACTAATTCTACTACTACTTGACATCACTTTCCTTTTATTTCAATTCTCTAAGTTTAAGCACACACTCATAAAAAAGTAACAATGGTTACTAGAAATAATAGTGTTAAAAGTGATACACATCCATCACAATTGAATTTAAAGAAAAAACAAACAAGTGTAAATTTATCAAAGGATAATAATAATAAGAGTAATACACATTTTAATGAAAATAATATTTCAAATATTGAATCAACAAAGACAATAAGAAAGAAAAAAAATTCAAATTATGTCGGGTGGAAACAATTAGGTCATTGGGAAGAAAAAGATACATTAACTGAAAATGATTTTTTATTAGATTTAACTAAAGATACTATATTAGATAATATTATTCCTGAATCTTTATATGGTGATTGGTATCATACAATGGGGATTATATTAATCTCTGGTATATTATCATTTGCAATGGGTAAACTTAAATGGTCTTTAGCTCCTGTATTCTTCATTATTGTATTAAGTTCTTTATATTATAGAACTTCCGCAAGAAAATATAGATCTTCAATTAGAGATCTTGTACAAAAAGAATTTACTGTACAAAATATTGAAGATGATTATGAATCAATGGAATGGTTAAATATGTTTTTAGATAAATATTGGCCAATCTTAGAACCATCTGTTTCACAAATGATCGTCGTTCAAGCTAATGATATCCTTGCAACAAACCCAAAAATCCCTGCCTTTGTCACAAATATTTGGATTGATCAATTTACTCTTGGGATTAAACCACCAAGAATTGAATCGGTTAAGACTTTTCAAAATACTGATACAGATGTTGTTGTCATGGATTGGACTTTATCATTCACTCCACATGATTTAACTGATATGACAGCAAAACAAATTAGAAATTATGTTAATCAATCTGTTCTATTGAAATTAAAATTGTTTAAATTCTTAACCATTCCAATTTCTTTCTCAAATTTATCATTTAATGTCACTACAAGAGTCAGATTTAAATTAATGACTCCATTCCCACATATGGAAACTGTTAACATTCAATTAGTGGAGGTTCCAGATATTGATTTTATCGCACAAGTGTTAGGTAATACCGTGTTCAATTGGGAAGTTATGGCCATCCCAGGTCTTTACCCATTTATTAAGATTATGATGCAAAAATATTTGGGACCAATGTTAATGGCTCCATTCTCTTTACAATTAAATATCCCAAGTTTACTCTCAAATACTCACTTATCAATGGGTGTTGTTGAATTAACTGTTAAGAATGCAAGTGATTTACATACTGGGTCAGGAGATTTATTACAAACTTCTGTAGATCCATATTTAAAATTCGAATTAAATGGGAAAGATATTGGTAAGACACGTATTGTAAGAGATTCATTAAACCCTGTGTGGAATGAAACTTCTTATATCTTGGTTAATTCTTTAACTGATCCTTTATCTATTTCAATCTTAGATAAAAGAGTCACATTGAAGGATAAAAAATTCGGTAGAATTGAAATTAATTTAAATACATTAACTACACGTCCAATTCAAAGAAATATTAAAGCAAATTTCTTAAGAAATTCAAAGAAAGTTGGGACTTTAATTTATGATCTTAAATATTTCCCAACTTTACAACCAAAAAGATTACCAAATGGTATTATTGAAGAATTACCAGATTTAAATACTGGTATTGCTAAGATTGTTGTCGAGGAAATTCAAGGTATGAATACTACCGTGGCAGATGAAGATAATACTACTGGTTTGAATGATTCACAAAAGGAAGAGCTTAAAAAGAAACAAAAAGCTTTACTTAATGAAACTTATTCTGTTCATGTCTTTATGAATGCTAAATCTGTCTTAAAGACTGATAAAATTAAGAATGATATTAATGGGACAATGTCTTATGGTAATGAATATGAAGCTGTTATTCCTGATCGTCGTAAGACTTCATATAGATTTGTTATTAAGAATTCAAAAGATGAAATTGTTTGTTCAACTATCCAATCTCTGAATGATCTTATTGATAGAACTGAAATTGATAAAAAATCTATCCCATTAAAGGATTCAAATGGTGGTAATTTGAAAATTTCCACATATTGGAGACCAGTAAGATTAGATTTCGGTTCAAATTCAATTGCTTATACTCCACCAATTGGTGTCGTAAGAATTTTCATTCAACAAGCAAATGGTTTATTAAACTTAGAGAAAATTGGTAAGATTGATCCATACACTAAAGTTCTTGTTAATGGTATTTCAAGAGGTAGAACTGATGAAATTATATCTTCATTGAACCCAGTTTGGAATAAATCAATTTATGTGGCTGTTACATCCCCAAATCAAAGAGTTACATTACAAGTTATGGATGTGGAAACAATTAATAAAGATCGTAGTGTCGGTAAATTTGATATTAATTTACAAGAATTATTCGAAAAGGGTGAAAATGATAAATATGAATCTGTTATTGGTGAAAAACCACATGTTGGTCGTCTTATCACCAAGAAAGGTCCTTATGGTAATTTAACTTATTACACTTCATTTTATCCAACTATTCCTGTCCTAACTTTAGAAGAAGTTCAAGATTCAAAGAAAATTGAAAAGAAGAAATTAGAATTATTCCAAAAGAAGGTAGAAAAGAAAAAATTAACTGATGAACAAAAACAACAACTGGAAGAAGATACTTTAGAAATTGAGGAATTTGAACATATCCTTGAAAAGAAGCAAAAATTAAGTTTAGATGAATTAGTTAAATTTAAATCAGGTGTTCTTGCCATTTCTGTCTTAGATGGTACTGTGTCACAAAGTGAAACTTTTGTTCAGGCTTTCTTTGATGGTAGTGGTCATTACCGTTTTGTGTCTCCAAAGATCAATTCTACTGTGATTAAAGATGGTTGGACTGGTGATGTTGCTATTAAAGAATTAGATTATTCTACTACTACATTCAGAGTCACTAAAAACAAGAATGCAAACAAAGCTGAAGATTGTCTATGTGAAGTCACTGTTCCAACAAGTGAAATTGTAAAAAATTGTTATTACAAACCATCTATCTTAAATTTATCTGGTGAAAGTAGTGGTAAATTATTGATTCAATCTCAATGGTTCCCATTAGACACTGAAGAATTACCACAAGCTGATTTAATTACAAACCAAGGTGATTTAATTGTTATTTCAAAGAGTGCTGAAAACTTAATCTCTGCTGATACTAATGGTTATTCTGATCCATATTTGAAATTCTATATTAATGAAGAAGAAGATGCTGTATTCAAGACACATACTGAAAAGAAGACTTTGAATCCAACTTGGAATGAAAGTAACACTTGTCAAATTAGTAATCGAGTCATGGATATTTTACATGTTAAAGTCATGGATTGGGATGCCACATCAGGTGATGATTGTATTGGTTGGGGTAAGATTAGATTAAGTGAAGTGATCCCATATGAAACCACAAGTATTGATGTTCCAATCAAGAAAGATGGTCAAGATGGTGGTATTGTTCATTTAGATTTTGAATTTAAACCAAGATATGTGACCACGATTACTAAACGTGAAACTAAAGTCGGCGATGTAGCAGCTAAGGGTCTTGGTACAGGTATTAGAGCCGGTACCACCGTTGTTGGTGCTGGTATTGGTACTGTGGGTAAGATTGGTAAAGGTATTTTTGGCGTTGCCGGTCTTGGTAAATCCTTAAAGAAGAAAAAAAACAAAGAACCCAGAGAAAGAGATGACGAATCAAGTGATTGATTGTTACAACCTTTTTCTTGAAAACTTATGTACAATAAAATAAAGTCATGATATTAAATAATGAATTCTTAATATGAACTTTTTTATTTCTATTTCTACTTTTACTGTATAATTTTTTTAAAACATACCATTTTAACTATTCCCTTTATTATATAAAGTGGCGTAATAATCTTTCCTTGTGTAAAGTATTTATTTATTCATATTGTATCTATCTATTTTACTTAAAATTTAAATAATTGTGTAACCTTTAAGAAAGTAAATGGATATGCTTGTTTCATACCATAAATATTTGTGTAAGCAGCAAAAAATGAGTATAATGCTATAGCTCCTGCAACAGCTAAGATATATGAGAAATATGGAGAATTAATAAAATTATTCTTTCTCTTTGATTTCTTGTTAGACTTAGTATTATAGTTATCAGAAACATTACCTGAAGCATCAACAGTATTTGAATCAAAATTTGGAACAATCTTAATCAAGAAAATCATACAGAAGACCAAGATGCCGTAAAATACGGCTACAATTTGAGTTTCAATACCAAATTGATTTTGGAATTCACCTTCAGCGAAATATATTATTTCACCTGCTCTGTTTGAACCAGCAATTGGTACTTGTCTCATTTGAGTAAACATATACCCACTAATCATAAATATGATAAAGATAACACTAATTATAGTCCAAATCCATTTGGAACTAATAAAACCTAAGATTAAATCAGTATGTTTTCTGAATAAATACACTATAGCAAAGGCAATAAAAGCAGTTAAAAAAAGACTTGACCAATCTGTTGGTTGATAGATGACAAAATCTGGAGTACCAGCAAGTGCTCTTAACCAGTTGACAATATGAGTAATTCTTTCTAAACCTTCTTCTTGTTGAATTTCAATATTTTCAAAATGTTGAATATTATCACCAGGTGGGAAGTATAATAATTTTGGAATTTGCGTTAGTTTAAACATTTTGAAAATGTTTGGAATATCCTTTACAGATTCAATTGAAGCTCTAGCAAAGAGTAAAGTTGATTCTGGATTTTCATCCGAAGTAAAATCAGAATGATCTTTAACCCATGATTGAGCAATTAATTCGAATTCTGGATCAAAACTGTAACATGTATTACAACCAAAATCCGTATTACTAGTCGTAAACAACACAGCAACACCATATGAACGTGCATTTGGCAATTCAAAGACTTCAGCAAAATTTTGATCAGTTAATTTAATTATACCATTTTTGTCTTTTCTGGCCTCATTTATAGCGAATTCTTGACCTAAAACTGCTTTGAAAACAGCAGCGGTGGCCACTAACCCAGTTAATAGTCTCTTACCAAACATCATCTTGCCAGCTGATTCCCTTGTAATTGTGTTTCTATAATCAATTAACCACTTTACAAACACCAACCTTATTGCTCTTTATTTTATTACTTGCTTATATTTTCAATAAAGGACACTTTTCTTGTCAGAAAATGTCAAAATTCGTGTTTAATGATTTTGTAGTGGGTTCAAATGAGATTTCAGCGATTTCGAGATTTTAATTCAAACAAAAAATAAAATTAATATCAAAAGACGGTTGATTTACAGTGGGAACTTTATTAGAAACATATACTTTCCAATTACAGATTGGACCATCGATTGACCCAGTTGTGCCAGAGACTATCCAAGGAAGTTTACAAGAGTACTTTGTTTTACACATATCTCTCTTTCTCCGATTTTAAATTCATTTTTTTTTATAAATTTGTGATAAAAGGCTACCTTTAAAAATAACAATTTTGAATTTAGATATAAGTTGATCTGTCTTTTTTTTTTTTAAAACTAGTGTCTTTTTTCGTTGTCTCTATCATTCATCTGATTGTTAATACCTTTAGTTAATTCAATTCAGTTAGTTAAGTTACAGCATTACATTAAAGAAAAAAATATCGAATTTTGTTTTCCCTGATTTAAGAAATTATTTTTAAGAGGTACAAACTTTTTTAATTTTAATTCTTCTTTTTACGTTCCCTCCATATCTTAAATATTCTCTGATTTTTTCTTTCCTATTTCTATTCTATCTCAAGTTTCCTTATTCCAATAATCTATTAAAAAGCTAAAAAAAAAAGTAACAAGCATGCCTATCCATTCTTTAGAATTCTTCCTTTTTGAAAGAGGTTTAGTTGGTTCTCATCCAATTGAAACTTTAAAAGGTACAACGTTAGGTATCGATGTTAACCACTATGTTTCCCGTTTATTATCCGCTAAGAAGGAACAATTTTTAGATGCTATTGGTGGATTTCCAACTAGTTTGAAAATGTATCTTGAAAGTGATTTGAAAGTCTTTAAAGAGTCTAATATCACTCCTGTTTTTGTTTTTAATGGAGCTGATACTGTCAATCAATTAGAATATATCAGTTATTTCACTGCAGGTGCTGAAGAAGCCGCTGCCTCAGTGTCTTTAGGGGCTACCAGCGGTGTAAACTCTCCAACTCCAACTGGTAACTCAAATTTTAAGAGTAACAAAGAATTATTGTTAACTCAAAGACATAAAGCTTGGACTCAATGGACTAATTTAATGAGCAATAATCAAAATACTTATATCGATCAACCATTAAGACCATCCGAACCTTTCAGATATAATACTACTATTGATGCTTACAGATATCAAGCTGATTTAATCAAATATTTCATTCAACATAATATAACATACCAAGTCGCACCATTTACCTCTTGGATTCAATTAGATTATTTATTACAAAATGAATTCATTGATGCAATTTATGGTCCAACTGATTGTCTTATGTTACCAAATTTAGATAAATTTATTCTTGGTATGGAATTCCCAAATAAAGATTTCCGTTTTGTTGACAAAAATAGAGTCTTAAAGGATTTCCAAATTTCTTACAATGAACTCATTGATATTTGTATGGCTGTAGGTAACGATTTACAACCATCAACTTTACCACCTTTACAAATTTATCCAAGTCATAAATTATTTGATATTGCATTAGAAATGGTGTTAAATAGTGGTACTAATTTTTATGCTTATCAACTTTCCAATTTACCAGGTAATAGTTCTGCAAATGGCCCATCCACTCCTTCTACTGCTTTAGATTACCAAAGAGGTGTTGCTTCTTTAAGACATATGCCTGTCTTGCAATCTAATGGTAGAGTCGACATGTACGCTACTGATAATGCTATGAAGGATAATGACTCTTCTGAAGATAAAAGTTCTACTACTGAAGGATCTGGTGATAAGAAGGGCACATCACCACGTCCTGATTCTGTCGATAGTACTGGATCATACCCAATTCCTAATGATGCTCATGAATTTGTCGGCCAAAGATTACCCGCCGAATATTATTACTATAAATCATTAGGTCTTGTTTCTGGTAAATTATTTAATGCAATCACTACTGGTATTTACCCTGAAGAACCTCCATTAGATGGTGGTGTGTCTGATTCATATAGAGCTTTAGTGGTTAAATCTGTTGATATGTTCAAGAATAAAGAAATTAATTTATTAACTCAACAAATCAACAGATATTTCCAAATGAAACCAATCAAACAAGTTAAATGGTATTCTCCTGATAACAAAGTTCAATTAACTAACAGAGTTACTCCATCTATTATAGAACAATTAAAGAGTATTGTTGTAAATACTGGTCGTAAAGACGTTCCATTTACTGTCTTTGAATTTGTTAAATTACTAAACAATAATGTTGATGATTTACCAGGCCAATTCATTGCTGAAAAACCAATTATCACGCCTCGTGGGCCACAAGTAAAACAATTAACATCCACTTTTGATTTATTATCTACCAGTTTCTTAAGATTATTAATCCAATTAGAGTTTTTCGAATTTGATTTATCCAAAAAATTATTGAAACCGACTGCTTGGGGTTTAATTTTATTAAAGTTCTTCTCTGCATTGCAATTGAATGAACAAAATTATGAACATTTATTTATTTTCTTAGTGTTTTTACAATCTAAAGTGTTATCCATCTCTGAAGAAATACGCCCAAACGTCCGTTCTGCATTATCTGATCATACTTTAAGATCTTACCCACAAGAATCGAAATATATTTTAATATTAACTCGTTTATTGACTTTATTCCCACTGGATCAAAAACCCACTACAATTTATCACGGACCAATTGATAAACAAAGTTTAATTTTCAGAGAGCATTTAGATTTCTTAAGAGAAAACTTAAATGATATGTTTGAAGCTTTATTAGTTTCATCTTTAACTTCTAATGAATTTGACAGATTATCTATTACTAATTTAGAATGGCAATCCTCCATTGTACAAAACATGCCATTTAAATGTAATTTACCAAACACTGTCATGGCTATGATGATGGAATTCTTCTTACAAAAATACTTACATAACGGTAATAGTAAGAGTGATGCTTTAGCTTTAGTTGCTACCGAATTCAGTACTTATAAATCTGTTCCAAACTTAGATGAACAGTTCGATGAATCTGCTGAATATTTAGCTAAATGTGGTGATTTAATCAATGAAATGGTTGCCCTAAAATTAGTTAAGCAAGATGAAGGTGAATTATCTTCCAAAGCTATTCAATTTGCTCTTGATGCCATCACTGAAGGTTAAATTGTAACCTGAATTCACCACCCTCCAAATAATGAACAAACTTTTTTTTTCTTTCTCCTGCATGTGCTTGTAAATAAGAAAGAAGAAATGAGACATATCTATATATCTATTTATCTATAGAGCACTTCTATAAGTATCTAACCTTTCGATAAAAGCAATATGACTGGGATGTTAATGGTTTCTGTATCTTCTTTGGTTGGAATAACTTATTATTACTTGTAAATTTACCCGGTTTCTCGATTTTTCTAGGCCATATTGAAAAAAAAAAATTAGAATTGAATAATTAACTAAAGAGAACACACACTGACATAATAGTTTAAAGATTATTGTTAATTGGTATTGATTGAGTTTAAAGAACACAATTATCATACTTCCACACAATTACAAGGATGAATTCAGTTTTTGGTGATCAAGTTACAGAAGAAAGAGCCGAAAATGCTCGTATGTCAGCCTTTGTTGGTGCCATTGCCGTTGGTGATTTAGTGAAGACTACTTTAGGTCCAAAGGGTATGGATAAACTTTTACAAAGTGCCTCCAGTGATACTGCTTTAGTTACTAATGATGGTGCTACTATTTTAAAGTCAATTCCATTAGATAACCCAGCCGCAAAAGTTTTAGTTAACATTTCTAAAGTTCAAGATGATGAAGTTGGTGATGGTACTACCAGTGTTACTGTTTTAAGTGCTGAATTATTACGTGAAGCTGAAAAATTAATTGATCAATACAAGATTCATCCACAAACCATTATTGAAGGTTACAGAATTGCATCTCAGGCTGCTTTAACTGCTTTGGAAAAAGCTGCTGTTGATAATTCTGGTGATAAAGAAAAATTCCATAATGATTTAATTCATATTGCCAAGACTACTTTATCTTCTAAGATTTTATCTCAAGATAAAGAATATTTTGCTAAATTAGCCACTGATGCTATTTTAAGATTAAATGGTTCCACCAATTTAGAACATATTCAAATTATTAAGATTCTTGGTGGTAAATTATCTGATTCTTTCTTAGATGAAGGTTTTATCTTAGCTAAGAAATTTGGTAACAATCAACCTAAGAGAATTGAAAATGCAAAGATTCTAATATCTAACACCTCATTAGATACTGATAAAGTTAAAATTTTTGGTACTAAATTTAAAGTTGATTCCACCTCTAAATTAGCTGAATTAGAAAAGGCTGAACGTGAAAAGATGAAGACTAAGATTAACAAGATTTCTAAATTTGGTATTAATACTTTCATTAACAGACAATTAATCTATGATTACCCTGAACAATTAATGACTGATATGGGTATCAACTCTATTGAACATGCTGATTTTGAAGGTGTTGAAAGATTAGCTTTGGTCACTGGTGGTGAAGTTGTCTCTACTTTTGACGAACCAGATAAATGTAAATTAGGTGAATGTGATTTAATTGAAGAAATTATGATTGGTGAAGATTCATTCTTAAAATTCAGTGGTTGTAAAGCTGGTCAAGCTTGTACTATTGTGTTAAGAGGTGCCACTGACCAAGTGTTAGATGAATCTGAAAGATCTTTACATGATGCTTTATCTGTCTTATCTCAAACCACAAAGGAAACTAAGACTGTTCTTGGTGGTGGTTGCGCTGAAATGTTAATGTCTAAAGCTGTTGACACTGAAGCCCAAAATGTTGATGGTAAAAGAGCTCTTGCAGTCGAATCTTTTGCCCGTGCATTAAGACAATTACCAACCATCTTAGCTGATAATGCTGGTTATGATAGTAGTGAATTGGTTTCTAAATTAAGATCAAGTATTTACAACGGTATTTCTACTTCTGGTTTAGATCTAAATCATGGTGTCATTGCTGATATGAGAGAATTAGGTATCATTGAAAGTTATAAATTAAAGAAAGCTGTGGTTTCTTCTGCTTCTGAAGCTGCTGAAGTGCTATTAAGAGTTGATAACATTATCCGTGCTAAGCCAAGAACCGCTGATAGACAAAATATGTAATTTACATAATCGCATCCTTGAGAGGATATACAATATCTGAACATATATTACCTCCTTTGTATAATAACTTAATTAAAACAACAACAACAACAAATATCACTATAATCCTTTATCAAACTTTGGTATTATGGATCCGCACAACAAGTCTAAAATATCAGTGTGATAATAAATCTATTATCCCATAAAGTATCACCATATCTATGAACTTAATCTTACAATTATTCCAAGTTAGAACACGAAAACACGTAAGAGATTATTATTGGCACGAATTTTTTGGCGTTTAAAATTTCAAATCTTTTCAAAATGAAGTTTCGTGTCAAACAATAGCGTGGACACCTGAGATAATAGACATAATTCACTAACAATAGACATTTCGAGAGTGGGGTCCCTCCTCCGACAATACGCGCTATTGTGTTCCTTCGAGAAGAGATCCTCTCGAACTTAAGATCTATTTTTGGTGATTGAAAGTTTATTTGCAATGATCTATGCAATAGACGCCAATTATCTTTCCGTTTGGGGTAAGGGCAATTACCCATTCCTGGGGTTGACACTGATAACCTTCTGGCAATTGATTAACGACATTTTCACATAAATATCAGCCAGTGTAGACATGAGGTTTAAGAACTTTCATAAAAGTTCTACCCAACTTATATTAATTGAAGTTAACCAGACAATATATTATCCTCGACTTATTCTATTAACTGTTACATATACACATACAAAATTAATAATATAATATAATACACACGTACAAACGAATAATGACGCGTTGTATATTGAGTATACTGCCCACTTTAATACAATTTTTTTTAATATTCACACAAATTACAGTGGCTAAGCCATATGAAGCATATCCAGTCACAAAACAGTATCCTCCAATAGCGAGACTGAATCAAGCTTTCTCTTTCCAAATTTCAAATGATACTTATAAATCTGATGTGGATAAAACTACACAAATAACGTATAACGCGTTTTCTTTACCAGATTGGTTATCATTTGATTCCAATTCACGTACTTTTTCTGGTACTGTACCACAAGATGCTGCTAATAATAATTTAGACGCCAATTCAAATTATTTATTTGATATTGTGTTACAAGGTACTGATAATTCTGATCAAGCTGCTTTGAATTGTACTTATCAATTTGTCATCTCTAACACTACTCCAATTGAATTAGTAGATAATTTTAACCTTTTAGCCTTTTTGAAAAATTTTGGTAATACAAATGGTGATAATGGTCTTAAATTAAGTCCCAATGAAGTGTTTAATGTCACTTTTGATAGAACTCTTTTCCAAAATAGTGGATTAATTAAACAAGTTTATGGTCGTTCTCAACAATATAATGCACCATTACCAAATTGGCTTTTTTTTGATCCAAATAGTTTACAATTTTCTGGTACTTCTCCAGTGATTAATTCAGAAATCGCTCCTGAGATGTATTTTGATCTTGTGCTGATTGCCACTGAGGTAGAAGGGTTTTCTGATCTTGAAATCCCATTTAGCTTGATTATTGGTGGACATCAATTGACTACCACGATTCAGAACACTATATTACTTAATGTAACTGATAGTGGTCAATTTGATTATGAATTGCCATTAAATTATGTCTATTTAGATGGCGCTCCAATTAATAACACTGATTTAGCTAAAGTTGATTTAGTCAATGCTCCAACTTGGGTTTCTCTTTCTAATGATACTGATGTAAAGACTTTATCTGGTACTTTATCTTCCAGTAATGATGATTCTGAAAATCAATTCAGTGTTGCTGTTTATGATAAATACGGTGATGTTGTTTATTTAAATTTTGAAGTTGAATCTACTTCTGATGTGTTTGCTGTTAAATCTTTACCTAATATTAATGCCACTAGAGATGAATGGTTCCAATACAATTTCTTACCATCTCAATTTACTAATTTAACCAAGACTGATGTTTCTGTTGTGTATCCTAATTCAACTCAAGACAATTCTTGGTTAACTTTCCAATCTAACAATTTAACTTTACAAGGTTTAGTCCCATCTGATTTTGATCTCTTATCTGTTGGTGTTGTCGCTAAAGAAGCTACTTTTACTCAACAATTAAATTTCGCTATTATGGGAATGGATTCTACACACCATCATAATACAACTCATAACCACACTTCTAGTACTAATCACACAAGATCGTCTTCCTCAACTTCATTCTCTGATTCTTCTTCAGGTTTACATCATAGTCATCGTTCTGTAAGAACTACTATGTCTACTGCTACTCGTTCATCTTCTACTATTTCTTCTACTTCATCTACTAGTGCTACTAATGGTACTGTACCATTAAATTTACAAAAGAAATCCTCTCATCATAGTAATAAAAAGACTGTTGCCATAGCATGTGGTGTTGTTATCCCAGTGGTAGTAATTGGGGCAATCTTAATTGTTTTCTTCCTATTTTGGAGATCTAGAAAACAACAAAAGAACAATAGACCAAGTGATGATCATCTTGATGAAAAGAAGAATGGTATGGTTAGAGATATTAGTAGACCTGTATTAAATAATACTGCTAATAATCCAAATCAAACATTAACCTCTTTAGAAAATCCATTCGATGACGATTCTAAATCTAATTTGAATCACATTGATTTAGCATTGGCTGGTGGCACTGGTATGATTCTAGATGAAGAATCATTGTCATCATCTGGCTCAGAATCTAATTATAGTAATGAGAAATTTATTAATGAAAAGATGGATGATAACAATAAGCCAATCTTGCCTGCTGATGTTGCACAAACCAAGACTACCTCTATGGCTAATCCATTTGCTAATAGAGCATCGTCATTTTATTTAGACGCTTTACCAGCCAGCAAGCAGTCCTGGAGATATAATCCAGATTATACCGGTGGTGATGATGAGGCTAATACTAGACCTGCTAATGAGAACAGAGAAAGTATGGCTACATTAAACACAGTTTCTACATCTGAATTATTAACTACAGAATTGAAGGCGAATGGCTCTATACCAAAAGATCCAAGAAAATCTACATTTGCATTAAGGGATTCTGTATTCTGGGGGAATAATAACAGTGCTAACAATAGTAAGAAGAACGTCAATGTTCCAACTACCTCCACCGCCGCTACTACTGCCGCCGATACTAGTACTACTGCCACTACCACTTCAAACAAAGAACTTTTACAAACTTTGAGAGAATCACCAAGTACACAATCTGTTCCATCATCACATTCTAGTGATTCAACTTCATCGACTGATGATTTTGTTCCAGTGAAAGAAGGTGAAACATTTAATTGGGTTCATAGAAATTCTCCGACTAGAAAACCAAGTCAAAAGAGATTAGTTAAATTGTCAAGTCAAAGTAATGTTGATGTTGGACAAGTTCATGATGTCGAAGGTCATGTTGCTGAATTAGTGTAATGAAAACAAACAAGCATTCAATTAATCAAAATCAAACAATATTCCTTATTAATTTATAATAAACCAATCCATTTTTTTTCTCAATTTTAAATTAGTCAATCCTTCAGTTGTATAAATACATATTTTTTTTTAAATCTATATAGAATGGAAGGATATCTAATTATCCAAACACCAAAAAGACACTTTTAATAATAATAACACTACAATTAAAAACAATTTAAAATTTAAAATGGAGTTGAATGTAGACTTGTGGATGGAACATCATAAATATCAGTAATTTTCAGTGGTATTTGATCGATTTTATTTAATTCCAAGAATTCCATATAATTATGTATAATTAAAGAACCAATATCACATCCAATTAAAGAGATCATCTTAATTACAGGTTTCTCTTTAACATTAATAAAATTTTCACCATCTTCATCGTGAACACGAGTCCAATTTGTATCATTTTCAAATTTTTGTAATTGTTCTTTATTTGACAAATTCCACCCCACATCTTTACCATGACCTAATTCCATATTAACTGTATTGATCATAAAATTAAATGTGACTATGTTATCTTTAACCGATGGAAGTGTATTCATCTTATTAATAAGACTATTCAAACTTGATCTAAATTCATCAAACACCTCGGTTTCAGTAATATTAACATCATCAGATTCAAGGTGTTTAAATTCACTAAAATCTAAAACATATCGTTCCAAGACAATATCATATTGTTGATCTAAGATTAATATAGATAATTTATAAATATGAGTTAATTTTTCTAATATATCTTGTATCCATTCTTCAATATAATTTTGTAAACCTGGATGTCTTGACATGGGTATAAACTGTGGTAAATTAAACCCTTGAAAAGTTGTTAAATCAAATGATCCCGGTGGGTAAACATTTCTATAATATAAAATCAAGTTTATATAACATTTCAAATATACTTGAACCCATTTATGAATCCATTTGTTCATATCACTGTCTTTTTGGTGCTATTAAGAGTGTGAAAAGATTAATTGATTTTTATTTTTATATTTTTAGGTAATAAAAGATATATAAGAGAAAGGACAGAGAAGAAGATTATCTTCGTACTTTCTTATCGTTTGATATAAATATATATAAGATGATTGATAAAGTTAAAATAAAGACAAAGACTAAATCAAAAAGGATATCATTGAATGAATCATTGTTTTCTTTCACTTTTGTTGTATTGGTAATATTGTTGTTGAAAAAAAAATCATTATCATTTGGGCCGTCATTATGATCAGTTAAATTTTGGTTATGTTTGATATGCCGACTCAATTTACTTATAAATTTTCTAAAGAGGCAGCAATATCATCTAATTCTTGTTTAGCTTCAGCGTATTGAGTAGCTAATTGTTCATTCTTTTCTTCCATCTTTTCCTTTTCTTCTTCAACAGCATTTAATCTTCTTTCTAATTCTTCCACTTTTAAATCAGCATCTCTTAATTTATCCATAGTTTCCTTTAATTTAGAATCAGTTTCTTCTAAATCATTTTCTAATTGTTCGTTTTTCTTAGTGTAATTATCATTAGTGGATTTTAAAGTAGTAGAATCTTCAGCTAATTGTTTAGATTCAGATAATTCAGTTTCTAATTTTTCCACTTCAGAATCTAATTGTTCATTCTTAACAGTTAAAGATTTGATTTGATTTTCCTTTTCAGTGTTATCTTGTTCTAATTGTTTGTATTGTTCTTTCAAATCTTCATATTTATCTTGCCATGTTTCAGCTTCTAATTTGAAAGCAGCAATCTTTTCCTTAATCTTTTCCATTGTTTATATAATATATGTATGTTTTGTAATTTTAAATCAAAATAAGTGAACTATCTATACAAAGCCTAGATAAAATAAGTTGTAATGGTGGCTAATATACAATCCTTAAAGCAATGGGAGTTTGTTTGTTATATAAATAAATAATTGAAGAAAAATTGAAAAATTAAAATTGACAACAAATCGTTTGATCTTAGTTTTAAATAAATGAGGGTAACAGGGTTCTATTTTGGTTGCCATGGCAACATTGTATAAAAGTACAATGTAATAAATAAATATATAAGTTAATAGTCTATTTATAATTGTTGTAATGCACGCATCTTCAATGTGGTGATATCCTCATTGACTTCTTCCACAGTCTCAGCAAACTCTTCACCTTCAATGGTTTCACCTTGTAAGATCCACATTTGAATTAACCAAAATTCAATGAAATAAATTGATTCTTCATCTAATTTCTTAGCCCAATGTTTGTGTTGTTTAGTGAATAACTCCCATGTTTCACTACCAAATGTCTTATTCTCATCCACTTTCGCAGAAGATTGGTAAATTAACCCCATGAACACACTGTCAATATAATGTTCTGTGATGTTAGATGCAATGAAATTCAATACTCTATCTAATAATTCTGGGTTACCACCTGGAATGAACCCAACAGATTCCATTGCATGGTTGGTTAATAATGATGTGGTGTCCACGTTTGGTACACCATCAACACGATTATCATTAATGATCTTTTCAATAACACTGACCTTATGCATATCTAACACGCTCTTCCAATCTTTAACATTCTTTGCATGAGTAACCATACATTTATAAATACTAGAAACAATCATAATTGGGATAGATATCTTACTCAATTCTTTATCTTGACCAGTCTTTAAATATTGGAATATCTTGTGACAAATAGTATAAGTCTCTTTAGTGGCTCTGGTTATGAATAATAAAGATGATCTAACCACTAATTCATCTTCATTAACATATTCTTCCATCCACTTAATATCCCATGATAATTTACGAAACAATTTTCCTGTAATCTTGGCAATTTCATCTAATTTACCAGAGTCTTGTTTAAAAGTATAGAATCTAGTTAAAAATTCTAATAATTTCATACCTTCTCTTAAAGATTTCCAATATTTCAAATTTTTCAAAGTAATTTCATCCTTTAATGAACCAATATGGTTTAAAATCTTGAAAAATCCATCAATATGAATAGTCTTTTGATAATTAACATTACCAACAATAAAATTTAAATCATAAAATATCTTAAATAAATCATGGTCATGCATAGTACCAAGAGTAATCATCTTTAAAAATTCATCATAAGATTCTTCACGTTCATATGAAACAATAACATTAGCTTGATTATCTTTGTTTAATAATATAATTGGATAATTCAATTGTAATGATCTATCAGTCATGATAGTGTTATGATCATCTTTAGAACCATCAGGTAATTGACCTAATAATGGGACATGGAATGGGACATCTTCAATCATTTCTTGTTTGTTGGTGATTGTTGCAGGTAAATATCTATGTTGAATTAATTTAATATATTCTTCATTACGATCATCTTTAGTGACAGAAACAATTGGTAAACCTGGTAACATTGTCCAAGAGACAAAATAATTAATAATATTTTCAGATTTTAATTTATCACTAATTAATTTCCATAAATCCATTGGTTTAATACATTTTTGATGAATTAAATCAGTATTTTCATTGAAAATGTATTTGAAAGCAGTAGATAAATGTTCCATACCAATGGTTAATTGCATAGTTCTTAAGATAACAATTCCCTTATTATAACAATGTGGATCAAATAATTCATTAGTGGTAGATTTATTTGAGGAATCTTTGGTCTTAGCTTCTTGTAATTTAACAATTGATGGTGTTTCAATGTAAGAATCACTTTCCATAACAGGTTTTAAAGATGTATCCCAGTAAAATGCATCACGATCCCATAAATCAGCATAATCAGATTCATTGGTAGCAATTAAATGATTGGCTAACCATGTGGCAAATGCTTCATTAAACCATAAATGAGTCCATGAATCAAAAGTAATATAATTACCAATCCAATGATGAACTAATTCATGAACTAACATTTGCATAGTTTGGAAAGTGATTTCACGTGTAGCTAATTCTTTTGAATTTAATAATACTAATTGTTTATGAACTGTAATCATTGTAAAATTTTCCATAACAATGTCATTTAAGAATGGTAATACAACAAGATCCAATTTCTTACCTGGAAAATTAAATTGAAATACAGCTTGAACAATTGGTAAATATTTTGATACAACATCTAATGAATATGCTGCTAAATCAATATTTTCATGTTTCATTGACCAAATAGATACTGGAATCTTATCATCTTTAGTAGTAAGTTTAATACATTTAATATCACCTAAAGTGAACCCAAATAATGCAACAGGTAAAAGAATAGATTTCTCAAATCTTGTCACTCTCCATTTCCCATCAGTAGAGGTAGATTCAATTGGAGCAACACTTAAAGTTTCAAATTGAGGTAAAGTTTTCAAAGTTAATTGGAAATGAGTCTTAATTGATGGTTCATCAACACATGGGAAGATTAAACGCGCAAAGGATGGTTGAGCATGAGTGGAGAAAAGAGTGTTGCCACTTTGAATAATCTTAAACAAACCTTTAGTGCTACCTTCATGAGATTCCACGGTGGTAACTTTCCCAACATAAGCTAAGTTTAATTGAATTGGAGTGGTAAGAGCATGTAATAATTCTGATAATTTTTCATTAGTAAGTATGACATGTTGTTTCTCATGATCATAAGAAACTTTCAATTCAATAGAGTTGTTAATATTAGCGTTAGTGACAATCAATTGATCACCATGTAAAGTGAAATGATCAAATTCTGTTTTATCTTGTTCATTTAATGAAAGTTCCACGGTTAAATCACCTTTAAAATTCTCCTTCTTTGGGTCGATTTCAAGTGTTAAGTTGTAACACTGTGGAGTCACTTTGTTACTCAATGCAATTGACATAGTTATGGTCTTCTGAAGTGTTTCTTTTGTGTTGTTACAGTCTATCTCATCTCAAGTTTTAAATATCTATCAATAAGAAGATTTGAAAAGTTAACTATCAAATAATGAAAACTTTCACTTCTAAAACTCTCAATAGCTAAGAAATGATCACAAGACATAGTTGCCAGAACTGGTAACTTTTAGAATATTAAGGGTCCTTAGGGGCGTGGATGAGGGGTAAGATTCCATTTTGAAATAACATTATATATATAAACATGTCCATACTCTAATGGAATACTTCTTGCAGTAACAATGTATAAGAAACCAACAATTATATGAGAAAACAAGACAAAATAAGAAATGATTAATACAACATTATTATACGGTAGTACACTTGCTCTTATCAGTGGGATGGGACTTAGACGTTGGTACAAGGATAATGAAGAAGGCTGGTATCCAACATTATATCGTGGATTAAGAGATGACTCTGCAACATTATGGAAATGCATTACTTTCCAAAGAGGAAAGAAAGATGTTGAATGGGAGAAAGTTACTTTAACTGATACTCAGTATAAAGTGTTAACACAAAGTAAATCTGCTTTGGAGAAAGAATTTTATTCTTTGAATGATACTTTAAGAAGTGAATTAGAGAAAACTACTGGTAAAGATGTTAATCAGTTAGTACAGCAATTAGACAATAAGAGGAAACAACTTATTGATGCTACTCAAAGTTTTAATGATTGGGTCTTTGCACATGGTGGATCTGATGTGAAAGAAACTTTAAATCAAGCACAGGAAAAAGTCACTGATGTAGTGAATAGGAATATTCCTGATACAAAGGCACATAACGTTGATTCTATTGCAGCACGTGGATTAGAAGGGTGGGGTGAGACTGCTGCTGAGTTCGCTCGTGAAGAAGCTGCAGAGAGTAATGATTACGTTAAACCAAACCCAATTACAAACAAGATTAAACATCATTATGACGAAAGTGAATTAGCAAAGAAAGCAATGGTTAATTTAGAAGGTTGGGGGGAAAATGCAGCTCAATTTGCTAAAGAAGAATATGAAGAGTTGAGAAAGAAATAACTTTTTTTATATATCACTACAGTTTATTAGTACGGCTTATTATTATTATTATTATATATGCAAATTATTTTGTAATGTATGAATGTTTAAATATATATATATTATTATGTTAATTTAGTTATCCTCATCATCTGTAGAACCTTCTTCACTAGATTCAATATGAAATCGATTTGGATTACTATGACTATGTGTATTCTTAAATGATAAAGGATGACTATTTTTTCGTAGTAATGGATTATTAATATTATTATTATTATTTATATTTGTTGTGGTACTTGTTGGATAACTTGTTGAAGTTTCACTATGTCTTAACATAAATGGATTTTTCAAATTTGTCTCTTGTAAAGCATTTTTTGGTGAACCAGGTTGTATAAACGTATTTTGATGATTTGGTGTATATTGTTGTTGTTGTTGTTGTTGTTGTAATGATGGAATTGATGGAGATGAAGAACCACTGTAGGAGAAATGATGTGGCTTTAAATTTGGTCTTGGATTATCATTATATAGAATATCAGCATATGAATATAATCTTAACAATTTATTACTATTATTATTATTATTATTATTATGTACAGAGGGACTTTGTGGTGAATTTGTATTTGGATCAATATTTGAATATGAACGTGTTCTTCTACCTAATGCCATATCTAAACCCAAAGTAGATGATGGTCTTCTTGAATCATAAATCATACTTATATCTTCTAAATTTGTATCATCATCAGTGACTAATGAACCCATTTCGTCCAGGATAGGTGGGACATAATTTTCTAAAGTATGATGTCTTTCCATAGGAGGGAACATCATTGTAGAATTAGTAGACGAAGCATTTGAAATATCAGATTGAATTGATATAGAAGTTGGAATTCTATGGATTGAGGGGGCTCTACTGGTCCGATTACTGTTCGATCTAGACCCTTGTTGATGATTGTTTAAAAAGTAAGGGTCTTCCACATTTCTTTCAAAAATCATTGAATCTCCATCTTCCTCTGGATCAATATTATTATTATTATTAGTATTTGTATTAATAGACTCCATTGGAATGGATGTCCCCGGAGATAAACTATTATTATGAGGGGAATTAGGTAAAGTGTTTAAAGGTGATATAGACTGTGAATTATGACGAGGAGGAGGGGGGATGTTAGTTGGATTCGCATTTGTTAAAGTGGAATCACTTCTATTATTACTGCTGTGATGAGTATCCTCATCTTTGTCTAGATGAGTGGCGAGATGATGTTGAAGCATTGTACGGGTGGGTTGGCTTCTTCTTCTGTTTGCTATCCTTCTTGACAGTCAGTATTGTATGGTTGGTCCTTCAATAAAACTTGAAATATTTCAATAAAACCCTAATGAACAGCTGTATTCTGCGGGTAACCCTAGTTGCTAACAATATTTAAAGTGCGAAAGAAAACATTGAACAACCAACTTTCTGACATTAACGAATCCACTCTACTTATGCTAGCAATGGCTAAGGAATCTATGCTGATATCTGTGGGTATCTGTGGGTAGTATTAGTTTATTTTCTTTCTTTATTTATTTTTTACAGCACCTTTACAATGATGACTTAACACTGCGTTATCGTATTGATTGGACCATTTGTAAGTTTAATTACAAACATTTGGAACAGGGAAACCATTTTACAACAACAAGACTGACACTGTGAAGGTTACTGTATTGTATATTTATATATATATAACATTATAGTAAGTATCTTGGAAGATGATGAGTAAAAACAAACAAAACTCATTAGGACATGAATTCATCTCTGGATTTGTTGCTGGATCAATAACGTCAATGATTGTTCATCCATTCGATTTGGTTAAATTAAGATTACAATTAAATGCTGCAACGGGGCAATCATGGTGGATTACTGTTAAATCAATATTGGCAAATAATGATCATAAACATAGGTTATCTCAATTGTATCGGGGTGTTTCAATAAATGTTATTGGTAATTCAATAGCATGGGCATTATATTTTGGTCTTTATCGTGGATTTAAAGATAAATTAATCCATTTGAATGGTGATTATGCTAATCCATTATTGTATTTAGCATCGGGAACCATGGCAGGGATTTCTACCTCTATATTGACCAACCCAGTTTGGATCTTAAAGACAAGAATAATGTCTCAAAATAAAATTGGTGGTGATATTAATTATTCCACTGTAAGATCAAGTTTACGTCATGTAGTGAAACAACATGGTTGGCAATTGTTTAAGATCGGTATTACACCTGCCATCCTAGGGGTATCACAAGGTGGATTATATTTCATGATTTATGATACCTTGAAGAATTATTATAAGACACAGGACCAAAAGACAAACAAATTTTCCGCGTCACAAGTCGTATCAACCTCATCAATTTCAAAGATGATATCAATGTCCCTTGTTTACCCATTACAATTAATCAAATCAAATCAACAAAGTATTAAAGCTTCTTCCACACAGGAATATCAATCAATGAGGAAATTAATTCCATTTATCATTAAACAAAATGGGATTCAAGGTTTATACAAAGGATTATTAACCAATTTATTAAAATCTGTTCCATCCACATGCATAACTTTCTATATTTATGAAACTGTAAATAATTTATAACAGTACTATCGACTTTATATAACTTCTTCATCACAATAATATTTATTTATATATTCTAAGACATTATTATCCATTTCATCATTTGTTGAATTCCATCTTTTATCATTTCTACGACGTCTCTTTGTACTTGTTATATTATCACCGATTATCCTACTACCAATAGAATAAAACCGTAATTGTAATAATACTTGATTTAATATCCCATAAATTTGATCTTTATTACTACTCATTTGAATTGTACTGTTAGTCATCATTGTATCAATTCCATGGATAATTATCTTCCCATGAGTATCTTTCTCTCGTATTATTCTCATGACTATACCTCTTAATTCAACCATATCAAGGCATGTAATCATTTGTATTCTATCAAAGATTGAGGTATCTGTAGTGATTCTTTGTAAATCTTGAATTGGGAATGAATTTATACTATCAATATAGTATATAATATGTTCTTTCTTCTCACATAAATAATCATGAATATAACGTGAACATTGTTCGTTGAAATCTCGTGGAATCCACAATGACAATTGAGCTTCTTTCCTCATATTTTGCTTCCCCTCTGTCAATGTCTTCTTTTGTTGGCTTTAACAAATCTAAGAAAGTTTAAAAATCATAGAAAAAAATAAATAATCTTCGATATATTACAAAATTAAATATTATATAAATAAACAAATATATTAATTCTCTTTCTTCTCTGATTCCATTCTCTTTCTATATGCATCTTTATAAAATTGTGGATCCTTTTGACCAGGAAATTTATTAGTCTCCTTTGACATAAATAAACATAATTCTTTAGTGACACCACCAGAAGTTTTCTTCAATTTAATTAAATTGCCCTGATACCAATTCTCTAAAAATTCTTGAACCACATCATCATTTAATTTCCAAACAGATCCACCACCACCATATCTTATCTTAACAAATGTGTCATGAACAGATAGATTATGTCTTACTGAATTTTGCCATTTTTTCACTGACATATCATAATATGGATGTAATGTTGATATATATTCATAAATTGAGTTCAATGGCATGCATGCCTCTGGACGTGATAAAATTGCACGAGTAATTAATGTTGTGTATTGCCAACTTGGTCTCTTTGTGGTACTAACACTCTGTTGATCATTATTATCATGGTGTTTTTTCACTAATTTCTTAACGAGACTTTCTTCTTCATTATTTGATGTTTTTGATGGATTTTTTAATAAATTATCTGGTGGAGCTGGAGTCTTCTCATCAGTCTTAGTTATGTTGTTGGTTTTGGTAGTAGTAGTAGGGGTCATTACAGGTGATTCACTTGTATCAGTATTAGAATAGAAACTTGTAGCTTTAATCTTGGGGTCTAATTTAGGTTTTTTGGTAATTTGTATATCAGGATTTGGTTCATTTTCGTTACTCTTTAAGTCCTCATTCTTAACTAAGTCACTTTTCTTATTATTATTGACCTCAGGTGATGAATTTTCCAAACTATGTTTATTTGGTGATAAAACAATAATATTATCTTCCATTACTGTATTTTCTAATATATTTTCTTCTTCTGTCACATCATCATGAATAATATCATCACCCTCTCTTTCCAATGCAAGCTTTTGTTTCTTAGCATATGTTGATGTGTTGATAATATCTCTTAATAATGGATTGTTATTGCCATTTAATCCATACATTGTCATTAATTTTGGAATTAAATATGAATAATATGGTAATGTTAAAAATGGGAAAGAATTATTACCAAAACAAATCATCATTTGTGTATCGCCAATATCTAATATAGTACCACTTTTCAATGGGCCAATTGATATTTTCAATTTTTTATTTGATATTCTTCTACCATTAATCTTACAACTATTTCTTCCTAAGATTGTTATGAACCAATCTTTATCATTATTTGGTACTTTATGAATTAAAATATGTTTACGTGAAACAACTTTATTTGGTCCTAAATCAATATCAATAGGTAATTTCCCCTCTCTTAAACTTGATTGATGTGATTCAATAGTCTCTGGTAAGACATTATCACAATTTCTACCGATGATCACTTGTCTTAATGATGGAGTATTATTATGAAATGTCCAATCTTTACCATAAATTGTTATTATATCTTTATGAACTTTATCAAATAAATGATGTGAATCGGGATATAAATGTGAAATCATTGCAGGTGGATTAGATTCATTAAAGACGCGTTTTAAAGATTTTATAAACTCCCATTGATCCATTGACGAGTATTTCGATAGATCCGTTATTCCATGATATGGACCAGTATGTTTAACGTGTTGTGTAGTGGAAGTTCCTTGTTTCTTCTTGGTTGTGTCTGTCATTCTGGTGTATGTATTAAATACCCTTTAGTTGGTGGCCCTTACTTGAGTATCTGACTCCCTTTGATTGATTGTTTGTCTCCAACTGTTGTTAATAAATAATAATAATGATTTATCTTTGCAACTCATCTCTCTCATTTGAAAAGTTTTCAAATCAACCTCAAATAAGCGAAATCATAGATACGCGTCGATTATATATAAATCAAGTCTTCCTACATCTTCTATAATTTATTTACAAACTTTGTATAAACTTTCAATGATCTGTGACTACTAGATCTTATTTATATAATTCTTTCAAGGTTTGGTGTAATCAACATTTGCTTACTCGACGAGTCCTTACCCATTGGTTCCCGTTCTTTCTCCCCCCTCCCCCCCGGTGAGATTATGATTTTATTGTATCGTACACCATATTACCCATCCTCTAATCCCATGATCTCTCAGAGATCTGTCTCATTCTAAGTTCAAAAGCACATTCACACCAATTTGTAAATCCAAATAACAACTAACAAGACTATTTTTTGCTTGCACTGAAAATTAAATAAATAATTTCGCAAAGGAAAATAAAACAAAACAAAACAAATCAATTGAAAACTAGTGCCATACGTCTCTTCAATTAAATAAATAAACAAAGTTTTAAGAGACAGCAACCACTAGTTATCAACCGAGGGGAATATATATACATATACACTCCTATTAAGCAAACACATCTATTTTTTTTGAACAAATTATGTCAAGAGAAAAAGCTTCTTCACAAAGTCCTACAAAGCATCCAATTTCGTTGCAATTGCAACCAAATAAAGACGTTGTGAAGAGGAGAAGAGTTACTAGAGCATGTGATGAGTGTAGAAAGAAGAAAGTCAAATGTGATGGTCAACAACCATGTATTCACTGTACTGTTTATTCATATAATTGTACTTATAATAAACCTTCAAAGAGAACTTTCACACAGGGAACACAACAAACTTTCTCTATTGGCAATATGCCCAATTTAGAAGATTCTCAAACCACTAATAATCATAATAATAATAGGTCAAGTAATAGTAATAATGATGATAACCTCACAACTTCTCCTACTATTATTAATAACAAAAATTATAATAATTCAAAACAAAGCGGAGGTTCTTTATCACCAATACCAAATACAGCTATTCTTAATATTAATACTAAACATAATACAAATCTGACTAGTGCTAATAGTACTCCAAATTTGAAAAATAGTAGTACAATTATGTCATCTGCTTCACAACCATCCATTATTTCGTTAAATGCTGCAAATTTTAGTTCGCCAACACATAATATTGCTTCTAATGCTGCTTCTACTACTACTAATAATAATACTAATAACAGTAATAACAATAATACAATAACTAACACAAGCAATAGTACCAGAAAATATACTACAAAATCAACAAAATTACAAATAACTATAAATAAGTATCAACAAATTTTTAAAGAATTATTACCAAATATGCCTGATATTAATTCAATTGATGTGCCAACTTTTTTACAAATTATTCGTAATTTTAAAAATAATTCTGATACTTTCTTAGAAGATTCTGTAAAAGAATATCATTTGATTATTAATGATACAATGTCAACTACCACACCTTTACAACAAAATATGCAATCACCAAAATATTCAAGTCCTGATAATATCTCAGTACAAAGTTTTAATAGAAATAATAGTACCACTTCTTTGGATACAATGATGATGGATCAATCGGATAATAATTCTTCATCATATCCACAAGCTATTGGTAGAGAAATCAAGATTTTATTACCACCAAAACCCGTTGCATTACAATTTGTTAAAAATACATGGGAACATTGTTGTGTACTTTTAAGATTTTATCATAGACCAACTTTTTTAAAACATTTGGAAGAATTATATGAAACTGATCCAAATAATTATACTTCTGAACAAATTAAATTTTTACCCTTATGTTATTCCATTATGGCTGTTGGTGCACTTTTCACTAAATCTATTGAACAAAGTAATAATAAAGATAGTAGTATGCCTCAACCAACTAATAATAATAATAATAATAGTAATAATAATAATAATAATAACGTTAAAGAAAATGATGAAAAAAAGAAAGGTAAGAAAAATGGTGTTGAAAATGAAGGTTTAAAAAATACAAGCCCATTAAATAAAAATAATTTTATGCAAGATGAAGGTTATAAATATTTTATTGCAGCAAGAAAATTAATTGATATTACTAATACGAGAGATTTAAATTCTATTCAAACCGTATTAATGTTATTCATTTTCTTACAATGTTCTGCACGTCTTTCTACTTGTTATGCTTATATTGGTGTTGCAATGAGAAGTGTTCTTCGAGAAGGATTTCATAGAAAAGTTCCTGAAAATTCAACTTTATCATTAATTGAAATTGAATGTAGGAAAAGATTATTTTTCACAGTTTATAAATTAGACATTTATGTTAACGCAATGTTAGGTTTACCAAGATCAATTTCACCAGATGATTGGGATCAAACTTTCCCATTAGATATATCTGATGATAATATCACTGATGATAAAATTTATTTTGAAAGACAAAATGGTGTCTTATCAAGTGCAGGTATTGCTAATCATCATACAAAATTATTATTTATCTTGGACTCAATCATGAGAGAATTATATCCAATTAAGAGAACAAATAATATTATTTCTCATGAGACAGTCACTCAATTAGAACTAAAATTAAAACAATGGGCTGAACAATTACCAGAAGAATTAAAACCAAATGCTAAATCCATTCCAATTAAATATGAAAGAGAAAATAAATTATTACATTTATCCTTTTTACATGTCCAAATCATCCTTTATAGACCATTTATTCATTTCTTATCAAGAAATTTTGTATCTGATAACACTGATAAATTATCTTTACAAAGGGCTAATAATTCCATTGTCGTGGCTAGAACTGTTGTAAGAATGGCACAAGAAATGGTTAATAAAAATTTAATCTCTGGTTCATATTGGTATGCTTGTTATACAATTTTCTATTCTGTTGCTGGTTTATTATTTTATATTCATGAAGCTGATTTACCAGATAAAGATAGTGCTAGAAAATATTATGAAATCTTAAAGGATGCTGAATGTGGAAGAAATGTCTTAATGCAATTAAAAGATACAAGTATGGCCGCTAATAGAACATATAACATTTTAAACAAGATTTTCGAAAAATTAAACTCAAAAACTATTCAGTTATCATTAATGCATGGTTCACCAAAGAATAAGAAGGTTCAACTAAATGAACCCTCAAGTGCTTCCACTTCAGATGTTAGTCAAACATCGAGTTATAATATGGATAGATTTGTTAAAGATGTTCCTGTATTATCATCTTATTTAGGTCAAGATTCAACATCATCTAGTCGTCAAAATACTAATCCTCAACAAAATAATAATATTAATGCTATTAACCCAACTACTGATTTTGTGAATACTACCATAACTGATAATAAAATAACCAGTGATAAACCCCAATTGGTAGATGATAATGATTTATTTATTAAGACTGAACCTGAACCAATGTCTTCGATGTTTGTTTTAAGTGGGAACCAAAATGAAATATTTGGCGTTCCTGCTCCATCTATTACTACACCGACTTTTGAACCTTATAGCAACAATTCGCCTCAAGCTGGTTCCACAGGAGGGTTGCGTATGGACGCTAATAATGATAAAACAAAATCGGACTCTATTGATAACAATCTAGGTATCTTCGATGTTTTTGATCAATTGGATGCTCAACTATTTGGTAAGTACAATACTACTATAAAACCACAGGATCCAGCAGCTTTCCAAAATAATCAAAACAATAACACTGAGAATAAATGAATGGGTTAGTAACAACCATTCATATGCTTCAATCTGAATGAAGTTATAATAATAACAAATTGATATTCTAATTACAAAACTTAATAATAATAACAGTATATATAATATAATAATAATTAATAAATAGTTAACCTTCATATCTATAATGAAAATGTTTCAATAGTACGAATTGATTAAAGTAAAATACTTATATACAAGATATATTATTTAATTATTCAGTAGAATTAATATAAAAGTATTCAGTATCAGAACCAGATATATTTCATCTTGGAATTGCCGTTTATTTCATTGTTTGTTGTCATTGTAACGGTGGTATCAATTGAGTCAGATCTATTATGTGGCAGGTCAGTTTCAGCGTGAGGATCTAACATAGATGGATTTTCAGGCTTTGTAAAGAAACTGTCAAGATTATCTAATTCAGCCCACATGTGACTTAACGTTGGGTCCTTTTCAGCTGGGTTTGCATAAGATTCGATGGTTTCCATTCTGTTTAACCCATCATCTAAATCATTGTGGAATTCTACAGGTTCATCTTCGATAATATTGGCTTCTTGAGGAAGTTCTTCATTTTCAGAAGTGTTTGTACATGACATAAAAACGGTATGAACATTGTGACGTGTCATAGCTGCAGTCATAGTAGGCATTGGAATCGACCAACCACTTTCCTCCGGAATACCAAATAAGGTAGTTGTATTATTGTTAGATGTCTTTATATTATCGTTACCCATGGTAATACGTAAAATGTCTTTATCCATCTTGCTACCAGATACTTCAGAAATATTATCTAAAACGTCTAACGCTTCTCTTTCATAATCAGTAACCAAAAGTCTTAGCAAAGGAGAGATTAAATCAGCACCTACACCAGTAAACTCTTCGCCAGTAAGGTCAACCAAAGAGAATATGTATTTTAAAATTTCCAAAGTTTCTTCTTTGATCCACTTTAACTTGTTTAATAGAAGGCCAAGTAAGAAAACCAAAGTTTGAGCTGAATACTTAGGAAAGTATGTTCTAGCGATAAAACTAACAATTTGACTCAAGAAATCCTTTTTAGATCTGAATTTATTCTTAGAAAGTGAGTCAATTAATCTAGATAAAGAAGGTTCATTATTTGCATCCGCCAAAGATATCAGACTATCAGATGAAGCTTGAATAGATGAATAATCATTTTGATCCACTGCATATAAAAATCTAGGAAGGTTTGAAATTAAGGCAAAGAGTAAACGAGATTCAGAATCTGCAATGATACGACTATCCTTTAGTAAATTCAATCTATCCAAAAACTTCATCGTCATATCGATAGAGTTTGAAGAACGAAGACCGATCATAACAATTTGTTGTAACCCATCGAAACGACCCTCCCAGTTTGAAGGGAAGGTAGCAACTAAACATTGAACAGTATCTGGTGAATCAAGGTCAATCTTAGAAATAAACTTTGTAACACAAGAAAGTACTTCGATAAATTCTTGTTCATGTATGGTGCTTAGACAAGCAATTAATGACCAGAATAATTGAGGGAAACCAATCAAATCGTTTGCATCCAATTCTGCTGTGATGGCGTTAAGGGTCATCAAAATTTGCATAGCAAAACCTTGAATATCCGTGTTAACATCAGCAATAGTATTAGACAATCTGTGAAGCATATCCTTTAACATATCTTGATCTAAGAATGTTAGTAAAGAACGAAAGACTTGGAAGGAACGACACGCAATATGTCTCACGGAACAGGTGGTAGCCCATTTCAAGGAGCACCTTTGCCAGTCAACTTGTAAATTTTCTTGTTCAAACAAAATGGCAACAATATTTCTAACTAACACGTCCATAGTTCGAGGAGAACGAGCACCCTTTTTATCTTTTACCAAGTTGTCATAAGCCCACCTACTGTGCTTGTTTCTTAACAGGGTAATAGTCTCTTCTGACTTTTCGTGAGCTGGAGCTAAACCAAAAATTAAGTTACAGATTATTCTTGCAGCACTATCTTGAATTAATGGGACGTAGTGATCGAGTAAACATATGGAAACGTGCAGAAGTGTTGGGATTTTAGCTTGAACAAACTCATTAATATCGGTAAGTAAATTCACTAAGAAAATAATTGATAATTGTGCTTTAGAAAACATTATGGAACGACCAGTATAGTTTAACCTTTCCCAGATATTGGCAATAAAAGAAAATTTATTTTCATCGTCGGTAAGATCACCAGTAGACAGTTTGGAGTTTGGAATCATGGATTTTGGATCGAGGTTATTAAGAAGGAGATCTGTCAAACCTAGACCACCTGAGATATTTGCTAAATACAAAACAATATCTCTAGAAATCTCAACAAATAATGGGTTTTTATAAGCCATGGAAGTCGTGATAATATGATCCATACAGACATGAATATTTTGAAAAGAGTTACCTTTACCCAGAGAAATCCAAAGTTGCTCTACCTCTTTTGGAAGACGGTCATTTAATTCAATTGTGATATAAAACATGTTTGTTAATACCATATAGGTATCTAAATCATCGCTGGTTTTCAAGGTAAACTTATTCACCCATGGAACCATAAGAATCAGTAAATCCCTTTTAATCTCAAAAGGGAAAAGATCCAAGATCTTGACCAGGCTTGAAAAAATACAAAGACATAAGTCGGGTGAAAGTAATTCTACAAAAATTGACGATATTTCCATAGCAGTAGCTTTGTAAACAGACTTCGAGGAGTTGGTTAGCCTTTCTTTGAACACATTAGTATAAGATGAATTATGGACCTTTGTTTCAACAGCAGATAGTAAATCAATTGCACATGCTCTGGTGTCTTCTTTATCTGATATTAAACCATATAAACCAAGTGTAACTAACTCATGTTCTTCCAGAATTAAGTTTTCTAACTTCATTATGGATTTGCACAAAGTAATGTAATAATACACAGCAACAAACGAATGGTTATGTGGGGATATACATTGCATGGAAACATCTTTGAATAATTGGACGTTAGTTGTGTTGTTTTCTAAAAGATTTTCTAATGCTCTTACACCTAATGCTCTTACACTTTCATTTTCAGCGTTGAAAAGAGATTCAATCCAAGATAAAAGACCAGTGATATTAAAGGAGACCATAATGGGGATACCTGTTTCGTCATATAAAACATGAGTGATGGGTTCAGAACATAAAATTACCATAGCCTCTAAAGAAATGACTTCTAAGCGATTTTTCTGGAATTCGATACCTGTAGTCACGGCAGTCTTTTCTCTAATATTTTGGGTTTGATTAATCATATTGTTGTATCTTTCAATAGCAATATTGCTAAATTCACCATACCCACACCATTCTTTTAGATAGTTAAAACAAGAAACACGGGCCTCGAAGGGAAATAATTCGTTAATATCTTTTTTCGAACGGATTGTGGAATAAAATCTAGCTAATAATTCTGCAAAATATCCTCTTAAAAATTGAAATTCGTAAGATCTTTGAACAATATCGCTTTCTAATAATGACTTAGCTTGTTTCAAAAACTTGGATATCATTTTTAAAATCCAGGAATCTTCGATAATTGTAGGTTCCTTTAGGAATCTTGATAAAATAGTTACTACATGAAAAACTTCTATTCTTGTTTGATTATTGGAGCTTTTAATATCCCAAGTAGTTAAAAGATCTTCGACACTTTCTAAAAATGTTCTGAATATATTTACATTCATTGAACTTAACCCAATGATAATAGCCTCTTTGACGATATTCCTTTTTGCATTTAAAAGTGGTAACACCATCTTGAAAATAGCTTTTGCGGATTTGATCTTTTGGTGTTGTACAGTAAATATTTGTTGACTTTTTTTTCTACCATGTTGTTTCGTTTGGACAGGAATATGTAGTTTCTGATCAGTGGTAGACGTCAAAGAAGTACAAGCTGCTATTAAATAGAACCTCCATTGATTTACAATTGTTTCAGGAAGAATATTTGCTGGTTTAAACTCTGGATCATTGGCAATTTTTAGAATTACTTCATGTACTTGGACAAGTCTAATACAAACAATTGAACGGCATAGGGCCATTGTGATGGGAGATGATTTGAATATTTCTACTAACAGTTTAGGAAAGATTCTTTGCCATAACGCTGCGTCAATCCCATAAGAAGATTCAGCAATTTTCAAAGCTAAGCCCTTCTTGTATTTTGAACTTAACTTAACAAGTCTGCTTTTTTCTGCTGCACTTAAAGACATCTTTTGTGGACCCAATAAAGAAATAACATTTACATCATTTAAGAAATCGATTAATCTACTTCCTCTATCAGCAGCAAAATGGAAAGATGACGATCTAGAGTGACCAGATGTCATTTTTTCTGTTTTTTCTGCCATGGCTTCATCAAATTTGGAGATGATTCTTAAAATCTTTATAGCTAGTTTCCGCAATCGTGGATCGTGGGCACATAAAAAGAATAGACCGTTACCTTCAACCTCTTCTATAACAGTAATTGTATTTTTCCATTCCAGTTTTTCAGATTCACTAACAGTATCAGTGTTAGTATCAGGGCTTAATAAACGTATACCATCTAGACCAATGGTTTTCTCTTTCTCTTCGGTTTTTGAAGAAGTGAATTCCTTTAACCAACATTCTAGCAACTCCACGTAAAGTAATAATAAGACGGAGTATTCGTTAGAGGAAAGGTATTGCATATTATAACTTGACTGCGTTTTTTCATCAAAATCGAAGGAATACTTGGCAAACCATGTAATAAAGGTATGAGGGTTTTTCTTAGATGCAAGCGCTTTTAAAGAACTCTTGGCACTTGAAGCAATAACTTTATTCGCATGTACTGCATTTCTAGTTAAAATTTCAATGGCAGACTTATATGGGATTTTCTTAGTTACTGAAAGACAACACGGTATAGTCTCAATAACCTTTGAAAATAACACAAAATTGGAATTATTCTTTTGAATATTAGTTTCATTATCATTGGAAAAACTGAAAGAAAAGGAGCCAAATGGTGTAGAGGGTTGTTTTTGATGCATATTCTCCGGTGACCATACTTCAGAACCAATATTTGAATCAAGTAAAATGAATAATTTATAAATATAAAGACAAATTTCTTCATGACTAGAATACAATGGATCGCTGACGGTCGTGGTAATTCTATTCAAATCTGTTAGATATGCTCTTGAAATAGCCTCTGGGAAAGAAGGTTTTTTATCAGTAATTAAAAATCTTCTATAGGTGGCGATTGCAAGTAACAATTTATCATAATTATTAATATCTAAATTGGCACCATTGAAAGATTGCTTAATTAATGGTAACATTGCAGTTTCCATTAAAAATTCTGGATATAGATAACCGATAGAAACAAGACTATCAGATAATGGATTGATCAATGAAAAGTCAGTTGTAAGCCAGTTTTCCTTTTTCTTGGGATTCAAATAAAGTTGTAATAATGTAGTTAATGTTCTTATTGTGTTATTTAATGTTTCAGAGGAACGGTATAGATATACCCAAACCAATCGGGACAGTCCAATGGCGTATATCCCTCTTTCACTAATATCCTTGGTTTTAATCTTATCATTATTTGACTCCAGTAAATGCATCCATCTTTCAGTAAATAATTGAGGTGGAGAAACACATAAAATGGAGACACCTAAAGTAAAACCAACAGACCAACATTTAGTGTTCTGTATTAACCTCCTGGTACATTTGTACAAAGTTTCCATTGCATCAATCCAAGTTGGGTGGTTGATTTCAACGGTGACAACCCCAGCTAATGATAACAACAATTGGGTGGTAACATCAGCATATGCAAGACGTATTGAGACATTCTCAGTTCTTGCAAAAAATTTGGAAATACTCTTCATAAAATCGGCACTTTGTTCAAAATTTTCTAATGGGTAATGTTTTAATTTCAAATATCGCATACCTAAAATAAGTAAGTGGGCATGTGGTTCCACATCTTGTGAAATATTTTTTGGAAACTTTTCTAACTCGGCAATGAATCTATCACTAACTGATAAAAACCTACTTTCTGACATACTGCCAAGAATTTCTGCAAATGAGTTCCAATTTGATGATTTGATAATACTCGTTGAAATAGACAGTGGATCTGTAATCTTTAATTGAGTGAAAACAATTTCTTCTAATTTACTATTCATAGTTTCATCCACATTATCTGGGGATTGTTTTACAATTTCGATAAGAACCCTGCAAAGAATATAAATACTAATCAATGATTTTCTACTAGCTTGTAAGGCATCGATTTTTTTCTTTTCGATCATATTTTGTAATTCTATTAGTCTTGTCGTATTTGCAGATGAGATTGGAGCAGGAGCAGGAGTTGCTTTGAATGACGCGACTCTTTTCGGAAGGGATATTGAACTACCTGTTGATAATTTCCTCAGGCTGTTAGATTTTGATGGTTGTGTTTTAGTAGTAGGAGAGGTAATGCGACTAGCAGAGGTTAATTCGGATTCAAACTCTTTCATTTTGGATTCAAATTCTTCAGATGCTGCATTTGATAATTCAGATTTTGTCTTTCTCCAAAACATCATGGCATCGATAACAGGCTTTGGTTTATTTCTTGCAATATGACCTAATGATTCGATAATTTTATCAAATTTGGGATCAACACCTTCATTCAACATCTCACCAATAGGTGGTTCTACATCTAATGGATATTCTGAACATATATTAAGTTTCTCCTCTGCTTGACGAATGAATTTTGTAAATAAGATATGTAAAGCGTATTCTGAAGGACTCTTCTTTTCAGTGGCCATTTCTTGTCTTAATCCACTTATGTAATCTGTCGTCATAGATTGACTGGTTGGGGTTATACTACTTAAAGGTACATCTTTTTGAATATTATTCCCTGGGTTAGTCATGTCATATTGGGGTATATTGTTATAAATTTCAGCTTGATTTGAGGTTGGGATTGGTTCTTGAACAGGTGTTGGTTGTTCAATTCTCACTGTAGGGAACTGATCATAATCTATATTCAAGTTGATTGAATCTTGCCCCAACACATTTTGATCCACTGTATTCGTAGAAGGGTTTGAAATATCTCTTCTAATATCTTTGGGAACCTCTATTGGAGACGGTATATCAATAGTTGGAAACTCTATGCTAGGTGAAGGTAGTGCATTATTACCTTGTGGTGGGTACACTTGTTGATCGTTTGGCATTTGATTTTGAAATTGATTTGTTGAAGAATATTCAGATGGATTTGTTTGAACAACTGGAAAATTATATTGAGGTGATGGTATATTTATGGTATTATTATTAACGGGAACACTGTTGTTCGTGGCACTCTCTGGAGTAAATGTTTGTACAACATGTTGTTTGTTATTCTCCACATTGAATTCAGTATTGGTATTTAAATCAGTGCCATCATTAGTTGGGCCTCCAGTAGGAGCTGGAGGTGGAAAGGTAAATGAGGATTTCATATAGCAATTGTGTTCGTTTTGTATTTGTGTTTATTGTTGTTTATAAAATGCTTAAAGATTAAATGAAGCCTTTAATAATTAATGGTTGCTTCCTTAGAGAAAAAAACAAAGGGAAAAATGGATTGGACAATATCGAGGCAGTTCAATACGTTAGATACCTTTTTATACTCTTGAATGGCTTTCTCTTAAACTTAGTTCTGATATGTTTAGAGATACAAATATTTTCTAAACTGATTTGGTTATTGATGTTTCAATCATTTCAAATTTCAAATCTTTAAAAAAAACAAAAAACTGAAGATTTTATGAAAGGCGCTTATTTTTAGCAACAATAAATACTAAGAAATCAGTCTTGGCAAAAGAAGAGTTGGACGAGAGTGTTACGTTTGAAAGAAAGTTAGTATTGTAACGGGGAGTATTTAGGATTTGAATTAAAGTGAGATGTAAAGTAAAGATTTTCCCTTTAACAGAGCCTTTTAGCAAGGAAATTTGAAAAAATATTTAAAGAAAGTAGGTAATTCAACACCTAGAGAAGAATTGAAATAAAATGTTAATAATTACGTTCAGTTTTGAGACACTGTTTATTCGTAATTGTGTAAAAGATTTGTTTATTTCGGAGGTTATATTTTATCATTTTTATGTTCTTACTAAATTTAACTTTTTAAGACACATCCTAAATTTAAAAAAAGTTTTCTAATTTTAAACCATCCTATATTCAACAAACTTAGTACTACCACCCTAACTTTTAATTCCAAGATCATATTTTTTTAAATTAAAATTGTCATGGGTATTAGCTTTTGAAACAAAAACAAGTTTTTTTTAAGAATAGTAAAGAAAATACATCAAAGTTAATAACCTTCTAAGGTTAAAAAAAATTCTAGCACTTAGGAATAGATAGTTAGGAATTGATCAAATACGATAATTAGAAATAAGCTGTTGTTAAAATTATTTTAAAAAAAAGGAGTGTCCATAATATTACCTGAAGTCAGGAAAAAATATATATACACTTTATATATCTAAATTTATATCAAAGAAAGAAAAAAGAAAAATCATTAACGTTCATTCTGCTTATAATAAAGTGGTAGCAGTCTTAACTTGGTTAGTGGTAATAACCTTTGTGTTAACCATTGGAACACCAGCAGCTTCTAATTCAGGTTCAACCTTGTTTGAGAACCAAGGTAACTTGGTAATGAAGGTGGAAACAGCATTGATATCAATTTCAGAATAGTTTGGCTTGTAATTGGCATTCATTGCCATGTTAGAACCAACATCAACTAAACCAGCTGGTAAGTTGGAGAAAGTAATACCAGAACTTGGGTCCATGACTAAACCAATGTAAGAGAATAAGTTACTCTTAACATCGCCCATGATAACTTCTAATTGTTTAATTTGGTTTGAGGTTAAGTTGTAGGCTTGAGCAGAGGCAGCGACAGTGGATAATAAAATAGCAATTTTAGAGTTCATTTTTTTGTTAGATTGAGGTTGGTAGGTTAGTTTAATTTTGTTTGTTTTTGTTTGATGATGTTTTATTATTAAAAGGAAGAGATTGAACGAAGAAGTAGATTTAAATCCAAGATAACATCAATATCTCTCTCGCTTTTATATGTTTTCAAAACAGATTTGTCGTGTAGTAAGTTGTTCTTCAAGGTATTATGTTTAATTTACATAAAACCAATTCTTTCAACAATTTTTTAAATTGTAATTACATTACTCTTTAATTCCTCTCAAATCGTTCCTTCCCAAACTCAATTACTTGTACAATCATAATGTTTTTTCTTTTTTTCCTCTCAACTAAAATTACCTTATGTTACAATTTGAAATTGAGTGAATTCTATAACCATTCGTTAATGATAACCTTTGTTCTTTTTTAAATAAATTGTTAATATCATCGATTGATTTTTACTCAGAAAATAAGGGGTACTTTCAAAATGATATATCTAGTAGTATTAATATTATTCGTTCCTAGTCGGTTCTTAAAAAGTATATATATTTTTTTAATTAAATATGGGGTCAAAGGTACATTTTCGTTTAAAACTTTTAACCCTCAAAGGCACTCTGTCACTGCATTCCGCCGAGAAACTCTATTTCCAAAAAGGGGAAGACAGAAAAAATATAACTTATTATGGAATATATTTACAGTATTCGAAGAAGATAATAGCTCTGAATTATACGAGAATAATATATTTTTTAGGAGAGACTTGAACTAAATGAGTTAAAAAGTTTAAGTAATTGCCAAGAATTTTAATAAAAAGAAAAAGATTTACTAATGAACGAAAAAGCTATTAAAATCTTTATAACGTTAACCTTTTAAAAATGAGGTATAAACGAGTTTTCTGTCTATTTTTACATTTCAGTTCTAATTTATTTAAGATTGAAAAATTAATATTAAACAAAGACACGAGTCTCGAGATCTTTAACTAAAATCTAGTGATAAGGAACATTGTACGATTATCCATTATGAAGATTATTCTAATGTGGTGGAATGTGACGATTTAGAATATACAAACACTTTAGAATATTTCATATGTAAAAATTTTCTTGATGTGGATTATGTCTCCATGAGAAGACAATTATTAAATATGGACAACGATTTGGCTAAAGAATATAAATTAGAAGAAGAAAATAAGATGTCTGAATCTGAACTTATTTAAAAAAGATGGCATGCATTTGGTACTGCTGCTGTTTGGTCAGAAACTGAAAATTGTTATGTTGCATACACTGGAATGGTTTATTCAAGATTTGAAAATAGAGCTCGTTCTTATATTTCAACCATTGTAGGTCAAACATACGGTGAAAATTGGAATGAAATTAAGGGTAAGAGAATTGGTTTCAGAGATTTGACCATTCCAGATGAAGTTAAGAAACAAATTAAGATGTTAAAAAATAAAATGAATAAATCTAATTGTGCCAACTATCATATGAGTCCTGAGTCTACAGAAGATTGTGAAATTGTAGCTAATAGAGATTCCATAACTATTCAAAAGAAGATCGATACATTATTAGCTAAATATTTGGTACTCTATCCAACTGTTATGGCAGTTCCATTCAAGATGCGTGAAAAGTGGAATGGTCCAGAAGATCTTCATGCTATCTTAAAGAAAAATTCAGAAGGTGAAGACCCTGTTATTATTTTCAATATGGCTACTCATAATCATAGAAAAGTACATGCTCTTATGCTACATAGAAAGATTGATCGAATTGTTCCATTTGATATTGAAAATGGTAAAATGAGCAATGATGAAAAAAATTGGTCGCATTCTTTTATCCAGGTAAAACTGAATCAAGTAATCAATCACCAGGTTTTATTCATTTTGCTTATGATTACAATCCATTAGAACTTTTACATTGTTCTTTACTCACCAGTTCTTGTACATTAGTCTTTGATGCTGGTACTGTAGCAATCGAAAAGGGGGATTCTGGTACCATTAGGGGTGATACTCAATATATTCCTTTACCTGATGTGATACCAAATGTTAAAGGTAAGAAGATGTATATTGGGCTCCCAAAGAGTCATGTGAAAAGTTGTGGTTGTGGTCAAAGCTTCTAAAGACCTGCTTTATCTCTTTTAATCGAATCTGATGGTGCTTACCATTTGGAATTAATTACTCCAAATATTGATTTTGGTAAAGATGTATTAGGTGGAACTTAAATGATTCTAATTGTGATGGTTATAGTGTATTATTACCAAATTCCATCAGTAATTTGGTTGTGGTCGATCAAGATCCAAAGACAAAACTATTTGAAGATTCTATAAGTTTAACCTTTAGTGAGGCTCATGCTTTCTCTGGTCAAGTTACTATTCGTGGTGTCTTAAATTATGTGTTACAAATATACAAACAAAAAAATATCAAAGACTCTTTCACCATTGATCAAGGAACTAGTGCCATAGTTCAAAAGATATCTAATCGTGTTACTAATGGTTGTAAAGATGAATGTAAACTTTATGGTAAAACTCATCCTGAACCACAGAAAGAAGAAAAAGAGGAAGAACTAATAATTTGGTCTTAGAATAATATCATTATCTTCGTCATCATCATCACCTTTAGCATATTAAAACTATGTAATAACATTAATAATAATATTTTAGTAGACATTTTTTGTATATTAGTTATTACAACTTTAATTCTTTTATAGAAATTGCTCGTTTTTATAGTGACTTTTCTCCAGGTTTTAAACGTAGTTTTGCAAATTGAAATTATATTATTAAAAATGGACCCACAATCCTCGTCAGCAGTTAGAATCTCTCCATAATCCTGGTACAATCATCGTATCAATGATGTCAGTGACACTTTATTTTGACCAAAACCGGGTAAACACTCTTAATAACAATTTCTAAAAAGTGGCAAACTGAAAAAAATAATTGAAATTAATCCCAATAAAAACGTTAAAGCTATAAGGATAACTTGTAAAAGGTGCAAAACAATTACAATCAAACAAACTGACAAGAATTTACACACATAACGTTACAATAATATGTCAGAAGTGGAAACCGCGAGAGAATTGGTCAAGAACCAAAAATACGATGAAGCTGAAGCTAAATATATCGCTATCTTAAATCGTGATATTAAGACCATTGATTTAACAGAAAAGGTTAAGAATGAATTAGAATCTTGTATATTAGAATTAGGTGAAATCTACATTTCCACTCAAAATGTTTCAAAATTACGTGAATTTATACTACAATCTACTGATTATTCTATGAAATTGGCTAAATCTAAGACCGCTAAGATCTTAAAGACTTTAATTGATAAATTTGAACAAGTACCAAATTCATTAGATGATCAAATATACGTTTGTGAAAAGAGTATCGAATTTGCTCAAAAGGAAAAGAGAATGTTTTTAAAAAACTCTCTAACTATCAAGTTAGCCAATTTACATTATCAAAAGAAACAATATAAAGATTCATTAAACTTAATTAATGCGTTATTAACTGAATTCAAGAAATTAGATGATAAACCATCATTAGTAGATGTTCATTTATTAGAAAGTAAAATTTATCATAAGTTAAGAAACCTAACCAAATCTAAGGCTGCTTTAACTGCTTCCAGAACTGCTGCCAACTCTATCTATTGTCCAACGATAACTATGGCTGAATTAGATTTAATGAGTGGTATCTTACATTGTGAAGATAAAGATTACAAGACCGCATTCTCATATTTCTATGAAAGTTTCGAAAGTTACCATAATTTAACCACACATAATTCATATGATAGAGCATGTCAAGTGTTAAAATATATGTTATTATCTAAGATTATGTTAAATTTAATCGATGATGTAAAACAAATATTAAATGCTAAATATACTAAAGAAACATACCAATCGCGTCAAATTGATGCCATGAAAGCCATTGCCGAAGCTTATAATAACAGATCTTTATTGGAGTTTAATAACGCTTTGAAAACATACCACGACGATTTAATGAATGACGATTTAATTAGATCTCATTTCAATGCATTATATGATACATTATTAGAATCAAATCTTTGTAAAATCATTGAACCATTTGAATGTGTCGAAGTTTCTCATATTGCAAAGATGATTGGTTTAGATATGGACCAAGTGGAAGGTAAATTATCTCAAATGATCTTAGACAAAGTCTTCTATGGTGTTCTGGACCAAGGTAATGGGTGGTTATACATTTACGAAACTCCAAGACAAGATGCCACTTATGATTCTGCATTAGAATTGGTTGGTCAACTAAATAAGGTTGTTGACCAATTATTCGATAAGGCTAGCGTTCTTTATTAAACTGGGAAGGAAAGTATATAATATATATTATAAATAGACCTCTACATAGAAGTATAATGTATTGGTTATATTAATGAATGTCTCACAGCATTTTGAACATGTTTAAGTTAAATTTTTTTTTTTCACTTTTGAATTTAAAGCATCCTTATGAGAAAGAAAGCAACTTGTTTAAAGAGATACATCTCATAAGAGGAACCAAGTTATTAATCGTATACTGGATATACTTACAACACTTTAGGATGAGTGCTAATTTTGGTAGGAGAACATGGAATAAAGAGGATTATATACCAGACAGTGAATCTCAGAACAGGCATGATGATAATCATTTAAGTGACCTTAATGAAGGTCAATTACAACTATTGAAGAAGAAATATACAGATTACAACCAATTGATGAAGGACTCAATCAAAGGGTTGAACCAAAGAACATTAATCTCTAACACCTCACAGTACAAAAAGGGGAAACAATTCGGGTTTTATTGTGATATATGTAATTTAACTTTTAAAGATACACTACAATTTATTGATCATTTGAATAGCAAACCTCATCAAATCAAGTTTGAAACTGTATTTCATGAAGAATTGATTTTAAACAGAAGGGATAACGATGATATACCCTTGGATGAATTTGATAAGTCATTTTTTGAGGAAATTAAACAATTTGTTAAAGTTAACGATAATACATTGAAAGCCTCGAGTTCCCAAACTAGGGGAAAGAATAAGAAGCAGAAAGAACCTAAGATAACTAAACCTCAACCTGTTGATTCCGAAATGAATAAAATGATGGGGTTTGCCAGTTTTGGTTCCAGCAAGAAATAGCATAATTAGTAATATAGCATATAAAATTTTCATAGTAATAGCATTCTTTATAGATATAAATCACTTATATCCTAAATATAATTATATCGTGTTAGTTGTATAGATGACAATATGGTTTTCACAATTCTACAATTGGACCAGAACCAATACTTCTCCATGAGGTCATGTCGACGTTCCAATTACGCCATTTATCTAATAAGACACGATCCACAATTGGTGGTTGTGGTGAGTAATTCATGTTATTAGATGCAGATGGAGTGATTGTAGTATTTGAATATGCAGGTTGAATTGGGGAAGATGTACCAGAAGATGATTGGAAATTGGCAAATTTAAGACCAGTGTTAGTTGTGCTATTGTTATTGGTGGCCTCAGAGGCGATTTTGGCTTCTGCAAGAGTAAGTTTAGTTTCTGTTTCCTTTAACTTAGCTTCAACATCATGTAATGCCGTAGTGGTAACACTTACTTGACTTTCAGATTGTTGCAATTTAGCTTCAAGATCCTTAACTTCTTCTTGTAATTCTTCAATAGAAGTTTCTTGATCCATAGTGGTAAACTTAAGTTTCTTATTTTCTTCTGTAAGTTGCTCCACTTGTTTCTTTAATTCATCTAATTCAGTTTCTTCCTTTTTTTTTTCAATCGTAGCAAGGAAATCAGTCTTTTCATCATCAGTAGAGGTACTAGTGAATAAATCATCAACATTATTACTCTCTTGTAAAATGTTTTTCTTTTCTTCGTCAGTATGTAGTTCTTCTTTAGCTTCTTCCTCTTTAGCTACTTCCTCCTTAGCTTCTTCTTCTTTAGTTTCTTCCTCAACTACTTCCTTAGACTCTTCTTCTTGAGCTGGTTCTTCTTGAGCTGGTTCTTCTTGAGCTGGTTCTTCTTGAGTTGGTTCTTCTTGAGCTGGTTCTTCTTGAGCCGGTTCTTCATTAGCAGGTGCTTCTTCCTCTACTGGTTGTTCAGTTTTTTCATCTTTCTTTTCTTCAGCTTCTTCAGTCTTAATTTCTGATTCTTCTGATTCAATAGCAGTTGGTTCAGGAGTCTCAGCAACTTCAGTTTCTACTGTGGATTCATCAGCAGTAGTTACTTCTGAAGTGGCAGCAACATTGGCAGCAGCACTCTTATTCTTCTTCTTATTCTTCTTCTTATTCTTTTTTTTCTTTAATTCTTCGACCCTTTTTCTGGCGTCTTCTAATTGTTTAGCTCTCTTATCTTCAGCCTCTTGATCCGACATGGTTCAATTGAGTTATATGTTTGTTCTTGGCAACTTCACTAGATGTTTCTAGAACCTTCTTAGGTGATATTTGTTGTTATCACTATGTGTCCATATTTAATCTTTAAAGATTTCTTGATTTTGTTGTTTTTTTCAACGACTATGAAATTTAATTAGAAAAGAAGTATATAACAAAGTGTCAATAACTCTTAGATCAAACCAAATTATTGAACTGATAGCCTTACATTATTAACCTAAGACTACGCAACACATTTAAATTGTACAATATATAACTATGGATTTCAACGTTGAAAAAAATTTACACTCTTTAATTACTTCCACCACTCACAAATGGATCTTCGTCGGTGGTAAAGGTGGTGTGGGTAAGACCACTTCCTCCTGTTCCATTGCCATCCAAATGGCTTTAGCTCAACCAAATAAACAATTCTTATTGATTTCTACTGATCCAGCTCATAATTTATCTGATGCCTTTGGTGAAAAATTTGGTAAAGATGCTAGAAAAGTTACTGGTATGAACAATTTATCTTGTATGGAAATTGATCCATCTGCTGCTTTAAAGGATATGAACGATATGGCTGTGTCACAAAACAATGGAGGTAACGGCGATGGTGACAATTTAAGTGATTTATTACAAGGTGGTGGTTTAGCTGAATTAACTGGTTCTATCCCAGGTATTGATGAAGCTTTATCCTTCATGGAAGTTATGAAACATATTAAGAGACAAGAGGAAGGTGGTGAAGGTGATAGTTTCGACACTGTTATCTTCGATACTGCTCCAACTGGTCATACTTTAAGATTCTTACAATTACCAACCACTCTATCTAAATTATTAGAAAAATTTGGTGAAATTACTGGTAAATTAGGTCCAATGTTGAATTCTATGATGGGTGCTGGTAACGTCGACATTGCTGGTAAATTGAACGAATTAAAGGCCAACGTTGAAACTATTAGACAACAATTCACTGACCCAGATTTAACTACTTTTGTCTGTGTCTGTATCAGTGAATTCTTATCCTTATATGAAACTGAAAGATTAATTCAAGAATTAATCTCCTACGATATGGATGTTAACTCTATTATTGTTAACCAGTTACTATTTGCTGAATACGACAAGGAACATAATTGTAAAAGATGTCAATCCAGATGGAAGATGCAAACTAAGTATTTAGATCAAATTGATGAATTATATGAAGATTTCCATGTTGTCAAGATGCCTTTATGTGCTGGTGAAATTAGAGGGTTAAAGAACTTAACCAAATTCTCTCAATTCTTAGATAAAGAATATGATCCACAAGCTGATAATCACATCATTTATGAATTAGAAGAAAAGAACTAATGGTAGACCTTCTATTTTGTAAAACCCGTATATAAATTTAGAAATAAATAAAGAACCTAAAAAATAAAACAATATACAATCTAAGTTGCCAAGAATAATACACGTCTCAAAAACCCCAAATTGGGTATAAAAATGGCCCATTTATATTTACCAGTTTTCCTAAATCAGTAATCTGCCACGCGTAAACGCGTAAACAACACGATCGTATGCTTTTTAATTTTTTTTTTTCAGTGCAAAAAAAAATAACGTTATATTCATTTCCCAAAGTATAAAATAGATCAAGATAATAAACTTCTATCACTCATCGAGAGAAAAGTCCATCCGTTGCCATAACAACAGGTTCGATCCAAACATATAAATAAACTTTCAATATATCTATAAGATCAATATGTCTACTAAGGTTATTAAGAGAGAAAGATCAGATGAAACTATTGTCCAAGCTACAAAGAGACAACAGACTGGATTCGATGACTTAACTAAGATCCAGATTGCTACTTTGGTTAATATTATCCCCGGTAAAAATCAAAAGATTATTATCTATAACAAACCTGTTACTAAAGTTGGTAGAAGTCGGTCTTGTGATATTCTTCTTCATGAACCAGACATTTCCACTGTTCATTGTGAATTAAATTTGATCAAGATGGATGTTGATGGTATGGAGAGACAATTGATAAATATCATTGATAAGAGCAGGAACGGTACTTTTATTAATGGAAACAGATTGGTAAGGAAGGATTGTATCTTGAAAAATGGCGATAGAGTTGTGTTTGGTAAAAGTTGCTCTTTCCTTTTTAAATATCCATCTTTTAGTGAAACTTTAGATTCATCTTCCACTCAAGAAAGTGAAGCTAACACCATATTTGAAGAACCTACTAAAAGCGAAGAAGTTGTCACTACTGTTGCCACCACAAACGCTGCTAACACCACAGAAGAAAATATACTTATTCCAAGTCAAAAGGATGATACAGTCTTCAAGAAACCCCAATTTGCATTCACCAGTAGTCAAAATGCTGCTTTCAAAATTATGAGAACCAAGCCGAAATCAGTCTTTGATAAATATATCTTAGGTAAAGACTTGGGTTCTGGTCATTATGCGATAGTGAAAGAGGGGAAAAATAAGAAAACTGGTCAAGCTGTGGCTATTAAAATTTTCCATCCCCAACAAAACGATGATCAAAAGAAGAGTAAACAATTTAGAGAAGAAACATCTATCTTAATGAAAATTCATCACCCAAATATCGTTAATTTATTAGATAGTTTTGTGGAACCATTGAGTAAATCGCAAATTCAAAAGTATTTAGTCTTAGAAAAGATCGATGATGGTGAACTATTTGATAGAGTTGTTAAAAAAACATGTTTAAGACAAGATGAATCTAAAGCCATTTTCAAACAAATTATGATGGGGTTGAAATATTTACATGATGAGAATATTATTCATAGAGATATTAAACCTGAGAATATCTTATTAAATATCACAAAGAGGGCTTCTCCAGATCAAAAACAATTAGGTCCATGGGATGCTGAGGAAATTGATATTCAAGTCAAGATTGCTGATTTTGGGTTAGCTAAATTCACTGGTGAAATGCAATTTACAAATACTTTATGTGGTACACCATCATATGTGGCTCCAGAAGTGTTAACAAAGAAAGGTTATACATCAAAAGTTGATATGTGGAGTGCCGGTGTAATTTTATACGTTTGTTTATGTGGGTTCCCACCATTCAGTGATCAATTAGGTCCACCATCTTTAAAGGAACAAATTTTACAAGCCAAATACGCCTTCTATTCTCCATATTGGGATAACATCGACGATACAATTCTTCATTTGATCTCAAATCTATTGGTTTTAGATGCTGAAAAGAGATTTAGTGTGGAAGATGTTCTTGCACATCCATGGTTTAAAGATGTTGATAATGTTGAAGTTGCAACTAATATGAAACGTTTACAATTATCTGAAAACCAATTACCTAAGACCTACACAGAATTATCCTGTTTATAGAATATTCCAAGCATAATCACAAAATATAAAAGTAATATCTACTATATATTGTTTATAAAATCACGCACGAAAAGCATATAAAAATTATTTAAAGCAAAAAACTATTTATTTATCACGAGCTTATAACGATCAAATTAAAATATTTTATGATGTATGAATCTTATCTAGAGAGTTATATAGATGCAATATTGGAGTTTATTCTTTACCACTTACTTAACTGTTCAACCTTTTCTTGTAATTCTTTTTTGACTTTAACACGCATATAAAAGATATCACAATTCTTGTTAGAACACAAAACTTCATTGTGAAGATTACCAGCACAACGTTGACATTCCGTCCATAATCTAGCAAATTTTTCTTCTAATTCACGAACATCATAAAGCTCTTTTATGAAAATTTCACTGGATCTTGACTGACAGTTAGCACATAAGGTAGATTCACCTTTCTTTAATGGGGCACGACAACCTTTGCAAGCTTCTACCTTCTTTACGAAACTCATCAAACCACCTTTAGTGTTCCCAGTATTAATCTTGATAGATTTGACAACAAACATAGCGTTGGCTTTTTTATCACCAATAATAGGAGCAATAATACTAATAATTGGATTTTGCAGTTGATTGTTCAAATAATATTTGGAATCCACTTGCAAGTTGTGTTCTAAAACATATAAGGGATCTTCTGCTCTGTTATACAATTTATCATTACCACCAGTAATAACATAATCGACACGATCACCAACATTAGGTCCCATACCATCTCTTTTCTTCATTCTTTCAGTTAAGACAGCATGTGGTTGTGGATTAGTATAGTTTGGAGCAAGAGTCTTTGAAATAATTAACTTTGAAATATCAACTCTATTCTGTAAAATATCATTAATAACTGTCTTTACATAAGCTAACGCACCATCAACATCTCTTTCAATTAATATCTTCTTTAATACTTTATTCATAACAATAGAAACTAAAGAACAAGAATCACGACGAACAGAAGCAAGACCCTTTTGATCCAATTTATCATATTTTTCAGTCTTAGTCCAGAATAAACCAGCATATCTTTTCTTATTAATTAATAAATATGGGAAATATGCCTTTTCAAACTCCAAATTAATTGGATGCTTGAAAAGGGTTGAAACGTAAGCTGCAGCTTCTGTACCCAATTCCATAACTTTTTTTAAATCATTAGAACCGAATTTAACCATGACAGAATCCGTATCACCGTAAACAACAACAGAATCATGCTCATACCCATTCTTAATGGAGTATTTTTCTTGAACTGCATTCTTAGTTTTCATAATCATTTCACGACCAAAGGCAGTAACCGAAGAAGAAATAGCCAAACATGGTAATTTACCAACTGTAGCACCAGTGAAACCATAAACAGAGTTAGCAGAAATCTTTAAAGCTAATTGTCTACCATTTAACACATCTCTCTTAAATGGATCCTTTTCATTTCTTAAATCTTTCTTAGCTCTTTTTCTTGCAGACAGTAATTCATCTAAAATAATAGGCAAGATACCTCTTCTCTTCTTATCAGTAACAAAATAGTCGCCATTAGGAGTGATAATATAATCTTCTTCCTTTTTCAAGTTCAATCTTTCCACGGTGGCTTTATTACATAACGTTGTATAACACAAATTATGGGCCATCATAATACTCGGATATAAAGAATTGAAATCCAGCGTGGCAATTGGAACATCGTAGTACCCACGAATAGGTTCAATAACAGTAGCACCTTCATATTGCTCATCAGATGCTTGTGATGACATATTAGGAATAACAGTATCAATTTGAATACATTTACGGAATAATTGAGAAACAACTTTAATTTGTTGACCACGAGCTAATAAATATGAGAATGGAACACCTGTAACACGGGCCATTTCTGTATAATTAACTAAACCCATTAATTTTTCTAACAATCTTAAGGGTAAATACGCATCCTTCAGACAATACACAGCCAATCTTCTTCTTGTTTCACTATCCCCTTTGAATAAATCAGTAATAATACTATAATGGACATCTTCTTTTTGTTCACCTAAGAAATGTGCGGATACTGCATTCAGCGTGTATGATCTTAATTTATATTCACGTTGGACGAATTGTAATAAATCTAATTGTAATCTACCATCTATATTAACATTCTTTGACTCTCTAGTACCATAAGCCTTTGAAGAGAAAACACTTGATTTAATCTCTTGTTTAACATTAGTTAATCTACCAAAATATGGGAAATTATTGACTTTAAGTGCTTTAGCACGGTTAATTAAATATGGAATATCAAAATTAGTGGTATTATAACCGATGATAACGTCAGGATCTACTTGAACAATAAAATCTTTCCAATGTTTTAACATTTCTTCTTCAGTTTCATGAGCAAAGATTTGAGAACCAGTAATTGGAGAACATGATCCCACAGTAAAAACATTACGAATAAACGGTTTTTTTGCCCCTGCGATAGATACAACATTAGCAATTTGAATAACAGGATCTTCCTCAGGTTCTGGGAAAACACCAATTCTACCAGCACATTCAATATCAAATGATAAGATACGTAATGGAGCTGAATGAGACCATTCACCTTCAGCTGGATGTGCAATTAATTCACGATAATTAATGGAGACTTCTAATTGTGCAGTGGAGACACGATCATGTTCTGCGACCATCTTATATTTAGTTTTTGGTAACGTGATCCATGACATACCCACAATACCACAATCTACCATTAATCTTAATGGATAAGCAATATTATCATATGTCGTGGCACCATTACTAAACCATGAATTAAAAGTTAGATGACCTCTTTCAAAAGCAGATCTTAATTTATTTATAATAGATGGGTAGGTGACATAAACCTTCCAAAATGGAATCTTAGCATCACCTGCATACCCCCAAATAGATTGTCTTTCTACAACTTCGATAGAGTCCACAGCATGTTCAAATGTATCATTTAAATAATCTATAAATTTTAATCTTTCATTTGGATCTTGTGCAGTGTCTGCACTAGGTTGTGGAACATATAAATAATGTTTGAAACCAGTCACATTACATAAGACAGAATGACCTTCGTTAGTAACACCAAAGAATCTTACTATACTGGAAGTATTTTCATCTCTGAATCCCGGTAAACTACTTTGTTCTGCTTCAATTTGTTGGAATGAGATATCATATTTTGATGCATCAAACTCTTTTGGTAATGGATCACGAGAATAATTTGCATCATGTTCATTGACTGCGGCGTCTTCATGCTCTAATTCAGATAATTCTCTTTCAAAGATTGAAGTTAATTGTGTACCATGAAGATCTTGATCTTTTGATTTGAACCCTTGTTCTTTAAATTTTCTATAATTATCACTTGGAATAATTTCTATGGTAGAGACAGGTTGACTACCATGACTTAAATCTTTAGATTGTAATTTAATTTTCTTTTCTTGAGTGGTTGAATCGGGTGTGTTACTATTAGTATCACTTTCAATATTGATATTTTCACCAGATCTCTTTAATTCACCAACCATATTATACCTTGTGCTTGTATGTTGTGAGAGTTAGTATATTGGGGTAACTTGTCTATTTGATCTTATTCTTGCTTATAAAGTCATTTCAAACACCTCATCACTACCTTTAAACTTGGATTAGAAATCAACTATTACATTAAATTTGAAATTTTTCAGACGCGTCAACCTTGAAATTGTAAAATCTTACGCGTCGCAGAAACAACTACAAACTGGTGTTCGATCCCGTCGCAACTCTCCTCTTGCATGACCAAAAAAGCAAAAATTCTTTTAAACGAGGCTTAACTGTTCCGCGGAATTCGCCCTGTTCATGTCCTAATGCGGGAGAGTGGGGACAATACTAATTTACCTGTTTAGGAACCCACTACCGGATTAGGCAACTGCTATAGTCTCCGTGTTCCCGTGGTTCCTTCAATATTTCCTATTCGTGCGTTTGCCTATCCCCACGTTAATTTATTGCATTATATTAAATTTCTTAGTTGCTTTTTTTTTTTTACCATGGAGAGTCCCTGTCAAAAATTCATGAGCTTTGTGTCGATCATATTTTATTGCATTATAATTTTACACCACGTTAATTATTTGATTTATTTATTACCACTTTCTTTCCCGTTCGCAGATCTTTTTGAAAGTATTTAAAGATTAACACAGAACCCACCCTCGCTGCTCAGAAGTGACAGTACCAACAACCTGTAAATAAACAAATAGATTAACTAGATATACACATAAGCATAAAGTCACGCGACATGGTTTTAAATTACAAAACAAGAGTAAATAGAAACACTAAAAATAAATTCAATCCACACATTAGTAATGATCAACTAATAAATAATATTCTTTCAAAGGATCCAGAAGCATATTATGATATCTTAGGTACCTCAATATCTGTCTCCAATAAAGATTTGAAGCAAATATATAAGAGGTTGGTAATTAAATTACACCCTGATAAATCTACATCTCCAAATGCAGAAGAAGCATTCACGTTGGTACAAAAAGCTTATCAAATATTAAACAATTCAACATATAAATCTTTCTACGATAAATATGGTAAAGATCCATTAATCTTATTAGAAAAGATAAAAGCACAAAAGGCGAAACATCAAAGAGACCCAAATGGTGAAATTTTAAGTATGTTTCTTGATCATGTGGAAACTGATGAAAAATTTGTTGTTTATCAAAACACACCAAAAAAAAAGGAACCAAAACAAAATATATTGAATATATTGACTTTATTGTTTCCCTTGATTATTATATGTCTATTACCACTTGTTGAAGCATTGTTTTTAGACCAACCATTGGAATAAATGGTTGTATTAGCAAATGCTACTTTTCCAACTTTAAGCACCGCTCATTTTTGCATATTCTCTATTATGATTTTATGATACACATACCTTTTTTTTGTACTTTTCCTATTTTATGTAATACTAAATAAACTATATCAATACTATTAATTAAATATACTGTTTATTGCTATATTCTCTAATTTATTTTATAAATTTGCAACCATTACTATTCCTATTTGGGTAATATAAACATTGATTCGGCCCATTTTACGGTTTTTCCGTGATTTTGAAATTTAGATGCTTTTTGCTATCCGATACGTGTTTTATATATAAGAGAATGAGTATTTGAATGGGGTACCTGTTTATCCTTTTACTCCAAAGAAACCAAACAAACCAAACATTATGACTTGGGAATCAATCGAACAATTGTACAAAGATGCTGGTCAAGAAAGTCTTTTCTGTCATATTAAATCATTATCCAAAGAGGATAAATTAAAATTTTATGAAAATTTAACTAAAGTGGCTAATAGAGAACCACCTGCTACATTAATTAAAGATTGTCAAGATGCAATCAAGTTACATGAAACTAATGGTGCAGTAGACTCTACCTCCATTAAACCATTACCTGCTTCATCTTATCAATCTATTATTGGTGATGTGGAAACTGAAAAGGAATATTATAAATTAGGTCACGACGCTATACAACGTGGCGAAGTTGCTATTATCTTAATGGCTGGTGGTCAAGGTACTAGATTAGGGTCAAATTTACCAAAGGGTTGTTACGATATCAATTTACCTTCTCATAAATCATTATTTCAAATTCAAAGTGAAAAAATTGCTGCATTACAAAAATCATGTCCAGGTTGTATTATTCCTTGGTATATTATGACTTCTGCACCAACTAGACAAGCTACTGAAAATTTCTTTCAAGAAAATAACTATTTCGATTTACAAAAGGACCAAATTGTATTTTTCAATCAAGGTACATTACCAGCTTTTAGTGCTGATGGTGAACATTTATTATTATCAACTCCAACTGATTTATTTAAATCTCCAGATGGGAATGGTGGTCTTTATCGTTCTTTAAAAGATAACCATATTATTGATGATTTCCATAAACGTGGTATTAAACATATTTATGTTTATTGTGTCGATAATGTCTTATCACGTTTAGCGGATCCAGTATTTATTGGGTTTGCTATAAAACATGGTTTCCAATTAGCCACTAAAGCAGTAAGGAAGAGAGATGCACATGAGCCAGTGGGTTTAATTGCCACAAGAGATAACCGCCCTTGCGTTATTGAATATTCTGAAATTTCTACAGAGTTAGCTGAAAGTGTAAATGAAGAAGGTCTTCTACAATTCCGTGCTGGTAATATTGTTAACCATTACTATCACATTGATTTATTGTCTAAATCCTTGGATCAATGGTGTAATAATATTCCATATCATGTTGCTAAGAAGAAGATCGCATATTATGATAATGTTCAAGATAAATTTTTTAAACCAGAACAACCAAATGGTATTAAATTAGAACAATTTATTTTTGACGTTTTCCCAACTATCCCATTAGATAAATTTGGTTGTCTTGAAGTTGAAAGATCAAAAGAATTTTCTCCATTGAAGAATAGACCAGGTTCTAAAGTTGATAATCCAGACACAAGTCGTTTAGCATATTTGAAATTAGGTACAGAATGGTTAAAAGATGCTGGTGCCATTGTGAAGGACGGCATCTTAATTGAAGTTTCAAACAAACTAAGTTACGGTGGTGAAAATCTTTCACAATTTAAAGGGAAAGAATTTAAAGAGGATGGGTTTTATTTAGAGTAATTGTTATATCAATTTATTTATATAATATAAAGACAAAAAGCACTCAAGATTAACGTTAAACAAGTAAGGGGATGTACTATTGTATTTATCATCAACAAGGATTGATAAATGTACATGCATATTACAAAACCTATTTTTTCTTTTTCTGGAACCATCTGTGACCTAAATTAACGTGAAATTGTAAGATTTAAGATATATTTAAAAAAATTAATATAATGTTGTAACAGATTGCGGACATAATCGTCCTTTATTTTGTTATTATTTTGAATATTCATATTTAATCTAATAATCTGATAATAATAATATGAACTATTCTTCTATTCGATCTCTATTATATAAGGTAAATTATATAAATTAATAAAAGATATAAAGAGAAATGAAGTTTAGATAAACCAGAACATCCTGGTTTATATATGACCATCAAGTAGAAAGGATAAGATATAACCTGGCATAGTAAAAGAGTTTCTTTTTGTTAATACAATATAACGTTTCTTTTTTGTGTTAAGATGAAACGTGAGAACTCATATTGGAGGTCATTATGGTGTACACCCATTATGATATTGGTGATATAGTAAACATACTATATTACAACATATAATTACATTATTCTGCACCTTTCCTCAAGTAAGACCTTCCTTCTGGTAGTTCCTTATGAGATTATGGCTATATTTCCAAATTATCACAACTGAAGCAAAAAAAGCAAAAAAGAAAATTTGATTTCGCCCAGGATCGAACTGGGGACGTTCTGCGTGTTAAGCAGATGCCATAACCAACTAGACCACGAAACCCACTATTTCTGATTTTGGTTTTTTCTATTGATACTTAAATCTTATTTATTTAATATTATTTCATTCAAAAAATCCATGTAAAAGGTGTATTTTTAAGTTTCCTTTTCTGCCGATTCTGGATTATGAATAAAAAAAAGTATTTCAACATTTATTTTGATTTTTTTATCAAACCAACCTTGGAAATTGGGATAAAATTAAAGAAGTTAGGTTAGAAATATACCATAAATTTTTATTTAAGGCCAACAAAATAATGTATTTTGTAGGTTTGCAAGATTTGTTTTTGTGTGAGACCCTACATTAATTTTTTTTAATAGCTAGTAACATAGTCGATTTGATTTATAATAACAGAACTGTGGGTGTATTTGGCCATTAAACATGTTTCTTCGTCCAAAGTATATTAAAAGATATTCCAAGCTGCAATACAGGGAAATAAAACTGGTGATGGGACTACCAATCAAAGAATTATTTTAAGAAATCAACATTTTTTGAAGTTTCTTAAACGACTTAGGACAACACTAAAGGTGGAATAACTTTTCAGAAGTCATACATATCTTATTTCTTTCTTTATTCAACTCTGATAAAGTAGGTTGGTTCTTTGAAAGGCTTTACCCTTGGGACGACACCTCAAAATAATTCAAGTTGTAGTATAAAAAAAAAAATTAATTATTATTGAGGTTGTTTTGATACTTATTTAATGTCACTTGCCTCTGTTTATTTGGTCAAATTATGTGTCTGTCATCGTTATTGTCTTTCAAAATTCTTTTTTATAGTACAATTCTGATTTAATTCTATATAATCCATACCACCTATATATAAATAACTTATTAACCAGTAATTCAATTATTTAAATATATAAATATTATTTTCCATTAATCATCATTTGTCTTTCTCATTATTTTTATTGTTTCGAGAAAAACCCATTAAATGAGCATCGATATCTTCACCAGATAAACTATTCTTACCACCATCATTATTATTAGCATGATATTGTTGTTGTTTCATCATCATAGATTTTAACATGGCCATATATTGTTGTTGCATTGCTGGATCTTGCATATTAATATTATTCCCATTTGCATTTAAACTGCTTAACATACTCATTGGGTTCATCATATTCATATTCATACTATTTGAACTACTACTACTCATTTGTTTTTCTAATGGAGGACCATCTGGTTTCTCTGAAATATTGTTATTACTTGCTGAAGGACTACCTTGGTTCATCATACCTGGTGGTAATTGTTGTCCTTGTTTATTATACATTGGTTGTTGTCGTTGTTGAGGATACAATTGTGGAGAAGCTTGGCCTTGTATAGGCATTTGTTGTCTCTGTTGTTGAGGTGGAATATTAGCTCTCAAGTTTGGATTTTGGGGAGCCATTTGTGGTGATGGTTGCGACAAATATGAATGTTGAGATTGTAAAGGAGGTTGTTGTGGTTGCGGTTGTGGTTGTGGTTGTGGTTGTGGTTGTGGTTGTGGTTGTAGTTGTGGTGGTTGTGGTGGTTGAGGAGGTACTCCAGGTTGTCCCATAGGACCTGGAGTAGGCATACCAGGAGCTTGTTCTGACCAATTTAAATTATTATGATAATCCGTGAAACTCCCCACGCTACTATGTTTATCTGTAGCAGCCACAGTAGCAGGATTGCCCGGGAACTTCCCTGGTAATAGTGGATACACATAATCAAATTGTGGTGATTCCATTTCTCGTAAGGTATCCATAGAAGAACCTTCCACAAAATCGTTTAATAAATAAAATAACTGCCACCATTCTAACAAAAACGTGTCTGGTGAATTAATAACCATCTTGGCTCTTAACAAATGATCATTTGGTATACTTTCTAGTAGGTGTCTAATATCTTTATTATCAGTATCCTTCTCTTGATCATTTCTATGAGCATAGTTACTCATTGCTGCATCATTACTCTTAGTGATAGGCACTTCAGTGTCTCTTAAAAATTGTCTTGCTGTGTCATAATATCTATTTTCTAATAAATAATTGTAAATGTGTGCATATAATAACTGTCTTGAGTTACTTGCCATGGCATCTGATACTACTAATGTTTCATTGAATATGGGTTCATTTTTAGAATCTGTTGCACTTGGAGTGTTTTGATTACTGTTGTTGACATTAATATTTCCTCTGGCACCACCATAATTCATCGGGTTGTTGTTACTATTATGGCTGTTACCAGGATAATATCCTTGTACTCCAACACTGTTCGGATGTCCGTTCATATGGTTCATCATCGCGTTAGTCTCTTCTTGGTATAGTGTTCCTGTTTGCAAATAGATGAGACAGGAATGTTAACCGTGGATCTTTTTATCAATAACAATTTCAATGTTTTCAAAATTAAAAGCTGTTTCTAAAGGAAAAGAGGACCCGCGATGAGATAAAGGAAAGAGATATGACAAAGAATATAGAAAAAATAGTTGTGTATTACCATTAAAAAGTTAATTTAGAACGGTAGAGGTGTAAAATAATATGTTAAACACGATTTAAAGCAAGAGAAAAGAATAAAAAATAAAGAATGTTAGCGTTAAAACCATTGAATTCGAGAGTGTTTTCTAGGTTTTACCGTGTCCTTGCCATTGAATCCTCCTGTGATGATTCCAGTGTAGCCTTAATGGATTATAATGAAACCACAGGTCATACTGAAGTTGCTTCTCATCTAAAATCTACCTTGAATAGTAGTGCTGTCGGTGGTATCATTCCAACAGAAGCACTTTCCCATCATCAAATGTCAATGCCTAGTTTATTACAAGAAATAATTATCACCCAAAAGTCTCCTATCGATTTTATTGCTGCAACAAGAGGTCCTGGAATGGTTGGGTCTTTGTCTGTTGGGTTAAATTTGGCTAAAGGTTTGTCATTAGGACTTTCAAAACCTTTATTAGGTGTACATCATATGTTAGGACATTTATTAATACCACGAATGAATCAACAAGAACAGTTGAAGTTTCCTATGATTAGTTTACTAGCTAGTGGAGGTCATACAATGCTAGTGGAATCTCAGGATATATTGGATCATAAGATCTTGGTTAATACCATTGATATTGCTATTGGTGATTCTATGGATAAATGTGGGAGAAAATTGGGTATAAAAGCTAATATGATATCTAAAGAAATGGAAAAGATGGCATCGAAAGCTGATAATAAGAAATCTCTTCTGAATTTACCAAACCCATTATCTTCCTCGCATAATAAGAATAAGTTATCATTTTCATTTTCACCATTTATTACATCTCTGAATAATCAGTTAGATTTTATACCTATGTTAAATGAATCTACTTTAAATCAGTTAGCTTATGAGATTCAAGAATCTCATTTCAACCATTTAATTTATAAGATTAAACAGTTTATGTCAGGACAAAGCACTGACACCAGTAAAGTAAATTTTGTTGCCTCCGGTGGTGTTAGTTGTAATAAAAGATTAAGAAAGAAATTAGAAATTGATTTGGGATCATATTTCCAATCATTTCATTATCCATCCAATAATGAACTTTGTACTGATAATGCAATGATGATTGGTTGGGCTGCAATTGAATTAATGAACCATTTCAAGAAAACTGAATCATGTCATATTGTTAATAATTTAGATATCTTACCTATGAGAAAATGGGAATTGACAGAACTTGTATCTAAATCAAAATGGATTAAACAACCATTGTAAATATTGTTACATTTATTAATTCATTCGTTAATTTTGTCTATCTGATTATATATTCTAAGGTATAAAACTATCTGTGATATTAAATTTTTCAATCAATTTCTTCCATGTTTCCATATCCATTTGAAAGATAATATGATTTTGTGCAGCTTCTGCTCTTCTTTGTTTCTCTATTTCTCTCTTTTCAGGTGAAACATGTTTTAAATCTGGTTGAATTCTTAATGTAGGGAACCCATCATTTTCATCTTCTTCTAATATTAACCTACCATCCTTGATTAGGAAACTTGTATAAAATAGATTTTCAATACTCTTAGCAAATGATTTGGGATCAAGAATAAATTTAAATAAAGAAATTTTTTTATCATGACCAATGGATTTATACAATATTTTAAAACATTTAATAACTTGTTCTGGTGTGGTGGTATCTTGTTTTTCATTTAAATCATCTTTTGTGACATTATCTGCGGTAGTAACTTTTTTACCGGCCAAATTATCTTCTTCATGAACACGACGTCTAACATTTCTAATCTTTTTCTCTAAGGAGAATGGACCTAATAAATGATCTGTCACATCCACAGCTCGATTATATTTTTTAAAGACAGCACCCATCTTGAACCAATTAAATTGATTAAATCTATTATAATCATTAAATTGTTCTAAGAATTGTTGTCTCTTAACTTGTCTTTGTACATTTTGTGCTATTGGAATATCATCATTATTTACTATATTTTCTCCATCATCATTATCATCATCATCAGGTTCTTCGGATGGTAAAAGATCATGTTCTAATCGTTCAGTAATGTTATTATCATGGAAATATTCTTTTAAAAGATATCTTTTTATAAATAAAATCATATCATTTAAATTTAACATAGATTTAATTTCACCAAATTTTAAGTTTCTTACATTTAATTGAGCCAATTCACTAATATTTACCATAGCTTTTGCATCATATGCATATATACTATTACTATTAATATCAGATTTTTTCACTTCATCTAATAATTCATTAACAGTAGATAAATTATCGATAGCTACAGAGATATCACCATCCCCACGCATAGCTACCGCTTTCAATTTAGTCATATCCTTCTCTAGTTTCCTATATTGCTGCAACAATTCAAACTCACGATGTCCCGCATCCTTATTCTCATCATCATCATCACCATCGACTCTTGATCTCTTTCTTGCAGGCTCTACTGAACCGTTTTCAACCCTTTTTCTTTTCCCAGACATGATTATTTCCAGTTTACTAACTAATTCCCGCCGTTATATATTTATGTATGTGTCAATACGCGTTAGACTTCCAAGGTGTATCATCATCACTTTACGCGTCTCATCATATAATAAGAAGCCCATATTAAATAATTTCAAATAATCTTTAAATTTTGCATCACAGTCCACGACCGAGAATTCAACACAATAAATTTCAAAATAAATTTCAATGATATCGAATTTCGGAACACAATCACAAAAAAGATATAAACCACAAGAGGCAGAAACAACAACAACTCACTTCCCACTCGCATCTAGTGTTGTTCTACAAGTGTTTGCAAGGTACTTATTTGGTAGGTTACCTTTTGGTTTCGTTTAAATTGAGTGTTTCTGCGTGATTTTATTGCAACAAGAAGAAGAAGAAGAAAAGGAAGAATACAATTAGTCATGGAGGAGTTTAATTACAATAATGATCTAGAAGATCCCTTCAACACAGGTGATTTTAATTTGTTACCACAACATGATTTGGGACACCAAGGTCAGACCAACAATAATAATAACAATAATAATAATGTGCAGTTTAATCAACTTGAAGGTCAAAATATTAGCAATGGAGAAATTTATTCCAATGGGGCTGAACCAAATAATGATAATATTGAAAAGACTCAAGGTGATTCTCCTACAAAATCAAAGAGGAAGAGGGCTAAAGGGGAGACATTGAATATATTGAAACGTGAATTTAATTTAAATCCAAGCCCAACTCCACAACAAAGAAAGGATATTGCTAAATTAATTGGTATGCCCGAGAAAAGTGTTACAATTTGGTTTCAAAATAAAAGAGCCAAAATGAAAAGGAAAAGGTTAAAAGAACAAAATGACGCTATGAATAATGGTTCTACTTTAACTTCACCTAGACAAGGATCTAATAGAAGTATGAGTAATAGTAGTACAAAATTTAGAAATAATAAAAATTATAATAAACAAAGAAGACGCAAATCGAAAAGTAAAAGAAGAAGATTTAGCTCAAATAATGATAATTCAAGTCCAATGAGTAATGACGATTATGATGATGACGACGATGACGATGACGATGGTTATGATGATGAAGAAGAAGATGATTATGATGAATATGATGATGACGGAAATGAAAGTGCTTATTCAAGAAGTTCTTCTATAATGAATGATGTTGAAGATGAAAGGGAAATTAATTTTTTTGATAGAGTTCCCCTTGATATTAACAAAAATTATTATTTCATTGATGTCTGTTCAATAACCGTGGGCACTTGGAATAGAATGAAAAGTGGATCTATATTAAAAAAAAAATTAAAAACTTTAAGAAATTTGAAAAATTTATCACCAAAATCAATTAATGATATTATGTTAGACTCAACAGATTTAATTGTACTGATATCAAAGAAAAATTTTGAAATTAATTATTTTTTCAGTGCTGTCACTAATAATAGTAAAATCCTTTTTAGAATTTTTTATCCAATTGCCTCGGTAACAAATTGTTCAATTAGTTTAGAATCTGATGAAGCTATTACAAATTCAAGAAGTAATGCAAATAATAAATTATTTTCAAATAATAATGAAAATTCAACAAATAAATTTAGTGAATTAAAATTAACTATTGATAAATCACCAAATTTTGCTGTTTATTTCTTAAATGAAAATGTATTAGATACACAAAATCAATGGTCAATCTGTGAAGATTTTTCTGAAGGGAAACAAGTTAATGATGCATTTATTGGTGGATCAAATTTACCACATATTTTAAAGGGTTTACAAGATTCATTAAGATTTATGAATTCATTAATTTTAGATTACAAAGCTACAAATCAAATCATACCACCTCCTCCACCACCTCAACCAATGCATATCAATCATCCACAACCACAGCATGAACCTTTAGATATATCACAATCAAATGTACCATTAAATCCACAAGATTTAGATATGGCAATTTCTATGAGCGTTCCATTAAATGATCCATTATCATTCCAATCCTTACCAGGTCAACAAACACAACAAACTAATATTCTTTTCAATGATAATAAAAATTTGTCCTATAGTAATGTCCCTGATAACTTCTCCTATAGTAATAGCAATACATCAACTGCTAATAATATGAATAATAATCAAATTTCAATTAATCATGCTATATTACAACATCAAGATAGTAATACTTCTTCGTCTGCGTATGCTTCAAGTTTGCAATTTGATAGAGGTAATAATAATATTCATTATAATTCAAATAATAATCCAATTAACTCAGGTCTATATGATCATGATACATCAATGTCAAATCACATTTCAAATAATATGGGGAACAATGGTCATCAGATAAATCAAATAAATAATAATAGTAATAATAACAGCCATAATAATAATAATAATAATGGCACTAACCCCCATTTGAGTACTCATGATTTAGAGAATATTAATTTAACCCCAAATTCATTCTTTTTCGATAACCAAGATTATTTGTCAAATAACAACAACAATACTAATAATAGTAATGACAATAATAACAATAGCAATAACAATGATCAAATTTATGCATCATTAAACCACACTCCTGCAAATTTTGATAATTCTAATATAATTAATGATAATGATATTAAGAATCAGAATCAAAAAAATAATAATTTGATGGATGATACTAATCAATTATCTTCAAATTTACATAATTTGTCTCCAGAAAATTATAATGGCCATCCTTTAAATAATAATGGCAAAGATAATATTATCTCTCACAATTCATTAAATCAACATACTAATACAGACTTCTTTTGAACAATGAGTAAATGAATACATGAATTCATGATAATTTATTAGCTCGCTGTTTAAAAAGTCACTGCAATACTCTTTTTTTTTTTTAATTTTCTTTTATTTTAATATAGAATATATAATTATACTTATAAGTTATACAACATGTATTTTGATGTTGAGTAAATATTATCTCTTTATTATATTTACAAGTATTGAGATATTATTTAAAACCCCCATTTGGATTCTGACGTACTTGTATTGTTTGCAGGATCTTGTGTTACAGGTTTAAAAGAACCTTGTGGTTCCATTTTGTTTTGTATTAGTTTAATATTGTCTTCATTGAATTGCAAGAAGGTAGATATGCTGTGTCTGTCTGTATGACTTATCGTTTCATTCGATAACATTTTACTTATTGATTTCAAACATTTATGTGCTTTGGACCAATCTTTTAAAGTAATACAACATTGGAAATAACCAAAGAAGCATTGTAATTCCAATAGTTCCATCCCCAGTTTAAACCATTCTCTTGCCTTCATTGGATTTTGGAAATAATTCATTTCTAAATAACCAATTTCATTAAAGGCTTCTTTAAACCCCTGTGTACAGCATTGTTCCAATAAAACCTTAGCCTTGTTTGGATCATACTTAATATATAACATTGCCAGATAAAAGTTAGATTTAACACAGTTCTTTAAGGGAGAGATACGGATTGATTCAAGGAAACGTTTCTCACAAGACATGATATTTTTATTCCCACCTTCTCTAAATTCAATCTCACCTAATTTTTCTAACACTTCACCTTTCTGTTGCGATCCCCAAAATTTAATATCAAGATTATTAATATTAGATAAACTCACTGCTGTTAAATATTGTTTATACCATTTTTTCCCCTCATCAAATTGTCCCATGTAGCAATTTAAATCTGCAAGAACCTTAAAACTTAATGGGTGATTTTGTTTCACTAATTGTTTCAATAATTGTTGAGATTGTGATATATCCTCCTGAGGTTGTGTCTTCCGCTGGGATGATCCTAGAATTTGATAACAAAGTAATGCAATAGCATCATTATTCCCTAGTCGAGCTGCTTTCTTTAATAAATATAACTCCATTTTGTGGAGTGGGATAGGTTGTTGTTTGGTTCTATGTTTCAACTCAACAAGAACTCTATTCATCAAAAACATTACGTTAGGTATATTAGCATACAGTGTATCCTTGGGGGTTAATTCATTATGATCATAAAGCTTTTCATATATTGGTAGCAACTTTCTAGACGGCAGATCACTGTCCATTTGAAACAGAATTCTGTTCAAAAGTTTCCTTGAGGGAAACAGTGTCTTGAATGGTACTTTTTCCATAATATATGTGTCAAGGAACCAGTCCTGTTTTTTTGTTTTCTTTGCGTTTACTTGATAGTAAAGGATTAAAGAAGTTTTTGAATCTAACTTCTTATTTCAAATTTACTTTTAATGCTAAATCTTAAACTAAACAAGAAACATGTTTAAGAAAAGTTTTTCAAAAAGGTATATCGATATTTAATGCAATTTTAATAATGATTTTATTTGGATAATATTTTATTTGTATATAGTCTATTTAGTCTAAAACTCCCCTAATCATGGAAGATTTTAATATCTGCAGGATCTGATGGAGGTGGTAAGTCTTTGAAGTAATCTGATTGAAGACATTCAATGGCACTCCATCTCTTTGTTGGATTCATTTCTAACATCCCACACATGAAATCTAATGCATTTTCAGTGGCAGCAATGAATCTTTTCCTTAATTCGTCTCTAGATGGAGGTGGGTATACTTGTAATTTATTATATGTTGCGAAAGTAGAAACATCCGGCCATTCTCTGTCTGTTGGTGTCCCTAGAGCTCTAAATGTGACTTCCATTTGGTCTACATCATCTTTACCTGGAAGATAAGGTATTCTTAACATTAATTCAGCAAAGATAACCCCTACAGACCAAATATCGACAGCGTATGTGTAATGTTTGGCTCCAAATAATAGTTCAGGTGCTCTGTACCATCTAGTAACCACATTACTGGTAAGTATCTCTCGTGGACCTGGTACTGCACGAGCTAACCCAAAATCTGCTAGTTTGATAATACCATCTGGAGATATTAACAGATTATTAGGTTTTAAATCTCTGTGCAATATAAAATTACGATGAACGTGGTGAACACCTCTTAAAGTCATTAGCATCCAGGACTTGATATCGGCTGGAGTGAATAAAACATTACGATCTTTAATAACCACTTCTAAATCACTCGGTAGAAATTCTAAGACTAAATTTAAATTATCATAAGCCATGAAGATATCAATTAAAGAAATAACATTTGGATGGATCAACTCTTGTAAATACTTCACTTCACGAATAGCAGACATATCTAACCCATCTTTAAATTCAGATGTCTTAATTTCTTTTACAGCAATCTTTTTCGAGGTGGAACGTTGAGTACCCAAATAAACCACAGCATAAGTACCTTCACCCACTTTCTTCTCCTTTGAATATTCCATAGACATGTTACTTAGTTATTAGTTGTAACTTTCTTGGGTGTGTTATAAGCTCTTTTCTCGTCACTAAGTGGTATGTTCCTCTTCTGTGTTGTTTTTACTAAGAAGCTGAAAGCAAAAAGCTCTAACAAATAATTTTTCAACTGTTGTTAAATTGACTATATAGATCAGAGCTTAGGTAGATACCTTAGATTACTACAAACTCGCAGTATCGAGAGTGTGAGGGATATGGGTAGTAGATCAGAAGATGTCTTTGAAAGGTATAATTCTCAACTAGGTGTTGGTGATATTGAAAGACATTCTATAGAATACGATAATACTAATGGAAAGGAGCCCGCAGTACTTTGGTTGAAGATTAAAAATAAAACAAGTATATCTCATCTAACAAGTTATTTGGCTGGTCCATTTATGCTTTATTTTGATGTTAGATTACAAGATTATCACCATTCTCAGGAATTTGATATTAGCGATGAGAATAAACCGATTTTCGAGACTGCCTTACTTCCACAAAAGAATAACGTTATTAAATTGATAATACCAGCAAAGAAGAAATATTGTTGGTTTGTAGATACAATTAGTGAGATATTATTTAATAAGACAGCCAAAGTTCTATTTGAAGTTTCTTTGGCGTCTTCAAAAAAAGTATTGAGAGGTAAAGTACTAAAGAAATGTGCTCCGGTAGAAGATTTGAATTTAACTGTTACTCATAGAAATACTTCTCAGTTATGGGAACAACCTTCCTCTACCATGAATACGAATGTAGCTTCAAAAACTATCCATTTAGTAGTACTTACACATGGTATACATTCCAATGTGTCGACAGATATGTTTTATCTAAAAGAACAAATAATGGAAAAATATCTTAAGAATTCTGAAGATGATAAGGAACAGATAGTGGTGAAGGGCTATACAGGGAATGTTTGTGAAACTGAAAGAGGTGTCAAATATTTGGGAGTTAAACTGGCTAAGTATATCATAAATTCTCTTTACAATGAACAAATTGTGAAGGTATCTTTTATTGGACATTCGTTAGGCGGGTTAATACAGACATTTGCCATTGCTTACATATGCATATTATATCCATGGTTTTTTGAGAAGGTTGAACCTATAAATTTTATTACATTAGCCTCTCCACTTTTGGGGCTACATTCAAGTTCACCAACTTATGTTAAATATGCTTTGGGTAACGGTATGGTTGGGAAAGTGGGTCTTGATTTGAACCTAGAAAAGGATGTTATAAATGAAAAGACACCGTTATTATATCTACTTTCGGGAGAACCAACAAGAACCATACTTAAAAGGTTTAAAAAAAGAACCGTATATGCTAACAGTATGAATGATGGTATTGTTCCCTTATACACGTCATCGCTGTTGTATATCGATTATGATGAGGTATTACAAAAAATAGCTGAGTTTAAGAAAAGGAATCATGTATCAAAGTCTTTACCAAAGACCTCTGTAATAGGTTCTATTGCATCGGTTGTACTTCTACCGAGACCTAGCGTGAAATATATATTGGACCCAACCATAAGAGATAATCCTATTATTCATGACAAATTATATTCACCTGGAGATATTGAAAGAATACAAGAGACTTTTAGAGATAGTATTCTACATAAATACTTGAAGTCAGATCCAACCACAAATTATAATTTTGTGAGACTAATGGCAGATAATTGGCAACAGGACATGACTTGGAGAAAAGTTATTGTGGCAATGAAATCAGACGCTCATAATAATATCATTGTAAGAAGACGTTTTGGTAACGCATATGGATGGTCTGTTGTGGATCACCTGATAAATGAGCATTTTACTGGTAAAAAGGAAACTGAAGTATCGACCTCCGATAAATTAGTTTTTGCACCTATATCCACCGATTCACACGAAACCCAAAGTGCTGATCCTAATAAGTTATACTCATGGTTAACAAGAATAGAAGAGGATTGCCAAGATGGTGTGATTACAAGTGTAAGCAGTATGCTACAAAAATCATTCCGTTATTAAGTGTCTACTCCCCATCTTTATTAAGTACACTCCGCATTTATATCTCATTAGATAATATATAAATACGCCCACTTTATAGATGCATAATCTTTGTTTGTTCTAAATTAAAATCAACTCTATATTTGTATTGATGTACCTAAGACGTGATCATCTTCATTTCGACATTTATACCGTTAAATAAATAAATTACATATGTTGAAGACTGTAAGAATTTACTACAATTGCTGTAGCAGTTTGCACATTCATCACTTTACTAATACCATGCTGTTCAATTTCTAAACACATGTCTAAGTTAGCCAATAACTCCCCAGGAATACCACAACTTTCTGTCCCCAAAAGTATTATTGATTTTTGTGGAAACTTAAAGTCGCTACTCAGTTTAATAGAGGAATCAGTTTGTTCTAGCCCAATTAGTGTATATCCTTCTCTCTTCTTCATTCTCATGAAGGCATCAATATCATTCATAGGAACTTCCTTCATGGGCATCCATTTATCCGCCGTGACAGCAACTTTCTTAAATTGTGGATTACCCATAATCTTGATATCATTTACGGTCAATAATTCAGCACCTAAAACATCACATAATCTACAAATACCACCCAAATTTGGAGCTAGGTTTAATAAGGAGGCAATAACAATTATATTTGAACGCTTCACTGTGGCTGTAGATTTTTTGTCATCTATATCTAAAACAGTCTCCCATGCACCACTCTTAGTTTGTAGTGGAGAAATTTCATCTGATTCACTTGAGCTGTTTTCAATGGGTTCGACAAGTTCATCTTCTCCATTGGACTCTCTAGTGCCTAACCACATATCATTATCATCCTTTCCGATTTGAAAGCAACCAATTTTAGAGTCTAATCCACTAAACTTCTTAAAGTTTACAGCTGAAATATATAGTGGTTTGTGATCAGTTGTCTTTCTAATAACACCACCAAATAGGCCTGTCAAAGTTAAATCATTAAAAAGTTCCCAAATGTTGGCATCCCCAGATCTATATTTACCGACAACTTCAGTTTGTTTGGCGTTGATGTATAGATTGTATAGTACGTGTTTTACATCATCAAACAAATTAATATCAGTAATGGATGGCCATAATGACAAAATTAGCGAGTTAGAAAAATGTCTAACTAATGGTTTGTTGGAGGTTGCATTTGGAATCAACATTGAAATAAATCTATTCAAAAGTCTTTTCGGATGAGAGTCCATTTTAGCTTTAAGAACAAGATATAATATTTTTTCGGCACTGACCACCAAAATTGGCTTAGTGTGATCATGAAGAAGATTGAACAAAACAGTTTCGATGTCAGATGCTTCCTCTATAATATAAAAGGCAGCAACACAGTAGGCAATAAACCACTCTTTATAAATTCTCACCATAGGAGAAGCTTCTGCTTCTAAACTATTAATTATTAATTTGGTCGTATTTTCAAGGAAAGAGAGATCATTTTTTTGGCTTACAGTATGTAAAGCAAGTAAAGCCAATTGCCATTTTAACATTCTTTGTTTCTCCTCTGGCCCGTCGATACGCTTCTTTGAAACCAGCATATTGGGGTCATTAATTAAATAGTCGATTAAAGCCTTTTGGAAGATCGTTGGACCCGTAGTAACGGTTGAGATTATCGCTATTTTAGCAACAATTTCTGGTTCATTGTATACGAGGTAGTATAATGGTAAACAATCTTCACTTTGGAAAGCTTTGTCATATAAATAACCAATCACAGATTTTAATAAAAAGATATTCTGGTCCATTTGATCTTGAATAAAAACTTCCACAATTAGCTCTGCAAACCATATTGAACATTCAGTCATATTGAGTGCAGAACTGTAACTTTCCATGAAGGATTTTAGTTGTTGAGCTAATATTGGTAAGAATCTTCTTTTTGAGAAACTAAATGCAGCAATTTGGCTTGTATAGCTTTTGAGTTTTGCCGCAATCCACGATTCAGGAGCTTTTACTGCCATCAAAATGTTACTAACATTAAAAAGGTTTTTGATTAGACAGTATTGAAGCTCACTTTCCTTTAAAACCAAACGTTCATCACTAAGATTGTCCCATATTGTAGAAAGATATTGAAAACATTGCTGTTGAATTTCTGGATCAATAGAAGAGCTATTCTGGTAGACAGAGGTAATAATTTTAACAATTTCTAGATTAGCTCTAAATTGGTTATTGTCTCTTTCAATGTTCAACTCTATTAAATTGAGCAACTTTTTAAGCTCTTCTAGTGAAATAGTTTCATATGTCATATAACATCTTATGATCTTAAAGAATTCAGCATATGTATAATCTTTAAGCTTGAAGTTTGGGATAGCAGATTTAAAATAGTGGAAAATAACCGAATATAAGTTCTCAAGTTGTTCCACTTTACAAGATTTGCCTAATTTGTACTTTAAGCAAATTGAAGATAGAAACTTTAACTTTTCAACACTAAAGTGTTCAATAGTTAATACGAATAAATAATTGAAATCTATGGAGTTATTGATTAGCTCGAATGATGGGTTTACAGTACTAATATTAGCCCCAAGTGAATAATGATCATTTGTATCTTTGTCCTTTAACTTTTCTGGATTCAATAACTCTAAAATATTACTTTGGGCGGCTTCCTCAAAATCATCCCAAGCAACAGAAGATGGACCATCTCTATTGATGAGTTTGGGTAGGATACCTTGTAATTCTTCACTGTATGTCTGCAATTGGATATTGAAATAAATTAAAGAAAGAGCATCAAACACAGCATCGACGCCTAATTTTTCCTTCACTGAGTCTTTTGAATTAACATACCATGAATCAGAATATTGGACATCATAATGATGAGCGCCGGTATCAAAATGTTTCTTTATACATTCGCACTTCCTCAAATGAGACGCCATACAGGAAATCCATTGAGTAGCAGAAACATCTTCTTGATCTACATAATTAAGTAATTTAAATAATATGGTTTTCATAGTAGTTTCGAAAACCTGTTCTTCACATTCAAATTCAAACAACTTCTGTAACAAAGGAAGATGAGTAGACTTTATAAGCGGCCCATTTGTTTCATTGGCATATCTTAAAATCCCATACGAGGCATATATTCTTGCCGGATCAAATGCAGTACCAAAATCTATTAATAGGTACAATAAAGTTTTTAAGACTACTGGACCAGAAGCAGTAGGTGAAGTATCTAAAATATCATAAAACAATTGAGAGACTATATCACCATGATGACAAATATTGGCATGAGGAACAGTGATATCATCACATTCAGCTTTGAAAAAGTGCGCCAACATTACTGGTGGTAGTAAAGTGGAACGTAATAAAGGTAAGTTCAAAGAAAACACAGATCTATTTTTGACATCTAGCATTAAATACATCACATATTTTCTGACACTTTCCATAGAAGCTTTTAAACCAGTGGAAAATAAAATTAACCCCCATCTACCATCAATAAATTTGTCGTTGAAAAGATTAATTACATCTTGTCTTGCGGCATGAATTTGATTTAAGGATGTGTCTAATGCAAACATTTCATATAAGGTAACAAATTTCTTCCATGATGATTCAATTTGACTTGATTCTTTTGGATCCCAACTAAAATATTCTGTTGTAAAAGCCGTGTTAATTTGTGAATTGGATACAGTTAATTTTTGAATAGCCAATTTTAAAGTAGATAAAGCCAACTTACGGTATTCATGAAGACTATGATCTAGAGCTAGTTGCAAACCTGACCAAAAACTTTCTGTTTGTAAAAATGTGACAAGAGTAGAGGAGATTTCTTTGTTCATAAGACTTCTTAAAAAGAAAGTCAATGTATTTTTCAATTTCCAATTTGAAGTGGTATTATCAGCGTATACTTTGATTAAACTTGGCCAAAGAGATTCATCGAATTTAGTGAAAGAACAACATTGTTTATGAATCGCTTTATGTCTCCATTTCATTAATTTTGAAGATTGTAGTGCAACATTTTCAACATTACAAGTTAGTAAACTTATTAAACATATGTCCGTATTGGCAGTACTAATGGATGAGTATGTAATGGAACCATTTGTATCCTCTGTGTATATTTCATCAAGAAGTTGAAGTAATAACACGATTTGCTCATCTTCTAAAAATCTTTCATCGTTAGAATATTTGATGTCAGCTAAAAGTGGCTTAATATCGGAGGTAAAATAGTTTTCCTCGAACAATTTATTCTTAGAAGTGTAAATATAGTTACTTACAATTTCCAAAATGAATATATCTAATCTTTCCCTAATATCAAGGACACAAAGAACAAATTTTAATAGTAAATTGAATTCTATATCCTCTGAAAGTATATCTTGTATAGTTTTATGTGATTCAGAAGCATTGGAAAGTATAGTGTCAATCTTGGAAATAATCTTTTGATAAAGTTTTTCAATTAAAGTGGTATTGGCGGATAGATCGATTCCAGCCATGGTGACTATTTCGATAGCTTGCTCAAGATTATTATCATTGATCAACTGTTCTGTTAATTCCAACTGTTTTTCCAAAGGAAGATATTTGGACAAAACAGAATTAGTAGACATGGCTTTATTATTAATTCTATTAGATAACTTATTGTGGTTTGGATACGTCTATGTTTTAACAATCTTTTTTCTTGTTAGTTTAGATCTAGCTCATCTCTTCGAAATCGTTTTTCTGTATAAATTTTCAATTTTTTGGTTCAAAATTTTAAAATTTGAAGGTTACAGAAATCTGAAGTTACTTCACAATGGGCGGCTAAACTTTAGATGAAATAAAGTATATTAAGGGAAAGAGTGTTAATCATCATTAACAGTTTAATACATTTTATTTTTAATGAGCTTATATTTTTTGGTCACAGAAGTTGGGGGAGTAAGCAAGCCTTTTGGAAAACATAAATGTGTACAAATTAAAAAGGCAGGCTCTTGGAAATATTCTGGAACTTCCATCCTCTTCGAATGTGGTCAACCATTTAAAAATATACTTCTAAATGTTATAAGTAATTAAGAATAATGCAAAGTTTTGAAAAGAGTCTTTGTGAGATAATATATAGAATGAGTGGTCCTCCCTTAACTTTTTATTATTCTTTTTTTTACATGTTAATTTTTGGAAAGGAACCAAAAGATGAGCACCATTAAAAATTACCCTGTTCGTATTTAGATTAGTATTTAAGAGTCTAATCTGTTGGTTGTCTGAATACATACGCTATTGGAGCCCAGTTTTATTCAAAACCTAAGATTTTGGTTGCAAGATTGTAAGATAAGGGAAAAGGAAACAAAAAAGATACGACAATTGATCAAAGGTATCTATTCACTCCCATAAGAGGTCAATTGTCATACAACTATGGAATAGTAAGCATCATACAAGCCGCGTAGTTCAAAAGCCACTCCTTATCAGTAATTCACTCAAAACCCTCGTTTTAAAGGGGGGATTTGGTCTAAACAGCAGTTCAATCAACATCTCATTCACACACCCAACTTATGTGTAGCAGCCCTCCAGGACCACAATAGCTGTTATCAACTGCTTCTCTAACAACTCCAACTTCCCTATAAACGCTTGAGAAATTAAGCGCAAAGAATTTTCAAAGCTCGAGTGAAATTTCGTGTGAGATTATTTCAAGACTCCCTGTAATGACAATTCGAGGGAAAAAAAAGGATTGAGAAACAATAAATAAAGAATCACAAAAACCTTTAAACCGTTACATTTCCCTGTTTTGGTTAACACTTCAATTCTTATTGGAAGCCATAATTTTTTTTGAATTAATACACTTTTCATCTCATTTAAAGTGAACCAAATCTTTTTGACTTTATATTCTTAACATTCAAACAGTTTGAAACAAAGCATAACTGTAACAATTATTATTTACCCTATAAAATAAAAATCATATCTAAGGGGAAATTTAATTTAAATTGAAATTTTAAGTGTATTATTATTATTACAAAGCAATAAACAAATAACAAAAAAAACCACTATTATCAAAGAAACAGACAATATGTCTACCACTGTTGCCATCCCAAAGGAAGAAGAAGGTATTTTAAATTACTTATTAGAAGTTAGAACCTCCTTAGCTAAATTAAAACAAAATAGAACTCAATTTTTAAATTCAAAGGAAGTTCAAAATACTTACCAAGATGTTTTAACTAAAGTGAGAGAACTAGATGAAATTAGAAAATCTAATACTTCATCCAATGAAGCTACTTTGATTCATGATAGTGATTTACATAATAGAGTAGATTCGGTCTTAGATGATGTTTTCCAATTATTATCCTTAAGTTTCTTAACTGTGGGTTTGAAAAATTCTGCTCCAGCTACTTATGCTTCTTTATCCACAGTGCAAAACTTATTAGAACATTTAGAAGAATCTAAGATATATACACATCATGATCTAAAACCGATTAAAGAAAGACTAGATGAGATATCTCAAATTGTCGAGAAAAGTTGTTCTCAACCTTTAGTTGATGTCTCCAATGAAGAAGAAGCTTTAACAACTATTGATACTGAAAGGAATAAAAACAAATTAGAACAAGATTTATTATTACGTACTAAATTACAACATTGTATTGATCAATATAATAAGATTGAATCTAATTTAGAAGATATTGATCCAGAATTAAATGCTTATATGGAAAAACTTTATCAAATTAGAAGAGGTTTATTATCACTAATACAATCTTTGAAAAATCCAAGTGATTCATCTACCTCTGTAAATCAAATGCAAGATGTTAATAATAATAAGATTGATTTTGTCACCAAGAAATATACTGTCTTAAAAGAACAATTAGAAACCATTGAAAATGAATTACGTGAATCTAATGAAGAAATGATGCCAGGTCAAACAAGAAAGGGGGAATCTGTTCTTAACGGGTTATTAGATGATTGTAATGATTTGGTCAACGATTTATCATATCAATCTGAAGATGGTCAAAGTTTAAAGATTTCATTAGATCCATATTTACAAGAAATCTATGATAAGTTAATTGTTATTAAGACTTCGTTGGCTAATTTAATGATAACAAGAAGATGGACTTTAAGGGAAACAGATCTTTTCTCATATCAAAAACAACTGAGTGAAATTGATAATAAAAGAGTTCATGGTAAATTCCCAACCCAATCTGGTAATTCTAAGGGGCAATCTATTTTATTATACTTACTGCGTAGATGTTATGCTATTATTTATAAATTATTAGAAAGTTCAGAACCTGTATCAGAATCATTGCAACCAATTCATAATCAATTATCAACTGTGCGTCGTTGTTTATTGGAATTGAAAAGAATGGGTGGTGTTGAAAATGAAAGGGAATTATACCCATATCAAATGAAATTGGCTTCTTTAGATAACTTGCGTACTGATGGTAAGTTTTATGATTCTGATGGTAATATTCCAGAAGGTCAAGGTATATTAAACGCTTTGTTAGCAGGTTGTTTTGATATTATCCATGAACTAAAAGTGGAAGCTGAAGAACGTGAAGGTTCTGGATCTGATAATGATGATTAATCATTGTAATTGCGTCTTCTGTATTGTCAAGCTACCCTTTCATGCCTCGAATACATTTTCTTTTTAATCTCTCTCAACTAAATTTACTATAAATGATAGATAATTGAAAGGAAGAAGGGTTTGTCAATACAAGATTATTTAAAAACATTACATTACTGTCTTTCTTATGCTAATTTAATACCACAAAAAAAGTGTATATGTATATATCCATTTTTCGATACATTTAATACTACAATTTATTATTACTAAATCTGATGCATTTACGTTATGTAATTAATTTTATTTCATAACATTTAAATTGTTCAAATAAAAGTTTTATTTATTTTAATTATTATTAACTCTAATTGTATAATCATCCCCACTTTGTGTAATATAACGAACCCATGGATAACTCTTATATTGTAATGTAGGTTCATTAATCTTCAAATAACGGACTTGGATACCAGATGTGGTGAAATATGGAATCTGGAATTTAACTTGTACTGGTCGCTTCATCTTTGTATCTTCAGTATTACTTATTGATGGCAATAATAATTCGGCTCTCATGGCATATTCTTTACTACCTGGGAAACTTCTTATTTTCCATAAGATAGCACTCTTCTCAGGGACGTATTTAATAGAACCATGAGAATATTTGAAAGTAGGCGTATCAGCATCATCTGGAACAGGAATCAATATCTCCACATTTGTGGCAATAGATTTCTTCTTAATTTGGGCTTTAGCTTTACAAGATATTTCTATTCTGGAGTTTGAATGAGTTTGCATCTTAACATCACACCAAATCAATGGTTTAATTGATGTAGTTAATCTATAGTTCATTAAATCAAAATCACCATCTGGTGGGATAAAAGTAATAATTTTTTCATTTTCAAATTTACTTAATCTAACACATTGATGGAATTTCAAATCTTCTAATTCAATATTACTTCTTGTCTTCTTGCCATCATTGGTAATAGAACTTTCATTATTTTTAGATTTTTTGCTCTTACTGTCAACATCTTCTTCAGCAGGAGAAGTCCCTATATCATTACCTTCTAAATATTTTGTGAAGATACCTCTATCATTAATACCTAATTTCAAATCTGGCATACCAGATAATCTTGATTTAATTTTCACAGCACCAATAATTTCAGATCTAACAACTTGACCACTTTGTGATATTAACATATTAATAGATTCCACAATATCCAAGAAAGCTTCATTTTTCTTATATTTAATCCCCTCAGGTCTCCAACTCACAGAATTGGTTAAAGCAGTTGGAGGTCTTGCTGCATTACGTTTCTTCTTATGTGATTTGACTAATTTAAATGATTTTTGGGTAATATATTGTTTTAACATCTTAGTTTCAGTGACTTGTGGAATACCATAATCCATCATTTCGTCTAATAATTCATAAATAATGATAAAATTGTCTCTTATAGATTCTTCTTCAACAGTTTTAAGATATTCTCCTAAAACAGCCATTAATTTATGTAGAAAAGTGAAAATAGTGGCCACGTTAGTACTTAAAGAAGTAGCCAATGCAACTATGTACAAATCATTGTGTTGTATAAACAGGTAATCAATCCCACTGTGAGATATACATGGTGGTAATATGCTGGATTGTTCTTCGCAATCAAGAAGTAAACTAGAAAATTTATCGATTGCAGATAACGGAACATCGTCCTTATAACGACGGGATAAAAGTGGTTTACCTTTATCATCACAAAAATATAAAGCAGAAGCCATTTTTAAAAGTTAGTTGTTATTTGATTCAATTGAGCCTCTTATGGTCTGGTTTTAGCTTGAGATAATCTAAGAGTTGATTTAATTTATGGCTCAGATGAGAACCTTTTTAATATTGAATATTTCATTCTTAACATGAATGTTTGATTTTGATGTTTTTGAAACTATATTTAGTGGTCGTGCCCGATGATAAGAGGGATGACACAAAGAATTCCATAGATATAAGACTTGAATACTGGGATAGACGTTGGTACTAAAGCAGTTTTGACCTGTAAGTAACACGAAATATAAAATATTCAAGTTAAAGTTGTGTGAAGGTTGTTTTTTTTGCCAAAAAATGACAAATAATTGATGCTTGATTTTAATGAAATTATCTCGAATTTAAATGTAGTGTTGATTGGTATTTTTAATAATATCAATTGCAACCAACTTTCATTGATAGTGCATATTATTGATATTTATTGTAATTTTTCTGTTCTGTTGCTCTCCTTTTTAGTGGATAGTGAATTTTGTTCTATCATCTTTTATTTATATTTCAATAATAACATTTTCCATGTTGTACCTTCTTAAACAAAATTTATTAGAAGAAAATAGTTAATAATATTTTTACTACATATTTAAAAATATATTATGAACTTATTCAGTAACGTATTTATCATTCAAGAAGATAGAAATAACCTTAATGTAGATTTCTTTTATTGCTAAGATATCACTACCAACCATCTTATTTTTAAATTGTTTTTAAATTGAGTACTAGTTGGGAGGCAAACAATTAAAAACAAATTGGGTTATAGACCATATCATGTCATTTAAGAGTAAATATCCTGGATTCCAAAAATTTGTTTATTTTAACAGTATATTTTTTAAGTCTAGGTTAATATTTAAAATTAAAAATTTATATAAAACATAAAATTTTTACGCCAATATATTCAAGTCTGGGTTTGAAAAAAGAAGAAAAGTTGTATTTAATGTATCTCACATCATTATTTCCCCATCAAAAAGTATTTTCTTCTATACCTGGGCTTGTTTGAATAACAAATCAAACTTTTCAACCTGATTATTGTTTAAAATCACACAAGCTTTTATGATATTTAATTTCAAAATCGGAATAATTACATCCTGATAAATATTTTATTCATCTTAAAGCTTACTGAATAAAATTTAACAAAAGGATTATCAATATATTGACTATAACAATGTATTTTTTTACAACACTAAGCTTGAATTACACCCAGATATAATTTTGACTTAAGATAAAAACTCTATTTGGACATTATTTAAGATTTATGAGGGCTTTTAAGTAAGTTACACTTATAAAAGGGTTACTAATGTACAAACTAATCTTTTGTTAGGTTTTATAGAGTTCACCGTTAAGAAATTACTATAAAAATGCATGACAAAATATGTGTGTGCTGTCCAACTAGTTTTTTTCCTTTTAATGTTGTAAGTGAAAAATGATTTAAAGGTTAAAATCTGTCAGGTGTCAGATTTGATAATGGTTCTTTAAGTGAAAGAATTATATCGGTAGATGTTGTGAAAGAATCCTATCGGTATATGTGAGTTAAGAAAAAGAAATAGAACTATAGTGTTACTAATCAGTTATCTCTAAAACCGATATAATCATTCATCCATCCATTAAGTAGAAATGTAAGTAAATAAATTTATATATAAAGGACATGTTATTCCAACTGTCTTTAGATATTTAGTTATTGATTTTCTCTATATATTTTATATATTTAGACTTAGAGAAAATCAAGCAATTCAAGTACTATAAGTTATAGTTAATC
>JAKTQC010000049.1:0-77938 GCA_030558655.1 Monosporozyma yasuniensis | reverse complement strand
GTATCAACTTCTACTTCTTCTTCAAGCTTCATTTACCCTAGTTACAAATATTCTAACCAAACTACTACATTATCCAAAAATCATCAACCAACAACCACTTTACAAGGTTTATCTGCTGAAAAAATCCAAACTCAAACCAAGGAAGCTCCAGTTCAAACTAAGGAAACCCCAGTTCAAACTAAAGAAGCTGCAGCTCAAACTAAGGAATACGCTCATGATCAAGTTACCTCTGATATTGTTAAGTCTAACGCAGCCACTACTGCCGAACAACAAATTGCTTCTGTTATGCCAACCCAAAATGCTGGTAGTGCTCAACAACAAGGTGTTTCTGCCATTCAACAACAAGGTTCAACTACTATTACAACTAGTAAGATTAATGCTAAAACCGATTATTCATCCAATGGTAACAGTATCGGCACTAAAATTGCAGGCCAATCTGTAATGAACAATGCCCCATCTTCTAGTTCTAGAATCTCCGTTCAACCAAATGTTAATGGCGCTTCCCAAAACAAATTATATGGTTCATTATTGTCCATAATCTTATTATTTACTTCCATGTTTATTTAAACTTTATATATAGATACGTATCGATCTTTAAATTGCTTTTAGATTGTAAAATTATAGATTCATATTTTTCTTAAATGTTTTCAACCATTATTGTGATAGTTAATCATATTAATGATTTGATAAACTGGTATTTTGTTTATTGTGATTGTTAACTCTTGGCAGTGGGTTTTCTTTTTATATAAATCCAATATTCAAATTTCAAACATCTCTTAGACAGTTGACTAATCTTTTGATCTCAAAATTTCAGTGTAAAATTTCTTTCTTAATACAAAACTTCTGAGAATATACTGACCTAAACAACGAGTGTCGATTATACATATATATCTTAACAACTCAAATAAACTAAAAAACCTTCTTCTCAACCCTCCCACTCTTGATGTCTACAAGTTAGCTTTATTCATCTTTTGTGTCGCTTAATATAGTGAAATTTCACTTGTTCTGGGTAATGCATTTTATTGAAATTTAACCTTTGAAATTAAAGAAACCTTCTGAAGTTCTATTAAAACTTAATGGAAAGAGTTATTTGACACAGGACAGCACCTCATCTCGACCATCCTAAAACCTTTTGAACATCAATCAATAACATAATCTATCAAAGGTGTCTATTATTTTTATTTTAAAACTTTGCATCTCTACAAATAAACATATATCCAATTTACAATTATGTTGGTCCCTCCTGCAGGATTTGGGATTGCAGAAGAAGGTATATACCGATGTTCTAAAGTGGAAACATTGAATTTATCATTCTTAGAAACATTAAATTTAAAGACAGTCCTATTTATTGGTGGCCAAGAACCATCTAAGTTTTTCAAAGAATTTTTCAATAGATCATCAATTGAATGGTCTTTATTAAGAATAGCTGATCTTTCATCTGCTTCTACCGTAACTACGATTGACAACCATAGACGTATGACTCTACACTCTACTAAATCGATAGGGAGTAATACTGGCTCTAGAAATGATTCCACTAATCAGAGGATACCGCCTGCCAAGATATTGGATGATAATAAAAGAAATTCTACTTATACAAATAATAATGATCTCATACCTAATGATGCTACTAATGAGAATAAATATATTGGCCCACTTGATGAAGAAGTTGAAGATGATGACAATATTGAAAGTGACTATGCCACAATAAGCTCTACGGATCAATCCCCCTTTGTGTTGAACGACTCTGCTGATCTTATGTTAATTAAATCAATTTGTTTAAGAAAGGCATTCAAAAAATTACTCAATGCCAAAAACTATAATGTATTATTAGTTGATAAAACTGCTTTGATTGTTGGGATATTAAGAAAGATACAAAAATGGAATATTTCATCCATTTTAAATGAGTATAGACTTTATTCAGGGAAGCACAGTTCATATTTTGCAGAAACATTTTTAGAATTAATTGACATTAGAATTGAACAAGATAATGAAACATTTGAAAATGAGGAAGTATTGAATAATTCTCAAGTGGTTAATTTAAACACTAAACTGCCTTCACAACCAAGAAAATTGTCTAATTGTGTCGTGGTTACAGAGGAAGATTTATGTAAATCACCAGAAATACCGAAAAGATTAGTCGACATGATACAGGAAGCTGAAAGAAATGAACAATTACAATTATTAAGAAAATCTAACGATTTACTGATACGGAAATTGGATAGAAAGGAATCAGATTTAGGAATCTTTGGACATAGATATAGATTAGCTTTTAATAAGAGGGAAAATGGGCGTTATGATTATTATAAATCATACAAAGTCAGACATCAACAATTAATGAACAGAGAAAAGAATAAACTTAATGATAACTTAAACATATCTGATCAAGATATAAATGATAAAATAGAGAATAACGATGAAGATAATGACGATGACGAAGAAGAAGATGTAGTTACAATAAATATACCGAAAGAATCATTACTTCCATCATGGTTCATATTTCAAAGAGATTTATGGGAGAAGGATAATGTTCCTGATGTACACCATTTTTATAAAGAACATATATTTGTTTAATAAATTAATAATACAATGTAACTCTATTTTTTTGATGTCAATGAATAAATACAATATATATTTCATATATAAATTGATATACATACCCATCTTATAGTATTTCCCTTAAAGGAGAAATATCTTCTAATAATTGTCTATTCACTTGTGTTTCATCATCATCAAATGTTAAGGATGAGTTGTCACCAAGAGCTCTTGGTTGGAAAGTAATCTTCACCAAGAAAATAATTGCAAATACAGTTACAATACCTGCAACAATCAAGTATACTATACTTAATGTCAAATTTCTTGTACCTGTAACACCTAAAGTGGTTAAAACGAACGATTTCTTACCACCAAAAATAGAAGTTGGATAATTTAACCCAATATCTATTGTATATAGACCCTTTGGTAAATGGACTGTTTCATTTTTTAATGCTAACTTATAAAATTTAGGTAAAGCAGCAGTTCTCATCCAAACTTGGAATTCTTCCCATTCATGAATATTTGGGATATTATCATCAGTATATCCATCTGGAAATTTTTTCATCCAATTTGGTGGTGGAACAATCTCAGATGCATTATACTTCGTCTTTTTGAAATGCTTACGATCAATAGACCATGAAATCTTCTTATTAGTTAATTGATAATCTTTAGTACCATTACCAGCACCTTTGAAAGTATGCGAAAAAGTGTCGTTGAACATAGAATTGGCGATCAACCCACATGGATAGATTGCCTTATCACCTTCACCTCTTAAAGGTTTACAATTTGTGTCTAAATCTTCCCACTTCGAAGCTTTGCCTCTAATTTGTTTTCTATCAAAGGATTGAACATATTTTCTATGGTTTTGAAAGAAATTGGTTAACTTGTAATAAACGTATACAGATTTCTTAATTTCATTTGGAATTTCAAATTGAATTTGACAAACATCATTATCGTTCTCATCATCATGAGTTAACTTCCATTTTGGTTTAGCACTCCATTTATTCTTGAAATGATTTTTCACATATTTCTTTGGAATTTCAGCAAATGCACTTGTTGCAATCGTGTCACATTTACTATAATCGATAGTTAAATCTTGAACATGATTACTACTCACCATCAAACCAATACCAATTGGTGTGAAAATACATGCAATCAATATCAGTAAGGGTAATACACTTTGTGGTACCAGAAGTGGTTGCCATGATTTCAATCTTTGTTGTCTAAAGGCTGTATTAGGTGGCTTTTTCGATAGTGGTGGTGCAGGTACATTATCATTATTACCCCGTCTTCTTCTTAAGAACTCCAGCATAATTGAATATTGCTCTAATTTACTTCAATGGTTTTAATGGATCTGGTTCGTTTTAAACCCCTCTTGTTCTTGTCTTCAAGGCTCATTCCATGTTAAGGTTGGAATTTGAAATAAAAACATTGAAAAATTATTTCAAATTTCAAAGTTTGAATAAAAATAAAATAAAACATTAAGAGCTTTCATTAAATAAAGAGGATATATTTGATATATATACAATTCTATGGATTAAATATTATAATTTATAAGTATTTTTGGAAGAGGAAGGGAAAATCACTTGGAAGAGGCTGAAATGCCAGTGTCTTTCTTAGCAAAATCAGTGGTATTTTCTAATTCAGGTTTTTCCACAGTATGCTTTAATAACATCTTGAAAATGTTGTCTACTTCTGGAACGCCCTTGATGAATGGTAATTCTAATAACCTGTTACCTTCTTGTCTAATCAGTTGAGAAAATAAGACAGTAACACCCCATGGATGAGGCTTGTTAACAATGACTCTTTCTAATAAACATCTCAACATTACTTCTTGCACTTCTGGTAAGTTATCACCAAACGTTTTGGAAGTAAACATGTTTAATAACACGTACATGAAGAAGTGAGTATGAATATTTGGATATCTTAATTGTTCAACCATGACTTGTAACACTTGGAATCTTAATTCTGAAGACCCATCATTAATCATATTGAATAATAAAGCGTAGTAAGAGGATTCTGGGTTGAAAATTGCACTGGAGGAGGTTTCTAAACCAGCTTCAATACCAACATGTAACACTAAAGCTCTCACTAATTTGGAGTCGATACTTAGGAAATCATAACCAACACCATTACGAACATCGTATTCTGTTCTATACATTGCACTCATGATGGTCTTCAACAAGGAGTTTGATGGGATACGCAAGTAATTATCAACAGGCTTCTTAATTGATAAGATATCATTAATAGGATCGTAGAACACTTCCGGTCTTTTTTCACAAGCTTCAACGTCATCCAATTTCAATTTTGGATCGTATGGATTTGGAACCATCATCTTCTTTGGGATAGCAGACAATATAACATTTCTTAATTGGAAGTACGTGTTTGGAATATTATTCATCAATTCATAATGGTTTTCAATTAAGAAGTCTGGGAAATCGTTTGAAATACCTAAAATGATACGCAAAGTACCCTTATAAACAACTGAAATAGCATCAGAGACAGAATCCTTCTTAGTGTATTTGTCTAAAAATTTGAATAAATCAATGATTAATAACATAAACTTTTCCCAACCACATTTATCTGGTAAACTTAAGATCATTGGTAAGAACATTCTATGGGAAATTAATGAGACCCAAGCAAATGAAAATCCAGAAAAGGCAAATGGTTGCATGGTATGTAGGAATGAAGCAAAAATATTGTAGAAGTCAGCATCAAATTTACGTAATTCCTTCTTTGTCTTGGAATCATTAATAGCAGCAAATTTATGACCACGGATTCTGGACCATTCAAAGAATAAATTAGAGATCAATCTGAAATATGGTCTTTCATTGAAATTACCACCGTCTTCTTCATGATCTTTGGAAAATACCAATAAGATAATTGAGCAAATGGTGTTTAGATATTCCCTTCTACTGTATTGAGAAAATTCTTGAACAACCATCAATTTGATAATTAACTTACTCAAAGCATCAATAGCAGTGAAAACATCACTGGTTGGATCACTTTCTTTGAAAGAATACACAGAAAGTTCAAGAGCTGCTTTAATGAATTTAATTAGACTATCGCTGTCGGCGAGAATACCTTTATCCATTAATTGACGGATAAACACAATAACAACCTTATCATCATACTCAACTCTTTGTAATAATTTGACCCATTCAGTGAAGACTAAGAAGTATTTTTCAGTTGAAGAAATATCAGTATTATCTTTAACCGGTAAAATCTTTTCCTTTTCAAACTCCTTTAAGAATTTCTTAACCTTACTATCATCAATAGAACCTAGATATTCTAGGGTTCTAACAAAATCCATTCTCATTAATAAAGGCTTATCAGATAAAACGACATCCCTTAATAAATCAATGGCAAATTCAATAGATTTTTCCATTTTTTGTTCTATAGTGGTGACTAAGATAGTATCTAATTCCGCAGCATCGATTAATTTCACTTCTAATAAAGATCTAATAACCGGAACATCAAATTTCCGGGTGTCTAATGCGTAAATCAACCACCACACAACATCCTTTCTAGCAACCATTGACAAGGAACATAACTTCTCTAATAACAAAGATAATACTTCTCTGCATAAAGAACTTTCACTAGTAGCAAATAAACTGTTAACAACAGCTTGAGCAACCTTAAGAGCTAATTGATCCTTTTGTGGACTTCTAGCAATGAAAGTTAAAATTTGGAAAATGATGTTCTTAATTTGATTTTGTTCACCAAGATCACTTAACTTTGTCTTATCAGCGTTTTCCTTAATTTGAGCAACTAAGACATCCATCAAATGAACCAAAACTCTATGATTTTGTTCAAGTTCGGTTTGCACAACTGGTTGAACTTGTGGGTTTTGAATTGGAACTTGTTGTTGGGTTTGTTGAGATGGTTGTTGAGGAAGACCCACTGGAGTACCCTGCTGTGGAAGTTGATTGATATTTGGTTGTTGATTTTGCATCATATTTTGTTGCATCTTTTGCTTAGATAAAGCCGCAGCTTGGTTTGCCAAATTTTGGTTTTGACCTGGTAAGTTGACGTTTTCAGTACCTGGAATCATGCTACCAAAATCTTCATAGATTCTGAATTGTTGAGGAGTAATACCTGTATTCTTTAAACCAAGAGGTTCTGGTAAAGAAAGAGAGTATAGATTACCGTTTGGATCCAAGAATGGTTGATCGGCTCTTCTTTCTTGATGATAACGACGAACAGCGACAGCTTGCATCAATGGTTCGCTGATTTCTTGAGAAGCTCTTTCCATAGCAGCTTCTTCAATTAAGGATAATGCCAAACTTATATTGTCATTAATAGCAACATCCAATTCTTCAATTGGAGAACCTGGTAAGCTAACTAAATTTGGAGCAAGAGATTGAGTCGTAGCACGAATGGCATCTCTTAATGGTTCAATGGAAGTAGCACGAGCTAAACTTAATGCTAATTGTCTTACCATCGTAAGAGCAGCAACTTTAAGTTTCATTTCATCTACTTCAGTAGAAAAATCTTTGATGACAATTTTACTAGTTGTGACAACAGCAATGTTGGATGATTTTTCAACAGCTGGAACCAAGATTTCACGAACAGATTTGGCCAAAGCAATTTGGAAAACACGCTTCAATTCTGGATGAGTAACAAATATAGTGGAACCAGATAAGTTATTAAATGGAGTTTCATTGGAGAAACTATTATTTTCAGCGGTGAAGTTGTTTTGTTGATCATTAACAATAGGCATCATTTGTTGTTGCCTTTGTTGGTGCATCATCATTTGTTGTTGATACTGTTGCATCAAAATACCTTGTTTTTGATGTTCCATTTGTTGTTGGTCAATAGTCATAGCATTTAGGCTACCAGATAATGTATCAACAATATCTGGAGTTTCAATGTAATTCGTTGCCTTGAGTTCCTTCATAGATAGCTTGAAAGCCTTGAATAAGACTTCAACTTCAAAGGTTAAACTTAATTTCCAGTTAGCCTTTTCATTCAATTCTAATAATAATTTTAAGATACCGACTGTCCATGGATTTGGTGGTCTAAATATCTTAGAATCTGTTGCATTTTCTAAAATTTTAGTCACGAAAGGAACAACAATTTCAAGTCTCTTTTCTTTATAAGCTTCTAATAATAATTCTCTAAAAGCAACGTTCTTGTGTCTAATAGGTTTATCACAACCTAAAGTAATGATACCTAACCATAATGAAAGATTCTTCAAGATCTTCTTATCTAAAGTTTGAGTATCCTTAGCACCAATGAAGACGTATAATTGTCTCAAAGTAGTTGTGAAAATACAGTCATAGAAAGCAGAAGAATCAATTGCGGTAACGATCTTAACATATAAGTCATGATAGTTTGGTTCTGTCTTGGCTCTTTGGTTGACTAAATAATTAGCGAACCACCCGAAATAGCTGGGTTTTAAGGTATCCTTTAAATCAGGGATCTTATTTTGGAAATTATCCATAGTTAAATTATTGACAATAAACAACACTTTTTCAGTAACTTCCTTTGGAGGATTTTCTTGTGGAACAGGTGGGTTCCATTCTTCAACAAAGAAGTATTTTTGTGGGATCAATTCAACTGGAGCACTCTTCTTTTCAGAGACAATTTGAGCTGGCTTATCAGCTTTTTGAGCAGCATCAAAGATAAATTGATACACTTGTGTTTGACTTTGAAGACCAGGAACTTCTTTTAAGAAATCTTTACAAAATTGTGAAAAATCACCTAAACGCATTCTGAATGCATAAACAGCTTGAATGGCAAACTTGAACATCTTGGATTCAGGACCTTCTTTAGCAAACACTAAAATTTTTCTCAAAGCGACATCTAAGATAAACCCACTGAAAATATTAAATAACACCATTGAACCGAATAAAACAGATGTAGTGGCTAAAGCCTCTAAAGGATAATCTTTGAAGAAAACACATTCAGCTAAAATAGCATGAGTGATACAAGCAAAAACATATTGATCTCTTGTTTCTTCACTTTCTTTCAATTTTCTCAAGACATCAACAACATCTTTAATAGATAATTCACCGCTATACATTTTTTGTAAATAGCCTTGCATTTCTTCTTCCATATCTGGTGTAAATGATGCAAATTGATTAACATCGATTTTATTATCATGATTAACACAAATAATTTTAGGGAATGCAATAATAATATCATATTGCAAATTTTCGTATCGTTGTAATTGTTCATCAGCGAAAGGCATATCAATCAGAGCAGTGATCAAATATTTCAACGATTCAAGATCAAATTGTTGAAACATGTTAAAATTTGGCTTTGATGCATCTTTAATTTGATTTTCAAGTTTATCTAAAATAATTGGGATATTTGTAGTGTTCAAATTATTTTTCATAAAAGATGGTAGACCTAACCAACCCATATATCTTGCAGCTGGTAAGACATTAAATATTGTTTCGAATGGAACTTGATTTATAAAATCATCGAATTTATCTTGTTCAATTAATAAAGAGAATAAATGTTCTATTTTGGCATCTTTAGTGGTCAATAATTTACTCCCTATTTCAATTAATAATTTATCTTTATTTGGTAATAATGGTAAGACTTCTGGGAATTCTTCATTCAAATTATTTGATTTTTGGAAAATTTGAATAAATAATGTAATAATAATTTCATCAATAACATTTCTATTTTCGATTAAGATTGTGAAATGTTTTAAATTATTAGTTAATGCTAAATATAAATATTCCGGAACAGTGCTAAAATCTTGAAAGAAAAATTCTTGGAAAGGTGATAACATTGAATTATCCTTTAATTCATCTCTTAATAAAAATAATTCTAAATCTAAAGTAGAAATTGACATTAAATATAATAAAGATTTTTTATTATTTTCTAAAGTTTCAGAAACTTTTTTAATTCTAGGGATAGTTAATAAATCTAAACAACCTTTTGAAACATCCCATTTATGTAAAATGCATGATAATAATAATTTAAAAGAAATTTTCCAATCACAACTGAAAAATTGATCAATTAAATTACCTGTCTTTAATGTTGCAAATAAAGAATTTAATGAAGGTAATGTAGCTTTAATTGGTATAGTCATAAAATATTTAGTAGAGATTAAATTAAAAACACGATTCCAATTAATTGAACTATCTTGTGGTATTTTCTTTAAACTATTGGATATTTCTTCACCAATCTTAATTGCTTCTGGTATAGTTTGTGGAGTAAACCAACTATCATTTAAATTGCCTTGCAAATTTTGGGAACCTGGTGATAATATTTCAGATAATAATAATGCAACCATATCATTTAAACTTTCACCAGAAAGAGTGACAAAGGCATCAGATAATAAAGTTTCAAATGATTTATTATTATTTGGTTGTTTAAATAAGCTTGATAAAAATGTGGAATGATTCATTGTGAATTCTCTATATTGTCTTTCTGAATTTAAAAGTTGTTTAACTGGGTCAATAAGTAATGGATCAATATTTAAATTTGTTAATAATAAAGTATAATCTTCAAAAGTTAAATTTGATTGTTCTTCGAATTGAGTATTGCTCAAGACAGATGTGACTAAAGATGTGATAAAATCGTGACTTTTAAATGGTAATTCTTCAATTAAATGGAATAATAATCTATGAATTAAATTTTCAGTTGGATTTAAATTATGGTTTTTCTTAATATCACTCGAACAAAGGACAATAAGTTTTTTCCAATATTTAATTGTTAAAGTTTCAGTAGCAAAGTCTAAATATTTTTGGATCTTTTGTTCAACTTCTTCAAAATTATTTTCTTTTAAAGTAGTAAGTAAAAGACTAATATGAGAAATGATAATGTTAATTGTTTCCTCCTTTTTCTCTAATAAGTAAAAGTTTTCTGATTGAGAAGCCATATACTCTTATTGAGGGGTGGAAATGAGAATTTAAAGTATTAAATAAGAAAAGGTTTGGTTAAAAGATTTTTTCTTAATAAAATGCAATAAAGTAGGATTATAATTTGTGATTTTATATATACAGTATCAAAATTCACAAAATAAAGATATGAATTGAGCAATTGATGTTCAATAAAATTGAGGTTTTAATACGATTATGTAATTTTTTCTTTAATCAATAGAAAAAGTGATCAGTCTATTTGTTGGTGTAATGTTATCTAAAAACCGGCGTTGGAAAGTTTGGAAAACGGGGGTTCTTATTCAATCAATGAATGAAAATGCAGGTATACGCTTGTATATAGACTGTCCTTTGAATAATTGGATGATATGTCTCTATTTTAAAGTGTTCAAGAGTTCCCCATTTGATAAGTGAACACTTTGCAATTCAAGTTTTTATTTGTTTTCCCAAAAAATGTACTGAAATTCAGATTCGTCGGGGGTGATTCGAGGTTTTAAAGATCAAATAATGAAATAAATTTAATATGAAAGAATATATAGTGAAGAGACCATTGCGATCATTGATAAGAAGCATATTAGAAGTGATAAAGGAGTGTCAAAGGATGTTCAAACAGTCACAGATTAGTAGATTTTTTAAACCTGCGAAGAAAGAGACTTCTACGAGTGTTCCAGCACATGTAATTGTCAAGAAAAAGCCAAGCAATGGGGCTACACCTGAGACTAGTATCTGTCTATCTGATGATGATGACTTCGAGATATTGGAATTGAAACCAAAACAAACTGTGATTGCTAAACAAACTGTGGTTGCTGAACAAGAGGTTGAATTACCAATTGAGGAGGTAAAAAGTATAGATATGAGCCAATTTGCATTAGAAACGCGTAAACCACCAAGCGATGAGCAAGACACGAAACAAGATAGTATTAATAAACCGATGAAAAAAGTAGTTACTGCACCAATGATAACTAGAAAGAGGAAAGTTATTGAAACACCTCCTGTGGCCACAGATTTAGAAGGTATACAATCAATTAAAAGGTCGAAATCCAACTCAACTACTTCTAAATTGACTCCCCTAGATGAACAAGTTCGTCGATTGAAAATGGATAATAAGGATAAGATATTAGTTATTAGGGTCGGCTATAAATATAAATGTTTCGCTCAGGATGCAATCATTGTGGCTAATATTTTACAAATCAAATTAGTAGAAGGGAAATTAACATTTGATGACTCAAATCCACAAGATAAAGATTATAAACAATATGCGTATTGTTCTTTTCCAGACGTAAGATTAGATGTTCATTTAGAAAGGTTAATACATCATAATTTAAAAGTCGGGGTAGTAGAACAAGCTGAGACAAGTGCTATTAAGAAACAATCCAATAATAAAAATAATGTATTTGAAAGAAAAGTTTCTACTGTATTTTCTAAAGCTACCTATGGTGTTAATATACCAAAATCTGCTAAATTTAAAGATACAAATTTACTGGGTGATTCTAAGAGTATATGGGTTTTGAAATTAATACCAAACTTTGACAAGAATGAAATGTCATATATTTTATTATCTGTTAACTTAAATAGTGGTGAAATTATTTTTGATGAGTTTAATGATGTAATGCTTTCAATGGATAAATTGTTAACTAGAGCCAAATATTTAGAACCCATCGAAGTATTAATAATAAATGAACAAGATGAAGAATATATGTCTATCTTAAACAAATTTTTAAAGGATAATGATTGTCAAAAACAAGATTTAACCGAGATAACAGATGCAGAAGAACTAAATTTAAATGAAATAAACAAGATTAATACCATGCCAAATGATATTTCTCTACTGATTAAGCATTTATATTGTTATCTTCAACAATATAACACCGAAAACGTTTTAATTATTGCATCAAATTATAAACCCTTCATTTCCAAGATGTATATGTTGTTAGATGGTAACGCAATCGAGGCATTGGATATCTTCACAAATAATGGTAAGAATGGTTCTTTATTATGGGTTCTAGATCATACAAGAACACCGTTTGGGTACAGAACTCTGCGTGATTGGGTCAAGAGACCACTTTTAAATTGTCAAGATATTGAAAATAGATTAGATGCCATCGAGTGTGTTTCCAATTCTGTTAGTGATTTATTTTTTGAATCTTTAAATCAAATGTTAAAATCCATGCCAGATTTACTACACATCCTAAATAGAATTACCTATGGTCGTAGTTCAAGAAAAGAAGTGTACTATTTCTTAAAACAAATTAATGCTTTGAGTAAGCATTTCAAACTGCATAAGAAATATATCCACGAGTCAATCCAACTACCAGAGGGGAAAATTCACAAACAATCAAAGTTATTATATGAACTATTTAATGATATTGATGAATATTTTCAATTAAATAAACCCGATACTTTCTTCTCTATGATTAATGTTAGTGCAGTTTTGGACAGAGATACTGAGAAACAAATCATTGGATTTTTTAACTTGAACAATTATGATCGCCCAGAAAATTTAATTAGTATCCAAAGAGATATTGATGGAATTAAAGAAGAATTAAATAATGAATTGAAAAATATTAAACAGTTTCTGAAAAGACCACACCTTGCCTTTAAAAATGAAGTCGAATATTTGGTTGAGGTGAGAAACACACAATTGAAGGGAATTCCCGCTGATTGGGTTAAAGTAAATTGCACTAAGATGGTCAGTAGATTCCTAACACCCAAATGTGGAGTTTTAGTTGACAAATTACAATATCACAAGGAATTATTAATGAATGAAGCAGAATCTGAATATCAACATTTCTTATCTTTAGTTAAAACTGAATATGTTCCGTTAAAAAAAGTAGTTCAAAGTTTATCGGAATATGACTGTATCTTATCACTTGCTGCTACTTCATGTAATACAAACTACGTGAGGCCAACGTTCGATGAGACAAAAGGACAATTTATTGAAATAAAAAATGGTAGAAATGCAGTCATCGAGTCTCTTGACATTGATTATGTTCCGAACGATGTTGAGATGCAAAACGAAAATGGTCGAATTAATATTATTACTGGTCCAAATATGGGTGGTAAATCTTCATATATTCGTCAAGTTGCTCTACTAATTATTATGGCTCAAATTGGAAGTTTCGTTCCTGCTGAATCAATGTCATCAAGTCTTTTTGATAATATTTTAACAAGAATTGGTGCATACGATGATTTAATCCGTGGCCAATCCACATTTAAAGTTGAGATGTCTGAGATTCTTCATATCATCAAAAATTCTACTGCTAAATCTTTGCTACTTTTAGATGAGGTTGGTAGAGGGACAGGTACAATCGATGGTAAAGCAATTTCATATTCTATTCTGAAATATTTCATCGAATTAAAGGATTGTCCATTGATATTATTTACCACTCATTTTACAATGCTGGGAGAACAATTAAAATCTGAAAAGAATGGTGTGTTACAAAACCATTACATGGATTACATTGAAGTTCAAAATGACGGTGAAGATTGGCAAAGTGTAATTTTCTTATATAAATTGAAACCCGGCTGCAGTGAAGATTCATTTGGTTTGAATGTTGCAAAAATGGCCAGCATTGACAACAACATAATTAACCATGCTCATAAAATATCATCTAAAATCAAAGAAGAAGAACAATTCTTCAATAATAGTATCCCATTCCAAATAAAATCGATTTTAACAGAAAGAGATGCTTCATCTAAAAAGAAACTAGAGGGCCTTATAGAATTAACCTCTGCTCAAACTTCCAGGTAAAATGCACCAATACTCACCTTTTATCATATTCATTAGTGCATTAAAGTCATTTGTTATATAAATATATATATTTATCCAAACACAGAAGGTCTGTTTATACGTATTAAATATGCATTCGTCTCATTTTCATTTATGAGATTTCAGTTTATCTTCTGAAAAAATTTCTATTACTGTTTGATCTAGATCTGTTGGCATTAACCGTATAAGAAACTTTACCATATGAGGTGTTATCTCCAAAAAGAATAGGTTCATTTTCTTTTTCAGAAGTCATCAAACTCATCGAATTGAAGTCATGGAAAGGATCGTCATCTGCAACTTCGTCATCATATTCAATTCTTTCTTCAAAAATGGCTCTTTCCTTATCATCCATTTCAAATGTTTCATCATTTTCTTTATTTTGTTTCTTATTATTATTATCTGACAAACTTTTAAATTCGTACCCACTTTCACTTAAAACTGGGATTAAAGGAGGTTCTTGATTTCTTAGAAAAGACCATTTAACCTTCTTGAAAAATGGATGCTTTTTTAGATCAGCGGCACCAGATTTGGAACCCAATCTCTTCGCTTCATTCTTGATTAGTAACTTCTTCACCAAATCTTTACAAGTCCTTGATACTTCATTATTGTTAGGAAAAGTAATATCATTTTTCAAAATATTGGCAAAAGTTTGCTTGGCATCTTCCCCCTTGAATGGGGTAAACCCATATAACATTTCATAGGTTAAAATACCAAGCGTCCACCAATCCACTGCAGCAGTATGACCGTTACCACGGATAACTTCCGGTGCAATATATTCTTCGGTTCCCACAAAAGAATTGGTTCTAAATCCATCAATTTTGGTATCCACCATAGAGTCTTGTGTTTTCACAATTTGTGGTGTATTAGAATTTGGAGCTTGAATTGATAAATCAAAATCTGATAACATAATATGACCGGATTGATGTAAAAGAATATTCTCAGGTTTCAAATCACGATAAATAAAACCAAGTAAATGAAGGTATTCCAACGCAGCAATTACTTCAGAAATATAAAATTTGGCATCTTCTTCACTAATACATTTAGTCTTTCTAGTTTGTAATGCCCTGAAAAATTCACCACCCATACAGTATTCCATACAGAGATATAGATAATCTTCTGTTTGAAAGGAATGATATAATGTTACAATGAATGGATGGTTACTTGTTGCCAAAATTTCTTGTTCCGCAAGGATTCTTTTGATTTTCTTACGTTTAATCATATCGCTCTTCGAAAAGATCTTCATAGCATATAGTCTATCTGTCTTTCTTTCTCTGACTAAATAAACCGTCCCAACATCACCTTTACCCAAGACTTTGATCTTTTCAAAGGATTGTGGGGTCACTACAGCTTCTTTAAATTTATTACCAAATGATTTGGTTCTTAAACGAGTGGAACGTTTAGGTTCTGGTAAACCTGAAATGAATTCTTTCATATTATCTAACTCAGCTTGTTTTTTGTTATTACTTGTTAATTTTGTTTCAGAACTGGAAACAGGTAATGAATTTTTAAAAGGAACATCATCTAAATCCATTTCTTCCATTGTAGTGGCTAGTGATTGTATTCTTGGGGTGGTTATTGAAGTGGTTCTTCTTCTTGAACTTGGCGGCGTAGAAAGCACACTTACATTTACTTTATCATCAAACTTATCAATTTCTTCATATTCTTTGATTTCATGCAAAGATACATTACTTAGTGATCTGGGTTGGGTGTAATTTCCTGGAGCAGATAAATAATTGGTATTTACTGCACCTGGAGTTGTTGTTTGTGGTGGAAAATATGACATTGATGTACTGTTTGCTAAATTCGATAGTTCTCTTGATGGAGATAATGGTTGCATATTATGGTTTCGAAATGGATTATTTGCACTAAATACCATATTTGATGATGTAGTAGAACTATTTGCGGTTGAAGAGGATAATACTGCACTCACATTGATACTGTTATTATTATTGTTAAAGAGCAATGGGGCTGATGGGGTTCTTTGCCTAGTAAAATAATCATCTCTTGAAGCCTCTTCATCACTTATTATACTATGACTAGAAGCCGGCTTGGCTACAATCTTATCTACATTAATTGGAACTTGAATCTCCTCCACAGGCTCAGGTAAATTCTCCAAATTGTTTCCATTAGCATATAGCTCATCCACTGTTGGCACATCTATACTGGGACTGATAGTTGGTGTAATTGATTGATCTTTATTGAAGTAATGGAATGAAGGTAAATGCCCTTTTATTCTACTTGTCATGGATGCCGTGCTGCTTATAGACTGTTCTGTATCAGACACTTTATTCTTAACAGAATTTATATTTTCATCAGTGCCTTTATGACTTAAATTGGTACCACCAAACATATTCTTTAATTTATGAAATCTTCCTGAGCCCTCATTTTCTATGGACTCTACTTTGGCTGACTTTAATTCAGGTTTTGAACGAGGACTGGTTGGTTCGTCGACATTTGATTCTGGAGAGTCACTATGTTTAATTTGGGGGGTATTTAGCGATTTACTGTTATTATTATTAGTATTATTATCTGCATTCTCTTCCTCCTCAGATGAAATATTTTCAATACTACTAACACTTCCAAACTCATTATTCACATGACCAGTCTCCCCTAATACAGATTCACCAACATGGCTGTTCACTGTGCTAGGTTCATATGTTTCATGAGAATTTGTAGAAGATGTACTGTTGGCAGAGATTATTGTATTACTTCTCTTAAACGAACGACCAAATAGTTTTGGGAAAGACATACTTCTTGCCTTCTGAGTAAGCAAAGATTCTTTATGATGCACTTCGGTGACTCCACTCATGGCTGTGGTTCTGTAAATAAGTGAATGTAAAGTGTTTTTTTTTTAAGGATAAGGATTGTTATTTGAAATTTCACGTTAACCCCAGATTTTAGAACTGTTGATCTAAACTAAAAATAACTTCTACACAGAGGTAAAAATGATATCAACACAACTGAAATTGTTATTATCCTTGTTTATATGTGCTTCCTGGATGGAATTATGCACGGTATGCACTGTTTTGTAGTAGTATCTTGTACTTGTACAAGCCTAGTTTCTTATGGAATCTGGTTTCCTCAAAGATTGAACGTGTCTTGAATTTCAAGAATTTATTCACAAATAAATTTCAATGTGAAATATTGAGAATAAACAGTGGAAGAACAAGACTCCTGAAAGATATCAATCCAAGAGGTAAATTCTATCAATCCCATACTAAGCCATGATTTATTTAACTGTTAAAGCTGATTTATCCGAAAACATAGCCAAGATTTCACCAAGAGACCTGGAATCTGAACCAACTGAGTTCACATTTGATTTAACATGTACAAGTTGTAGAGAAGACCACGATGCCCCAGTTATGATCAATACTTTTGAGAAACATGAGATGCCAGGGAGTAGAGGTGAGGCTTCTTTTCTTTTGAAATGTAAGTTTTGTGGGAAAGATTGTTCAATTAATTTAGAACATTTTGAAGATGCTTTATACAGTGAACCTGAAATTAATAAAGATAAGAGAAAGAAACATGGTTTGAATAAGATTGGTAACGATGTTGCTGCTATTTTACAATTAGATTGTAGAGGTTGTGATGTTAAAGGTTTTCATTTCGATAACATAAAATTTGATATCGAATTGACCTCTGGTAAAGTGATGGAATGTCAATTTGATCAAGGTGAAGATGAATGGTATGATTATGATGAAGACTCAAGTGAAGAAGTTTCCATCACTGCATTTGAATACGAGTTTGTTAAAGGTAAATAAGTATAATCTTTAATGTACATGTGTATCTAAAATATTCGTTTGTTTTACTTATTATATAAGTTATTTATTCAATTAATCATTTAGATCCGCCTGGGATCAGATATAAAAACTTTGTCCTGAGTTAAATAAATAGAATCATTAACAATGTAATGAATAAGTTATCACCGTTAATTCTGGAACCAGCACCCATGTATGTGCTGATAACAGGCGTCATTGTGAATGTGAGGGAAGAAGAAGAAGACATCGATGATGATGCGGTGTTGGAAGTTGGAGGGATAATTTCTTCTCCGCAAGAATCACCTTGACATTGCTTGATTATAGTGGTCGTAATTGGATTTGGTGTAGAAGTTACTGGAATTTGGGTCTTAACCATGACAGTGGTAATGGAATGAGATTCAAAACTAGAAGATTTAGTAATAGTCACTAATTCATGATGTTCATTTTCTGTAGTTAATGTAACTGGGGTACATGTGGTAAATTTAATGGTAGATTCAGTTGAATGAATGATACTAGACATTGTTGTCACTGGGGTTGGGGTGATGACAGAAATGTGAGTGGTAATAGATGGCATGGTGGATGGAGCAGTGGTAGTTTCAACTGGTAAACATTGTGATTCTGTACATGTTTTTGTAATAACAATTTCATGGTGCTCAGAAGTAGTGGTGATAATCATAGTACTTAATGGGCGAGTCTCAGAAAACGTTTGTGGTTGGCATTCTTTACCAGTGCATTGTGTCATAGTAGTTGTAATTTGACATTCAGAACCAGTACATCTTGAAGAGGTAGTAGTTGAAGTTGCGGTGGTTTCTAACTTTGGAATCGTTTGAGTAGTCGTAGAGGAAAGTTTAGAAATAACCGATGTGGATTCAACTTGAACTGAAGAAGTAGAGGCGATAACATGTACAGTAGGTGGAATTATCATATGTTCCGTACTTGAAGTTGTAGAAATAACTGTGACGGAGGAAGAACTAGATGTAACATCACATTTACCATTAATACAAGTAGCTGTTAATGGACACCAAGTAGTGTATGAGGTAATCATACCATGTGAAGTAGTGGTAACAGTAGTTAGAACAGAAGTTATCTTATGAGATGTACTTGAAGTACTAGTTGGTGGTTTGATAATAAAAACAGATGGGATAGAGGAAGAAAGATCGACAGAACATTTACCATTGGCGCATGATTCAATAGAAATCACCTCAGTTTCTGTATGTGGAACAGTATGGGTAGATACTGTTATGGATTGGGTAAAAGTAGTAGCTTTCTCATTAATACTAGTAGTGGTAGTTATCTGTTGGGTTGAGGTAGAAGCAGCACAGTTAATACCTGAACAAGAAGAGACAGAAATAGCTTTTGTGGATGAGGTACGATCAACAATTTTAGAAATTATCGAGGAGGAGTGCTTTTGGTGTGTAGTGATAGGTTGAATTGAACTTATACATTTATCATCTGAACATGATTCCACTGAAACAATTTTGGTGATTGGAGTTGGTAGTGTAGAAGTAACTGATTTTTTAGTAGATATAGATTTGCCGATAGAAGAGGTAACAGTAGGGTATGATTGCACTGATTCAGTTGTGATTTTATCTTTATCTGAATGTGGCGTAGAAGCAACTGATTTGGCAGATGGGGTATCAACAGTGGAAGATTTTCTTGTGGTAGATGTGACAGTTACAGTAGATGTGTATCTGTGAGTTGTAGCTGGCGTTGTGACAATTGAAGAAGAAGATGATAAGCTACATTGTTCATTAAAACACGATTCAATTGATATGATCTTTGTAGAAGTGATTGGACACCAGGTTGTAAAGACAGTAACAAAACCTCTAGTGGTAGTAGTGATAACAGAATGTGTGGAAGTAGTGAATGTGACAATAGTAGACTTGGCTTTAGTCGATGGTAAAGTAGTAGTAGTTTCCATAGTAGATTTCTCGATAGAAAGTGTGGACTTCTTTGTCGAGGAGTTAGAATGGATGCTGGATGAAGGGGTGTTTGAAGAAGTTGAATGTTGAAGTAGATGCTTGGATGAGGAAGAAGAACTAACAGAAGTAGGCTTGGTAGTTTCGTGAGACGTTTTGCTCAATGGACACCAAGTAGTGTAAACGGTGACAACACCATTGGAAGTAGTAGTAACAGTTGATAAACTATAACTAATAGAAACGTCAGATTTGATTGAGTTAGAGTGTGTAGAAATAACATTGGAAGGAGTAGTGGTGATTTCTTTAGTAAAAGTAGGAGTATTTGGGTTCACAACAGAAGAAACTTGAATCTTGTTGGAAGTAGTTACAGTTTGTGGTTTAGAAATGGTGAGAACAATGGAACTAATGGAAGTAGATGTGGTTAAGGTGCATACTTCATTAGAGCAAACTTCGGTGGAGATTAAAATAGTTTTTAATTGAGTGGTAGTTAAAGTTGGTGTTGTGAAGGTTGATTTGATGATTGTTTGGGTATTAACAATCTTGGGATGTTCAATGATGTGAGAAGTGACTGTTGATGAAAAAACACCAGAAGAAGTTAAACTGGAAGGGATGTTGCTCGATGAAGATGGAGAAGTTGAAACCTTTGATGATGTTAAGGAAGCACTGCTCATTGTGGTAGTAGCAATAGAGAATTTGATATGAGATTCAGGCACCGATGAAACAACAGCTGATTTAGAGGATTCCATACTGGAAACAGATGACAATGGACTAGAAGAAATCTTAGTTAAGGATTGATCAGTGGGATGAATGTTTGAACTGGCATGGGAAGACGAAGTAGGAACAACATAAAGTTGCTTAGTAGAAGTAGCTTTACTTGAAACTGGTTCAGTATTAGTTGAGGATGAGGAGTCAACAGTTGAATCAAGAGTGGATGGGCCCGGAATAGAAGAACTAGCCAGAGTAGAGGAACCTGGGGTAGAGGAGCTTAAAGCAGAGGAACCTAGAGTAGCGGAGCTTAGAGCAGAGGAACCTAGAGTAGCGGAGCTTGAAGTAGAGGAACCTAGAGTAGAGGAGCTTGAAGCAGAGGAACCTAGAGTAGCGGAGCTTAAAGCAGAGGAGACAGAAACATGCTTGGAGTTTATGGAAAGAACTGGACCAGATGAAGTTGAAGATGGTTTAGAGCTACTAGATGTGGATAAAATTGAGGAAACAGCGGGAGTGTTTGATGGCAAAGAACCAATAGAAGAAGTTGGGACATTACTTGAAAATGGGATACTGGAGATAACAGATGTAGATTTCAAAACATTTGAAGAAGTAATCACAGAAACAGAATCTGATTTAGAAGATGAGACAATTGATTCAGTGTTAAAAGTTGTTAATGGACACCAAGTAGTATATTGAGTGACCACCCCCAATGTAGTCACAGTAGCAGTAGACAAAGTAGCAGAATAAATGATTGTAGTTTCAACATCTTGAGCGGTTAAAATTGAAGTTAAAACGGTTAAATCATTATTGACAATGGATGAAGATTTTGATGTTGATCTTGTATTAGTACCATTCCAATAAACAGCTTGTGCATGTACGATTGATAAAGTGGATAATAACAAATATGTAATATTGTTGATGATCATTATGTTTGTGTGTGGTTATTTTTTTTTCTCTTTATTATATCAAAAACGAATCCAACCAAACCATAACTTCATGGCAAGTGTCCTTACTTTATATATCATGATTGGATGGGCATATTGACCTTTTGTTATGTTATGATGTTGTAATATAATTGTTTCAAAACTGAGTTTGTAACAAATCTAATACTAATTTGAAATATTCAATTTTTTTGAAACAATGTTAAAACACACGCTTAATATGATAAAGTCATAAAATTTAATAGAAAAAAAAAAAATATACAATATAGAGTAAATAAAATCATTATGAAAGATAAAATAAGGTTAATTACCATTTAAAACCACATAATTACTTGGGAATAAACCCTTTTCACCAGTGGTAGATAATTCACCTAACCACCAATCATCATCTACAAATTCAATGTTAATAATCTTATCATTTTCAGAGAATGTTAATTCATTTTCTTCACCTGCTTCATAATCATATTCTGCAATGGCCCATGGAGCTTCTTCCACTGGTGGTTCAGGTTCTGGTTCAACATTCCTTCTTGGTGGTGGAGGAGGAATGTATTCTTGAGCAGCTTCTTCTGGGGCCTCTTCTTGTGGGGTTTCAGGTTCTGGTTCAACATTCCTTCTTGGTGGTGGAGGAGGAATGTATTCTTGAGCAGCTTCTTCTGGGGCCTCTTCTTGTGGGGTTTCAGGTTCAACATTTCTTGAAGGTAAAGCAGGAGGTGGAGCAACGACTTCAACTTCCTCTTGTGGAGCTGCTTCTTCTTCTTCTTCCATTGGAGGTTCTGGTTCGACATTTCTTGCTGGTAAAGATGGAGCAATATCAACATTTCTTGGTGGTAAAGAGGCAGGTTCTTCATCATCAGACCAATCATCATCATTATCATCACTCTTATTATCGACATCTTCATTATGCATCCCTGGTAATGGAGTACCAATATTTTTAAAATTATTCTTATTCACTTGAGGTGGTTGAATTTGTGATTCTACTACAGGTGGGATGAATTTTTTTGGTTGAATGATTGCAGGTTCCTCATTTTCTTCTTCCTCGGTGGCTAAATGTTCAAATTTAGATCTTAAATCATGAACATCCTGTTGTTCAGTCTCTTCATCATGTTGTTGAGTTTCTTCATCTTTTTGTGGAGCTTCTTCATGAGAAGTGGAAGTTTGTTTAGCTTTTCTTTCTGCCCATAATTGGGCAGGAGATTTTTCTGAATGGAAACCTTTGATAATTTTATCATTATGTAATTGATCTTTTAAAAATGAATCAATTTCATAATCTCTTTGTAATTTTGAATTTTTTTTCAAATTAGCAATATCATCAGATGGATTGATACGTTGATGATCTTCATGTGATAATGTCTTGACGATACGTGGATCTTCCTTTGATGATTCCTCTGAGATTAGATTGGCTAAATTAATTTTACCAATTGGTTTATAATTTGAATTTGTGGTTGGTTTTAATGGTTTAATATCCAGATCTCTTTCTTCCACTTCTGGTTCATCCCAGTCATCCTCGTCATCTTGTTTTTTTGGCACTTCTTGCTTTTTGACAACTGGAGGAGTGAAAGTTTCCTTCTTTTCAATTGGTTTCGGGGTAAAAGTCTTCTTAACTGGATTTCTTTTGTTAACGGGTGAGGCAGATGTTGATGATTGGATTGAATATCTTGCCCCGGATGCATTAGATATCTTAGCTAATAATTCATTTTCATCTAAATCATCTTCATCTCTCGCAGTAACTTGAACATGATACCCCTTCAACACATTATTTGCCACGGTAGCAAAATTAGCAGCAAATGAAGCTCTCATTTTCATTGGAGCTGAATCGGGACACCACCCGATAAGTATTAATTTAAATACATCTGAACCTGGTGGTGAGACTCTAGCAAGACCGAATTCCACTTTAGTATCATTAAAAGATTGTAAAAATTGGGTGAAATCGTTACCTGTGGATTCTGGACCATATTCCTTTGATGAGTTTGGTCCAATGATTAACCATGTAGTGTCGTTATCTGTCCCCTTGACAATTTTCAAATATTCTTGTTCGATCTCACGGGATCTTGAGGTGTAATCGATAGGTTCTAAAGCCATCTGTGTTTGTTTGTTTGTTTGCTTGCTTGCTTGTGTTTGTTGTTGTGTCCCTTAGTGATTATAAAAGCCACGTTAAATGTTTCAATCGCCAGGTTATTTATTTTAAATTGAACAAAAATTACAGTGTTCTAAATCTCGCGGGGTTAAATTATTGAGTGTAGAGAGTTTGCAGTATTGAGAGTATATACAGAGCGTAGAGAAGAGAGTATAGAATAGAATAGAATAGTATAGTATAGTATAGAGTGTAGAGAGTACGGTATGGTGTATAGACAACAGAGTAGAGTATGTTCTAAAGACAGTAAGACATTGTTATAATAGAGTGGCATGAGTATTGCACGGCAAAGTATACTACACTATATGCAAAGTATAGTGGTATGTGGTAATATACTGTAGAGGGTATTGAGAGTATAGTGTAGTGAGCGTACAGAGATAATATAGAGCGTATAGACAGTAGTATGGGGTGTAGAGTAAAGAGAGCATAGCACTAGAGTAGAACAGATATGTCACCCCCCACGGCTCATCGCATAATTTTCAATTCGAGATTTATTTCATTACTTCTACAACTACTACTATTATCACTACTATTGTAACTACTACTACCAGAGAAGTAAGCTCACTACCTATAATCTCAACATGGTCACTTTCAACTGTGAAGTCTGTAACGCTACTGTCCCAAAGAAGGGCACAGAAAAACATTACTATAGATGTCCAAATGCATATTATACATGTATTGATTGTTCAACAACTTTTGATGATGGTTATAGCTATCAGCAACATACTGAATGTATCTCTGAAGATGAAAAATATCAAAAGGGTTTGTATAAGGGGAAGAAAAAGGCTAAAGCTAATAACACCTTGCCAAAAATCGTCGAAGCTCCAAAGGTCAAAGCTCCAAAAGTTGAAACTGCAAAAGAAAAAACTCAACTAAAGAAGAAAGTATCAAAACCTCGTTATTTTAAAGATGGTGAATCCTTATACACTTGTCTGAAAAGCATTAAGAACAAAGATGAAAAGAAAAAATTATTAAAATCAATCATCTTAAAACAACAATCAAACACTGAAGATTCTTTTATTATCTCTATATAAACATTTGTATATATATATATACACACTTATTTATTAAGACATTTTGACATCTTTGTATAAAATTGATTTAATGCATCTAATGGGAAACTTAACGTTTCAAACATATACGTTGGTAATTTTTCTTGTAATAATTTTAACTCATCTAGATTCAATTCTTTAAGTAATGGAACATAAATAATTTCAGTGTTATTATGTTGCTGTTGTTCTTGCTTACCCATCCCTTTCACAAACCCAAGTTTATAATCAATTGATACTGTATCATTTCCCTGTGATATATTAAACCATAACCCTTGATCATCTTCATATGGTGATCCAGTTTGAATTCTAACTTCAACCATATGAGAGAAAAAATCTTTAACAACTTCAATATCTTCTTTGTATTGTTGAGTTTCTTTATTAAGTTTATCATATTTGTTTTGTAAGATTAATAATTCATTTCGCAGTTGATCTAATTCTACTGTGTTTTTCTCTAGTTCTAATGTCAATTTATTGTTTTCTATCACAGATTTAGATACCAACAAATCTGCATTGTCCAATTGAGATTGTATAGATTTCTTATATTCATTTAATTCATTCATTCGATATTCGTGTTCTCTCTCTACTCTTTTTCTTATAATGATAAGCTTGTTTAAACAAATAACATTATTTGTGTTCATTTTATTTTTAATTTGAAGAAAAAAAATTAAATTTAATTTAAAAAAATTCAATCGAATGATAAAAGGGAACTTTATAACAGTAACAACAAACTTAAATCAATAAACAATCAAATAAAATCAAGATCAAGTATGCCTCAATCAAAGATAGAAGATTTGTTTGAAGCAATTAGACAAGAGTTTACTCGTGTCTCACAAGACGCAACGTCTTATAGATTACAAAATCAAAAAGATTTCGATTTTAAAATTAATCAACAATTAGCAGAAATGCAACAAATTAGAAATACAGTTTATGAATTAGAATTAACTCATAGAAAGATGAAAGATGGTTATGAAGAAGAATTGAATAGAGTCAAATTGGAATTAGAACAAAAAGATCGTCAAATTCAATCTTTATCAATGCAAAATCAACAACAATATCAGCAAAATCAACAGCAAGTTGCATTCCAACAACAACAAATCCAACAAGCTCAACAACAACAGCAACAACAAGCTCAGCAAGCTCAACAAGCTCAATCCACTTCCCCACAACCAGTCATGGCTGCCACTTTCCCAAGTCAAGTTAATAGACCTTTAATTGGAACAACAAATTCTGCTTCTTCTTCTTCAAATACCCCAATTCAACAACCACCAAATATTGTCCCACCAACTCAAGGGGCAACAACTTTACATCCAATGGGTCCACCACCACCTGCCACTACTAATACCGCTCAAAGTGTTACAAGTCCTGTCTTAAATAATACAGCAAAGACTGAACCATCACAATTATTTCAATCAAATGTGATTCCTGCTATTAATGGCTCAAATAGTCCAAAACCAACTTTACCACAAATGAATGCTCCTCCTGTTAATCAAACTCAATTACCTCCTCCTCCTCCATCACAACATATGGTTCCAGCCGCTCCTGCTCCATTGTCTCCAGCTCCTGTTCCTGTGGCTAAAGTAGAAGAAGTTGCTACTGCTGCTACCACTGCTCAAGAAAACACTAACAATTACCTTGTTCCATTCAATGACCGTTCCAACAATTTAAAACCAATTCCACCATATTTACTAGATTTAGATCCAACTAATGTCCTTGAAAAATGGAAAAAAGTCACAAGTGATTATTATATCTTATATAATCCTGCATTACCACGTAATTTAGATGTCGATTTACATATGTCATTCGATCATTCTTCTGTCGTGTGTTGTGTTAGATTCTCTAATGATGGTCAATTCTTAGCCACTGGTTGTAATAGAACTACACAGGTTTATAACGTGGCCACTGGTAATTTAATTTGTTCTTTAAGTGATGATAACACTTTAAAAACACATTTAGAACAATCTACAATTATATCTGCTGCAGAAACTACTCAAGCAGGTGAAAAGGATGCTAATGCAGATTTATATATTAGATCAGTATGTTTCTCACCAGATGGTAAATTATTAGCTACAGGTGCTGAAGATAAATTAATTAGAATTTGGGATATTGAAAAGAAAAAAATTGTTATGATCTTAAAGGGTCATGGTCAAGATATTTATTCTTTAGATTATTTCCCATCTGGTAATAAATTAGTCTCTGGTTCTGGTGATAAGACTGTGAAAATTTGGGATTTAACCACTGGTACTTGTACTTTCACATTATCTATTGAAGATGGTGTTACTACTGTAGCAGTATCACCTGGTATGGGTAAATATATTGCTGCTGGTTCTTTAGATAGAGCTGTTAGAGTTTGGGATTCTGAAACTGGGTTCCTCGTAGAAAGATTAGATTCTGAAAATGAATTAAATAATGGCCATAAAGATTCAGTCTATAGTGTAGTGTTTACAAGAGATGGTAAAGGTGTTATTTCAGGTTCTTTAGATAGAACTGTTAAATTATGGAATTTAGCCAGTATGAATCCAACTCCAACAAGTACTACTCGTGCAACAAGTAATTGTGAAGTTACATATATGGGTCATAAAGATTTTGTTCTTTCATTGACCACATCAGAAGATGATCAATATATCTTATCTGGTTCTAAAGATCGTGGTGTCATCTTTTGGGATACACAATCGGGGAATTCATTATTAATGTTACAAGGTCATAGAAATTCCGTTATTTCTGTTGCCATGGCTAATAACCATCCATTAGGTCAAGATTATAATGTTTTCGCCACTGGTAGTGGGGATTGTAAAGCAAGAATATGGAAATATCGTAAAGTGGAAAATGTGAATTAAGACTTGCTATTTATGAAAACTATGACTAACTAACTAACTCTTTTATATATTTTTTGTGTAATAATGTATCATATTATATATCTAAAACAGATTATATTTAATTATAAATATACTAATGCTTTTCAGAGGGGAAAGGCTTTGTTGAGTGAAGTTGTGGGAATATTATATTATATAGAATATTTACATATATTTTATTGCTTATTATCAAATGCAGCTTTCTCCTTCAATACAGCAATGTTAGTATGTAAACCATGTGGATTGGCACCAACAATTCTATCAATGATTTTACCATCTTGAGTGAAGATAAAAGTTGGCATAGCAACAACTTCACAAATTTTAGCAATTTCAGGAGATTCATCAACATCAACTTTATAAAATTTAACATCTGGATTCTCTTCAATAGCTTGTGAAATATGTGGGATCATAGCTTTACATGGACCACACCATGTGGCATAGAAATCAAAGATTGATAAATCAGATGATTTCATTACTTTATTAAATTCAGCAGGGGTGTTTAATTTAATAACTTTTGAATAATGGGATTCAAATCTTCTTCCAACAAGGAAAAGTTTGCTTGGGGTTGATCTTGTGATAGAGTTTCTTATAACAGTTCTGGATAACATATTGCTTGATTGGTTTGTTTGTGCTGGCTTCAAGAATGGGTTCTTACAAGCTCTTATTAATCAATTAATCTTTAAATTCCTTTAAAACAAATTGAAAAAAAGCAATTAAATTGGTTTATAAGTAATCACCAGATATTTTGAATCATAGATTGAACTAAGGTTATTGGCATAAATGAATGTTTTATCCTTGTTATAATGGTCTAGATAAATTATATAATTGATATATACTAAAAGAGATATGATTGGAATCACTGCCTCATCATAACAAACCGTCATTCTGTAAAATAGTCAATTCGTCGTCTTCAGCAATGTAATCTTCAATATTCAGTCCATATTTGGACCAATCGATAGTGGGAGCCATTAAGTTGGATCCCGCTTGCTTTCTTTGAGCATTCTCCTGGGTGAAAATCTCTCTTAATAAAGATGTATTATTAGCTAACAAATCAGTAAATTCTTGATGATTCTTCACTGCGGCTAATTTCTCATATAACAATTGTAATTTACTAGTCACATCATCGTGACGAGACAAGATGTTGTTTAAATGGGTTTCTTGTTGTTTTAAAAGTTGATAATCATTATTCTTCTCCAAATCTTGTTCTTGCAAATTTTGGACCGTATTCACTGAGTCCTCTGGGGTAATCATTCCATTTGAATTCATACACTGTTGTGTCGGGGAGAGTAATGAGTTGGTATCTTGGTTGGAGTTGTGGACTGTTTGTTATATGTTAATGTTTACTCTTTACAATGGCTTCAATCTGTTCAAGTTGTTGCAATTTTGAAAAATCTCCATAATAAAAAAAAAATGAAAATAAAAAAAGATTATCACTAATTTGGATTCTTATTATCCAAACTGGCATCAAACAAAGTAAGATTGAAACAAGCGTTGTTCAACGAGCAAGCTTGGATTGGTGGCTGGTAATTGTTGATATTGTAATAAGGTTCATTGTGTAATTTGCAAATGTAACTCTTACGGGATTTATCATAAATGAACCATTGATCTTGATTATCTTTCTTGCGGATTTGTTGTAATGGTTGTCCATCTGTGATAAATTCAATACCTAGATCTAATCTGTCTGGTTCATCATTTTCAGAATCCTTTCTTGGTGCAAAGGATGACACTTGGAATGGTGGTAAATTTAATAATATGTCTGGAACATCGAATCTTGCAACACCAGGTGAATAAGCTTCACGATTTAAATGTAATGTAGAAATACTTCTATTCATTGAAAGAGTATTGGAACTATTGTACTGTCCTAAAGAAACATGTGGAGATGGAGACCTCATATATGGTGATGATGATGATATAAATGAGGAATTCTTGACAGTTAAATTATCTGTTTTACCAGGTTCCACAGTGGTAGAAACATAAATACAGAATGATTTTAATGAGGAAAGGATTTCATAAATCATTAATTTTAATCTCAAATTTAATGAAATGGCTTCAAATAATTTAAAAATATTACTAATAAAAGAAATTGCATTTTCTCTCGTTCTTCTATCTTGTAAATCGTTAACAATATATTGGAATATTGATGTTTGGTGGATAGTAAAAATCTTCATAATAACACCAATTGAATTCTCTGAATCCTTTAATTCTTGGTTCCCCAATTTACAAAATTTATCAAATATCTTAGGTAATAAATCAAATAATGGACGATGTAAATCCAATGATGTGGATGTGGTTTGACCAATCTTTTTGAAAAGTGAAGTGATCAATTGAATAATAATTAACAAGTAACGCTTATCTACAATTGTCTTGGTAATGTTATCTTCTAAACATCTCTGAAAGAAATGTTCTTCCATGATGTTTACAATCAATTTAATAATCTCACAATCTTCAATAGAGTCAAACAAATTGGAACAAATTTCGTTATACTTCGTACATTCTAAAATATCAAAGATAAACTTCTTCAATTTTTTATTAAATTTAGCATCATTATCGTGTTTCAATTTTTGAATACTATAGTTTGTAAACCCTTGGAAGATCCATAAGCTTGTGAAATCTAAAGAATTGTAAAGGTTAATCATATCCATATTATCATCTTGTTTATCAAGTATTTCCAAATTTCCATCCTCATCTAACTCCATAGGAGCATCATTATCTTCATCTTCGCTTTCGGTCTCTTGGACAGCATCTTCATTATAGAAATAAACATTCTCTCTGCCATAAGACAATAAATCTTTGAAAATTTTTTTTGGAGAGGCAAACATACTTTCTAAAAGAGTAGTTAACATCTTTGATGCGGAAATTAGCATCTTAGAATTAGAACCTAGATCAGCTAATATTTGGATAAATAACGGGTAATATTTTGGTAAATTACTTAAACATGATTCCAGCACTAATTCAAACTTACTTTTCAAATACTCTTCTCTGTGACCTTCAAAAAAGATATAACATTCTGGTGATTCGTATTTCAAATTACATAACTCTAGTACCTTTTCCATACCTAAAATTCTTTTCACTTGATCTAATGTCAATAGTTTATCACAAATTAAATTGACTAATCCATGATTATCAAAATATTTCCGCTTTAAAAAGATCGACATAAATTTACTATAATCTCTGAAATTAGCATTCATTAATAGCAATAAATTACATCTTGCAGTTTTTCTTATCTCCACAACTTTTGCATTGCAATCCGCTGTCATCTTAGATGAAGATACTAATATCTTAATATTTGTTTGGAACATTTCAGTGTAATTTAATATAACATCATCAGGATTACATTCTTTTGGGAGATTCAATGCAATGTATAAGGATTTCACATAACTTTTATTCTTCTCTAGTTTCTCAATCTTTATTTTTTCTTCCTCATAAACATTTTGTAATTCAGTTCTTAAATCGTCATCAATCATAAGTGCCATTGGAAAGTTTTTCATGAAAAACTTCCAAAAGGGCATCAGTGTAATCAAATCATAACTATGTGGATCCCTCTTCTTTAAAACGTTATAGTAAAGGTAAATTAAAGTCTTCGTAAAAAGGATATGATCATTGATAAATTGAGAGAAAATCATTTGATAACGTAAAAGAATGTTAACCAAAGTTTCAATGGTTTCTACATCAACCAGGAATTGATGATATACAACAAATTCGATCCATTTATAAAATAATTGGGTGACGTTCAAATCTAGACAGAAGATCTTGAAAGTGTTGATTAACATTATCTTGTCCACTGATTCAAATTTACCATTGGAGCATAAATAGTTTAAGCACCATTCACCAAGCATGATTTTGCCACTCATTGGTAATTCTACTAAATTCAACTCACTATCATGGTTTAATAATTGAGCTCTTTTGGACTCGACAGATTTTACCAGCTGGTCAAAATTATATCTCTCATAGTAATATGGTTCATATTCCATAACATTTCTCAAAACCATATTGTATTGACTTTTCATTAATGGTGAAATCTTCAAATTGATCAATAATGAAACATGGAAGAATTTATCATTTGAATCATGCAAATACATGATACCAGAACTAATTAATTTTCTAATATATGTTGGGACTTTGATCATACCATAAGTGTTAAGAATATTTAACAGTTGATATAATGAAAATAAATTAACATTCTTAGTAATATTGTATTTGGATAATTTACCAATTTGGAATACTAATGACCAAACGGTATCTTCAATTTCATACTCTGGAAATCCATCCAAAGAATTGATTTGTAATAATAATATCTTAGCCACTAATTGATTAGACTCATAATGAGATCTTCTTGATGGGTGAATGGACCAAAGAATTAATTGTAAAATTTGGGATAGTTGTAATGGATTTTGCTCCACATATTGTGGCCAATCGAAATCTGTCTTGCTGTCATCCAATAATTTCAAGAACTCGGTATCAAGATTAGTTATATTGATGATTTTAGTATGGGGTTGAGTGGACATTGATAAAAAGACAGATTTTATGTCCACCGGAGTGAGTGAATTTAGCTCATCATTAAGCATATCCCATTGGCCATTAGTACCATTATTCTTATTATTGTTATTACCAATTGATGGATCATCAAACGTTAACAAATAATTGTTTTTGAACATATCATTCCTGTAACTAATTAATTCTAATTTCTTTTGAATATCAATTTTGGTATCTGGATTCTTTAATTTATTGATAATTTCATAAAGACATGGCTTGTATAATTCCCAACTGGAAGCTTGGAAAAGAAAAATCTCCAAACACTGTTCTTGAAATAATTTGCATATTAAATCACTTATGATCTTCAATAATGAATCCTTCACTTTGTTGTTTTTCTTGATATCATTAATAATATATTTTTCATCATTAATCATAGATTTACTTCTTGAAATGATATAATATTTGTTTAAAAGACTATCAGCAATCTTTGAAACCAAAAATGAGTTTGTATTACCATCTTCAGCATTCTTATTATTAGTAGTATTAGTATTATTTGTCAATGGACCAGCAATATCATCCCAAAAGATTAATAAAATATGTAATGTTAAAGGTAGGAATTCAAAATTTTCAACTTTAGAGACAAATTCCACAAGCCAATGGAAAAATATTTGTTTATCTAACAAATTTAGACTATAGCAATTACCTAATAATTTCAAAAAATATGATATTTGACATTTCCATCTTTTCAATTTCACTGGATCATTATAATATTGATTCATTTCAAAGATTAATTTTTCCAAAATGTATACGAATGTATCAGTCCAATCTTTATATAAAATATGATGTTCATCGTCTAGATTAGTTGGAAGTGAGTTTCCCGTAGATAAGTTACTATGTGATCTTTGATGAGAATGTGAATGTTTCACTTTTAAAGTTTGAGCTTCGATAGAATAACAACATTTAATCAACCATGTGGCCCTTCTTAATGGGATATGTTTCATATAACATTGTTCAATGACTTGTCTCTTCTTTAACCCATGCGGTATGAATTCTGATGTCTTAGCCAAAGAAGCATAAGGAGAACTTAAATCTTGTAACCATTTTTCTTTCCTATTATCTGTTAATGTTACACGATTTGGTAATTGGAAATCTGGCCCAGCCAGTGGGTTAATAGAGAAAGTGGTATGTTTATTTTGTTGCTTCCTTGGACTTGAATTGGAATGTTGAGTGGAAGATGGGGATGCGCTTGGTGTAGCAGGAATCTTATTAATCTTTTGTTCTCTTACTTGCAACACTTTTGAGAATTGATTTGATAATTGATCAGATAATTTAGGTAATGACGCATGTAGTGATGATCTAGCCGAGATACTTTCAAAATTAACTTTTGACGAGACATAATATCCCTTGGAAACAAAATTCAATAAGATTTGATCTTCTTCTGATTCATGTTTCCAAGGTTTAAAATCTGGATAAATTTCAGATGTTAATTTGTCTTCCTCATTTATGGTATCTGGATCGTTTGTATGTGGCAAATAAGGATTCAATTCCTCTGGGGGAGTCAATAAATACTTCCTGGGGGACATTATTTGTTTTGTTTGGTGGTTGTCAGTAAGAAGGGTAAAATTGGTTGTAAAATAATCGTGAATCTTTAAAAAAAAGTGTAACTAATGTTATTTTTATAATGTTTTTTTATGATTAGATTTAACACAAATATGTAATGTGGGTATAGTATATTCAGTGTGTGTGTTCTTTAAGGTTTAATAGATTGAACCCTTTGTGAGATCGATATTTTTGAAGTTTAACTCATAGGATCATCTTGATACTAAATTTTTGAACCCATTTGAACTTTTCAAAAATTTCAATGTATTACGATATTATTAAGAGATGCTGGCTAATAATGAATTGATGAATATATGGATAATTATATAATGGAATATATATGTGTGTGTGTGTGTGTTTAAATGTGTATAATATTTGTTTAAGATTTTAATAATTTGGCTTCTCTGGCTGGTCCAGTTCTATCCATTGCGGGCCAATTCCCCCAATTTGGCAATCTAAGCACTAAACAAGTAGCATTATCTGCGTCTCTGGATGCAATAGTGGTTATAAATTCAATGACTTCATTGGCTGCAAACTGTGGAGTGGCCACTTTCATACCACGTAAGTTGACTGTGGTAGTGACTAAATCTACACATTCTTGATCAGATAACAAATCTGTGACCCCATCTGTAACCATCATAATAAAACATTCATTTCCACCAAATTGTAATTTAGATACTTCACTATATGGTAAATGTTTTGTATTTCCGACCAGATATGAATAAATATCGGGTTCTGCTGATAGTCCATGCCTCTTTGCGGCAATATCACCAAATGATCTTGTATTTGCATAATTATTTAAGAATCTTGATTGACCAAATGCATCCAAATCAGGTGGATCCATTATATGACCTAATCTTTGTGATTCTCTCTTGTCTGATGGATGATGTGGTTGTGATAAATTATGTGCAGCCCCTTGTGAATCACATATAATAATACGTGAATCTCCAACTTGTGTCACAACAAGTTTTAGTAACCCGGGTGGATCCACAATAAATGATTCATCATTATCCTCCTGAGACTGTGGATTCAATGGTGATATGAAGATTGATGATGCGGTAGATCCACCTTGTAAATTACAACAATGATCAAGATCAAACTGTAAGAAAGTCTCGAATATCTTTAATCTTGTATATTCATTTAACAAAGAATTCTTATCAATTAAATTACCAAATTTATCAAAAAGCATACGACTACCATGCTGTTCAGAATCAAATAAGACTTGTTCTTGTTTTGTATTACAATTCTTGATAAATTTAGTATAAAATTTTTCTCTATTTTCATATAATTTATTCCAATATTCACCACCAATTTCATTAGCATACCGTTGTAATAATGGGAAAAAGGTTTCTTTAGTTGGGTTAATATCTCCAACCAGTTGAAGATGTAATTTACTTGCTAATAAATTAGAACAAGCTTTCCCATCAAACCCATGTCCATCAAATAATGACATATTTAACACAGGTTCTGTTGATGTGGGACCATATATCCCACGTAACATATTTATCGAGAATGTATCATCATTATATAATCTGTTAACTCTTGATGTTGAATGTCCAATTATACCAGGAAACTTTAATAATGGGATCTTTAATTTTGTTGTTGATTTCAAATTATTATAAACAGTTGATTTGAATGGATTGATATGAATGAATGAGTTGGATAATGATTGCATTGATCCCTTGGTTGCCCTCTTTCCCAAGGTTAAATGTAGTACTTTTTTTAATATTATAGTACGTTTAATTGTCCTTTTTCAAAGATTATTGATATTGAAAAATTGTTGATATGGGAAGATGGTAGAGCCGTACTAGGGGGGAGAGGTTGACTTAAAAGTTGGTTTAAAGCTAAGAGGGAGACTGTTGATTGGGACAGTTTGGTGAGTGAAACTATTGGTAACAGGTTATCGATTACAGTAAATTTTGTAACGATTAACCTCTTGCGAATGAAAATAAAAAAAACTGGGTTAATTGAGAGAGTAGGCACTAGCAAGAATATATAGTCATAAGGAGAAGGTTGGTAAGTCCATATTGAAGAAAGGGTTAGGTTCTACATTACAAGCATGTTACAAAATTTAATCCAAGGAAGGTATGTAGAAGTTAAAGTTTTATCTTGCAATTTTGTAGTCTTGTTTACTAGAAATTCTCAAACTTTTTTGATTTGAGAGTTAACAAAACACACTTTGGTCTAAGTGATTACATATAACTTGCTTAACTCTTTAAAACGTTTTCTGTAAGGAACCTTTTCAGAATTATACTTAATATATTTAAGCAAAGCCTGATGAGAGGTTAGGCACTGATAAAAATATCTGGAGTCATATAAGAGGACCTTGATTCAGTGGGATTATCCAGAGATACTTCTCTATCTATTTATTGTCTACTTCGTGCTTAATAGTAGGGTGTTCACTTTGGCTTGTAATCTTATAATTTAAGACAGTTTACATATCATTAGTTGATAGCTTTAATTTGTTTAAATCTTAAATTTTGTCATTTCTTAAAGCACACTGAATTCTGTGAAAGATTCAATATTCAAAAATAGAATTCCTCTATACTTCAAATGAACACTGCCATCACACGAACTACTCTTCAATGAGTTAATGCTAAGACAATATTGCTATACCGTTCTAATTTTAATAAGAAATTAATACTTTATTTTTTTACTATATATCATCTATTCTCTTCCAACAGTACTCTCAGTTCATACTAGATCTCTAACGACTTTATATAGTTCAGATACCCTATCATTAGTTATATTTGTCTTACTTCTACATTTATTACTAACAGCTTACATTGAGGTTACAAAAAGAAAATTATTATCTAATAAAGCAACAAAAGAAAACACAAGAAAGAATGAATCTTTTTCCAGGATTAATTTTGTTTGGTTTAATGTTATCATTTGTACATTCTATTGATATAAAGGATGAAAGCGTCATTGAAAAGAGTTCATTTCCCTTGTATAGTTCCATAACTTTAGGTGTTCAAGGAATATACGCCTATTTTAATCAACAATCCCCTGTCTGGGTTAAAGTCGCTTGGTGGGGTGCATTTGTTGCTGAGGATGGTGGAGTAATCGACTCATTTAAAGCAGTCAAAACAGTATATGACAACTGTAATGGGAAATTCAAGGATCCACTGGGGAGTGACTGTTTAACAGATGCTGCAGATGCCATGAAGTCAGTTTTAATGAATGTTGTTACATTAACTGTGGGCTGGAATGCCCCTGATGCTATTAACAATGTTATGATTTATGGTCATTATAAGAGATCTTTTAAAGGAAGAATCAATTCACACACAAATTTAGTAATAATACTCCTCTTTTTAATTCCGTTCCTGCCTAGTCTACTGTTCATCCTTATGGAAATATTACATATGCCTCGCTAAAAAACAAACGAGGTCCATTCGATATAGGTCAAGTCAGATATTTTGATGGAAATAACAATGCATAGGTTACACTAAATCATATTCAGAATAACGATTCTTGCAGCTTTGTTATAATTCTCTATATATTATATTTTATAAAATGTATTAAAAAGATATATTTAAAAACAAACTTACAAAAAAACATTTAAAATATTAAATAATAAGTAAAAATTAAAATTGAATCATATACAATTAATATTTGACCTGATCAAATGTCATTATCCTCAAATCCAAGATTTCATCTCAAGAGTATTAGAAGAATCTTTAAATTTTGTTATCAACACAAAGATTTTTTTGATAGGAAGAAGCACCGATTACAATATTTAGATAATAACTCAGCTAACTTTAAATAGTTTAATTATTATAGTAATATAATAATAGAAATGTTTTCGTCACCTGTATGAAACATTATCTAAAATGCGTTGTAATTCAACTTAACTAAGATAAAGTATATATATATATAAAGTAGAAGTAGTCAAATTATCATTATACAGAACCAAAAAGTATAAAGAATCTTTCACGTCGAGTATCTGTTCCATAAAATGTTAGTTCTTTTCGGTTTTTGTGATGATGTATTTATTTTAATTTTTTCTTCACCTCATTATTTCATTCATTCTTACAGTATATCTTTTATTTATTGTTTATATTCTTTTTATATTGGCAGTATATAGACTGTCATATTCAGTTGTCCCCGGTTCAATAAAATACTCTTAAAAGCAAACAACACCTTTTCTTCTTATTAAGTTAAACCTCTAACAGTGGTTCACTTAGTTCTATAGGTTCCGTTGAAGATTGGATATATTCTTTCTCATCATTCAGGAAAGAATACCATTTTGATTGTTTGGAAATTGATCCATTAATTATTCTTAAGGCTATATAACATAACAAACACAGTTCCCACAAAAGTGACCAAAGCAATAATGTATAACGCAGTGTTTCTTCTTCATCTGAATTAGAATAAGACATTCCAATTAAAACCAAGGCCACAGCTCCCCAATACCCCCCAATCAAACATATTAATGTGATATTGAACCCTAATAGCTTTAGATAGTAATGAATTCTGTAATACAGCCACGTTGTTGGAATCCTTTCGACTGGCTTAAACACAGGTTTATATCCACGGAAGATGAGAAATGAATTGCTAAGTTTCACCACACATATGAACATGAGACTCCCTAAAGTTGATAGACATAAACCCAAAGCTGCCGTATAATAATCAGTTTTATCTAATAAAAAAGGCAAAAATACAAAAATTACTGTCATAAAGGTTGTAACACCAAGCCAAGTCATCAAATATTCGATATTGGTAATGTCATATAGGAATTCTATAACGTATAAAATCCACATGGTTAAATATTCCCAAACTTTTTCAAGGGTCTGTTTGGGTGAACTGTTAGGAATTTTTGTAAACTTCAAGCCTCTTCCCATCATTTTTGTGTATATTCTAAACTAAAGGAATTACTACCCCATATTTGTTGCTCTCTTAAATATATTACTCAAGTCAAATGGTGACATGGGAAATTTAACTGGTTAATAAAACCATTCAATCAAAAAAAGCAAAGTTATTTCAATTAAGTGAAGAACCAAAATCTTGTAAAATTTTATGTAAATTCACAATAAAGTATTGATGGAAATAAAAGGTTAGCGTATTTTTTAGCCAACCATTTTACAGTGGTATCTAACGGATTCTTTACAAAACAATTTAAAGTAACCTACATATAATACCAATATTAATGAAATTTAACTCAAAGCTTGATTTTTTTAACTAATTATCGGAAAATCATCCATTATGTTTCCACACCTGGTTAAGTTCAATCACAATATGTTTTGTGGGGATACCGTTCTATTTTTCAGCTTCGTTAAGTAACTTTTTAGAGAGATTCTTTTTTTTTTTTTTCCTTTAAGTAGTTACACAATATTATATTTTAATGTATGGATTTTAAATATTGTTTATGTGTAAGTGAATTATCTACTTGATTTGATTTGTTATGTGCTTCCCATTTTGGTTCATCTTTAAACAATCTTTTAGCAATAATGAAATTCTTGTCAGTTAATGTGAATCTATGATAAACACCCGCGGGGACAATCAATAAATCTCCATTTTCGACAAAACATCTCACCCAATCATTTGAATTTGCATCTCTAATGTCGAAATAACCTTCACCATCTACAATATACCTTATTTCTTCATCTTCATGTAAATGTTCTTCATAAAAGACATTTAATTTGTTTAATAATGCAGTTTCATCATCTTGGAAAGTTGATAACGAAATATTTACTTCATCCTGGTTCTTGTAACCACGTTCTTTAGCCAAATTATCTACTTCATCTGGATTGGTGATATGATAATATAATACGCCTAAATCTTGTAATTGTGGTAAAGTTACAGCGACCCCTGAATCATGGGATAATCTGAAATCTTCCTTGTTGTTATTATCGTGAATATATGCTCTAACCATATTTAAAGTCGACAGTGTTATTCGTTTGTTCTTGGTAACACTGATAACAACAACTGCAGATCGTCGATGCTTCTTCTTTCTTCCTTATATAACATTCATTTTGTATGGAGTTTTCTTCACTACGCAGGGGCCACAAAGTGTGGGGCACGGGCGTATCGGCTTTCACTGTTAATTGCTAAATGTTAAGTTACAACACTAAGCAATGATGGGATGAAGTTGGAGTGGTATATATATATTAACTGGATGTTAACTTCTTGGATAGTATCAGTGTCGTGGATTTTAAAATGTTAAAATTGAGATAATATGGAATGAAAAAAAACACTCACAGCAGAACTCTTTGAAACAGACCCATGTCAGTAGCACCAAGTTATCAAAACATGATACTGAGTAGTTGAAAGTGGTTACTGGGAATACTAAAAATTCCTTCAGTATAATAAACCAACAAAATATTTTTTTAAATGCAACTCCGTAGTATGGAAACATGATCTTGTCAAAGAGTAAGCAAAAAACAGCAATTTAAAGTTGTCAATGGAAAGGGAAAGTAGAATAATATTACAATAACCTATCATTTCTTAAGTATTTTAAGTTTTCTCTTATTGTATATTGTTCCTTTATTAATTTATTTATATTTAATTTATTGAAATTACAACTGAAAACCTTAGATACAAAAGAGAACATTAAAATATTTTACTGTTTTTAGTCAAACTTAAACGAATTACTACACAACTAAGCAATTACAAAATCTATGCTAAAATTGTATTAACACCCACTCGGAGTTATTTGGAAACCTCGTGAACTGTATTTACTAAGAAATACACTCTTTTATTGAAATAAAAACACAACACAGAATTTCTTGTTGTTACATGCAGAAAGTAATTAGGATCTATCAGAATATTATTCTATAAATGTAGTGTGTATACAATTGCCATTACAATGAAGGTTAAAGGTTCAGTACATTCAAAGTGTTAATCTTTTTAAATAGAAGCAAAAACAAAAGTTCAAATTGAAACAACCAAACACAAGACATTCCAACAATTAACCATAACCCACCTTTCATCCAACACTAACGCTGCTCATCCTATTAATATTGGGTTTATTCATATATTCTATATTAATATGTGAAGGTTACCCTAATTTCAACGTTACCCTCTTCAACAACCCATTTTTTTATGAAATTTCTAAAATTTGAAATTCATTTGAAATTTGATGTTTAACAACAACAAGAACAAATTGGAAGATATAAGTCAGATACTATCTTCAGGTTATTACACTATCAATCAAGGTATAACATTAGACCACCCCCAGTTAAGCAACCTAGTGAAAACATGTCGTTCTTTGGGTTTGATCCTTCAATGCCGCCAAGCAAGGCGCAACAACATCCTAACAACAAAAGCAATGGTGAAACCTTAGATTTTGAAGATACTTATAAAGGTTATGGTGAATATGATCAAGAAGAAGGTGATTATTTAAATGAAGAAACTTTTGGTGGGAATGTTGAATTTGGTACTGATTTCGATTTCGGTAATGGTCAACAATCTCAACCTCAACAACAACAACCTTTACAAGATCATACTCATAGATCTTATGTTCAAGCTGCATCTTCTGGTGTTCAACCAACTCAATTAGATGCTAATGTCGATTTGAAACCAATGGAATCCTTATGGAGTGGTAATACCAACACCCCATCCCCTGCTGTCGCTGCTGCTGCTCCTCAAGTTCAAATGCAACCACCTCAAGGTCAACATGTTTTATCCATGGAAGAAATTGAAAGACAACAACGCCAAATGCAACAATTTAATGGTGCTCCAGCTCCAGGGAATAATCATAATGGCCAATTTATGCCACCTCAAGGTTTTATGCAAGGTCAATATCCAGGTCAATTTATTCCACAACAATTTCCTAACATGTACCATCATCCAGGTCCATTTTATCAACAAGGTCCAATGGCTGTTCCACCTCCACCACATCATGTTCAACAACAACAAGTCCCACCACCTCAACAAGTTCAACATGTCCAACAACAACAACAATTACCTCCATCCCCTCATGATCAAAATACCCAAATGAATAATTCTCATTTACCATCTCCTATGTTAGATCATGAATTAGGTAAGTCTCCACAACCAATCTTAAGACAATCTCATTCTCCAATGCCACCAACTCCTCAAGAATTGGCGCAACAACCTCAAACTTCTAATCAAGTTCCTCAACAACAACAACAACAACAACAACAACAACGTCAACAACAACCACGTCAACAAATGCCTCAACAAGGTAGAAGAGAACCATTATCTCCAGAAGAACAAAAAAGATTACAAATCCGTCATGCTAAGGTCGAAAAAATCTTAAAACATGCTGGGTTAATGACTCCTCGTGATAAAGATTTCATTACTCGTTATCAATTATCTCAAATTGTTACTGAAGATCCATATAATGAAGATTTCTATTTCCAAGTTTACAAGATTATTCAACGTGGTGGTATCGTTGGAGAATCAAATAAAGGGTTAATTGCTCGTGCTTATTTAGAACATTCTGGTCATAGATTAGGTGGTCGTTATAAACGTGCTGATATTGCTTTACAAAGAATGCAAAGTCAAGTGGAAAAAGCTGTTACTGTTGCCAAGGAAAGACCACAAAAGAAAAATGATGATTCTTTGAATGCAGGTAATGCTACAGGACGTGATGGTGTCTTAGGTAAAGTTTCAACTTCAATGAATAGTAAAGCTCCACGTAGACAATTAACCATTCCATTATCCACTTCTAGAAGTGGATCTACTTTAACTGATGAAGATGGCGAATTACGTAGAAATAGTACTGCTGGTGCTTTACAAGAAGTTACTGAATCTTTAGGTAATGTTGATTTAAACAATAAAACTCGTGCTAGAAGAAGATCGTCTTATGCTTTCACTTCTATTGATCAAAATTCCGTTTTATCTCGTTCTGGTGGTAGAAAATTTGTTTTATCTTTAATTGAAACTGTTTATGAAGAAGTCTTAGAATTAGAAGCTAATTTAAGAAGTGGTAAAGAAATTAATAACAAAGAATTATGGTCAGCTTTACATATTGATGACGAAGTTTATGAAGTTTCACCATTTATCTCAATGTTATCATTTGATAAAGGTGTTAAGATTATGCCAAGAATTTTCAATTTCTTAGATAAAGACCAAAAATTAAAACTTTTACAAACTTTCTTCTCTGAATTATCTCATTTGAATATTATTATTATTAGTTCTTATAAGACCAACCCAACTCCTACTGATTCTCAATTGAAAAAAATTGATTTATTCCAAACTGTTTTCTTAAAGATTATTGTGTCCTTCTTATCCAACAGTTCTAATTTCATTGAAATCATGAGTCTTTTATTACATTTAATTAAAAACAATAATGTTTCTTTTATTTCCACATCTAAGATAGGTTTGAATTTAATTACTGTTTTAATCTCTAGAGCTGCTTTAATTAGACAAGATTCAAATAGAAGTAGTGTCTTATCTACTCCAGAAATTTCTACTTGGAATGAAATTTATGATAAATTGTTTACTGCTTTAGAAAGTAAGATTGCTAATGTTTTCCCACCAAAGGAATATATCGATACAATCATTGATGTTTCTCAACCAAAGCATTCTACTACCCCTGTTTCTCCAGCGACACATTATTATGATCAAGCTTACATATGGCAATTCTTAGCTTCTTTAGCTTTAAGTGGTAAATTAAATCATCAACGTATTATCATTGATGAAGTAAGAGATGAAATCTTCGGTACTATAAACCAAGCAGAAGCATTAAAGGAACAATTACAACAAATTAATACTGATCCAAATAATTCCACAATAAATTCTGATGAAATTATGTACAGACGTGAAAAATTGTATCAAGATTTGAATCTTTTCTTAAATGTCATGGGTTTAGTCTCTCGTGATGGTGAAATTTCTGAGTTGAAATAAGTAATGCCCCCCCCCCACCATATCATATAATATATATTAAATAAATACACTACAAAAATATCCATAAATAAGTTAATCCAAAATTGTATACTTACTAATTTGAAATGGTTTCTTTATTAGGTTTCTCTCTTATAATTTTAAGAAGTGAAAAATGGTGAACATTTCAAAATTGTCATTGATTAAGTAATTAACACTCACTCATTCCATGAAGAAGAGATAAAAGATCCAAACCGGAGAGAGATGACTGAAATTAAGAATAAGTTAGAGTTTGTTGCATATGCAACATACGAATCGTTATTACAAGTAGGTATTGTAACTAAGTTAGTAGCCGATGAAGTTGAGTCTTCAGACAATTTAGTAAGAATTTCCCTTAATTCTTTGACACCTGTGGCAAATAACATTGACATAATTGCTGTAGAAGTAAAGAAGAGTGCTAAAGGTATGGTCACATTAGTTGATCAAAATGATAACACCTTGGCATCTCATACTTTCAATTATGATGATGAGTTGGATATTGGTACTATTGAATTCCCATTAAATTGGGAAGAATATTTAACTGTGCATAAAAATGAGTTTAAGAAGTTAAGTGATACGATAATCAATAAGTTGAATATACACCCCAAACCTACTCCAACACGTAAGCCAGAACCTACCTCTACACAACACAACCAAGAAACGAACCCAGTCCCAGGGACAATCCCAAAAGCTCCAATTTTTATACAAGACAATGATTCCGAACCTACAAGAGGAGTTGATATACCGAAATTTGATGATGAATATGAAATTACTCAACCGTCTAGGTTAGGACCACAACCAGGAATTGGATTTCAACCAGAAGGACCAGGTTATGGAGACCAAGATCTTTTCCCAATGGGACAAAGAAATCCTCTAGGTTCAAATTTAGGTCCATTTGGCCCACAACCTGGTACAAGCAATATACCAGGCACCCCGGGACAAGGTGGGATGATATTTGATCCATTTGGACAAAATAGAGACAAAACTTTGAGAGATGAACAAGATAGACGAGGACCTGGCTGGATGCCTGGTTCTAAATATGATGACCCATTTGGTGGTGTCGGTCGTGGTGGACCAGGTTTTCCAGGTCCAGGCTCAGGATCAGGATCAGGTTTCCCAGGTTCAGGTTCGGGATTTGGGTTTATGTAATGTCGGTTTATCAATATTTAATTTTAATTAATTGGTATAATGGAAATATTTTTTACTGTTGAAAGGGTAACTGCCTCTTTATAAAACTGCAACTCCATAAATTCTTCAAAAACAGTAAATCAAGTATAATTTCCAATTTGGTTCGTGTCTTTAATACATTTGTTTAGTACAAATTAAGTTTTCAAGTTACGAATTATTTTGAAATTTATATTGAAAGAAACGAAGACCACCTTAAGGGTGTATTGAAAGAATTGAAGAAATGATGAATTCAAATCAGGATCAGTAGAAAGATCAACAATTTAAGATTTTCCCTTAATATAATGATAGAATATATTAATTTTAAAATAATTTGTTCTTTGCTTAATTAAAATAGCATTGCTTTTTTTGTATGAACTGCTCATATTGAACAGGATGCAAGGGTTTAAGTTTCTATCTTATATTTATATCCACTGCTATATTTAAAGGGGTATTAAATAATAACCGGTGTGCTTCTTCAACCACCTTTAATGCATATCAGAAGCACATTTCAAACTTCTATGAAAATAATGAGAAGGTATATGAAATATAATATATTATCTAATAGTGAATGCAAACTGAGCCTCGAAAAGGCTTGCAATCATCTAATGAGATGGCCTGAATATGTTGGCGATTTTGTATGTGATATTACCAACACCAGATACCTGGTGATTTGGTTAATTTTCACAATTATTTTGAATCTGATTACGGTTGTTGTGTCTAATTCATTAGGTGAACTTGACAGTAATGATATAATTGGATCTGCATATATAAGTGCCTTCGGAGGTATCACTATAACGTGTTTTAGGAAATTTCAGGAATCAATTTCTATATTCCTAGGGAGGAGTGGAAGAGAGCTACCAGAGCCACACGAAAGGATTCCCAAAACACCACTATACTACAAACTCCATTTTTGTCTGAAACAACTAGGCTTCAATTCTCTGGTAATATGCAGTATGTTGGCCCCTTGTGGATCTATTATCTGGTGTGGCTCAGTTTCAACGTATATGGTTCAATACCACGAATCAGTATTTGCTGGTATAAAGTTACTTTGGACCCTTTTTTGGAAAAGCTTTTTAACATGTTACATTATCTTAAGAATAGTCAAAATAGCAATACCTAAACCGTGGAAATGTTACCATTTCTTGAACGATGAAAGAGAATTTGATCAACCTACAACTGCCTCAGTAGAATCCAATCAATCTGGAAGTGAATCGGCAGAACCGTTGTTAGAGGTTTAAGCTGAAGAAGAAAGAAGAACCTCTATGTTTTTTGAAATAATTTATTTAACCGGGACAATTGAATGTGACAGATTATATACTATCAATATAAAGAATATAAACACGAAATAGATAGAATATATATATAGTAAGAATGAAAGATATATGAACTGGAGAAAAAAAAGCAGTACAAAATAACTGCATCGTAAGTTAAAATTAACATAAATGTAGAAAAAAACAAAATGACCAGACCAATACCAAATGGTTTCATAATCTGCCACTCATAAAACAATTGTATTTATTTATGTCGATGGTATATTCGAAAATTTGAAAGTAACAGTGTCCTTTTTAAACTTGAACCAAGACAAAATAATAGTTACAACATTTAGAACAATAATAAAACAAATTGATGCATTGCAAATTACCCCAGAAATATACATTACTGAGAAAAATGTATTTAGACCTAGAATTATAATAAAATAGAATATCTTAGACGAAAAATTTATTCCAGTGTAACAATATATCAAAAATATTAAATAGATCATCACCCCTCCTAATATTAACAAAAGGAACGCCTTTAGATAAACAGAAGATTTATAACCATTAAAATCAGGGTCATAATCATACTCGTCCTTCATGAAGGTACGAAATGGGTGATTCTGTGGTGTAATATTTACCATAAAATAAACCATAATTTTGGATAGAATAACAAAAGTTGTAAATAACAAAATATCAAAAATAAAATGGTATCTCAAATGAAAAAACCATGCATATGGTGAATAGATGGCTGTTGCAATCAAAATAAAAAGGCAGAACTCATTTACTCCAACATGGTCTTTGAATGTAAAACCCACATACATAAATATGTCATCGTGTGGAGTTTCTGCTTTATAAAAGATTGGCTCCTTTCTTTGCTTAAACCCAATAAAATTTATGAACAATAACACAACCGAAAACACAATTGCGTATCCAGTTAACATTTCAAAAACAAACCTGATCGGATCATAATCGTGTGGTAGCTTACCTGAGTAAACAAAATAAACAATTATGGCAGCAATAGGGAAAAACGATAAGATGGCTGGTTTGGAACTTGCACAAACGAAGCACAAAGAAAGCGAAATCCAACCAAATTTATATAAAAAATCATTCAATGAATTGAATGATATATTAACAGTTGTAATCTGTTTTGATGACTGTTGTGGTAATAATTCCATTGTTGTTAATTTTTATGTTTGTTTGTAATTTTTTATATGTATCTTTTTATTTTTCTTTCAAATGTAGAGTGGAGTACAAACGATTCATTTAATTTTAAATAAGCGCTGAAGCTATTTTTATAATCTTTGAAAATGTATATTAAGACCTATTTCCTAACAAATATACACAAAACAAAGTAAGAAGGGCTCTGAGATATCCATAGCAACGGTTGCATGTCAAATTCAAACAAACATGTAAAAATATATAATCTGATTAAAGAATATTAAAAACCAGGGTATATAATATATAAAACTCAGATAAACAAGAATATAATTTACTTTAAATGAATAAAGAACATACAAACATCACATATTCATTCTATATAGTACTCAAAACAATTAAATGCAACTTTAATGTTATTATTAGGGTAAAATGGTATGTTGTTAGATTCATTTATAACAAAAAAAGAATATATTTACATATGAAATCTTTTGTATCAACATGAAAGTTACCATACTTCTATTAGTGCATTATATCTATTTAATTGGTTATATTACTTTATATATGAAAAGTAATTGCAGTGGTAGAAAGACTAATATGTGCTGTTCATAATACTTTCAATAAAAAATCTGTTAGTTTGTGGATGTAACGTTAGTAGACATATAAACCACCAGTATCACAGCATCATTCTTATACAAATAAGCTTTCAGGTCTGTACCACTCACTCCGACCACTACGGTTTGGTCTTCTTCAATAGGCAATACACTAAACTCTTTCACATCTGTTATTCTATCTTTACCTATCCCACTATACGATATAATATTATCATTAATATCAAATGTGATGGTCCCCACATTGCTATTCAAATTACTGTTGCTCATTCTGATAGGTCTCTACTGTGATTGTGTTATAATGTTTCACTTGTTTATGGTCGAATTGTGTGATAGAAGTTGTTATTTAATCAACATTTTCAATTTTTAAAGGACATTTAAAACAATCTTTGAAAACAATGCAAGAAACGTCAAGATAAGAGGTTGTTCAATTGCCTGTCTTAGGACATATACTGGATAAGGATCTATACAATTTAAGAATAAGACAAGAATAATATAGACTCAAGTTTTTTTTTTTGTAAGGAATAATGGACTGGTCCAATTTGAAATTAGAAGATTTCTTAGGATTCATTTATGTATCTGCATGGTCTATTTCAATGTATTCTCCATTATGGGAGAACATTAAATGTAAATCTGCTAGAGGGATATCAATGGATTTTGCCATATTAAACACAATGGGCTATTTTTATTTATTACTTTCAATATATCTACAAATTTTCCATTGGATACCGTATGATTCTAGTGTCGAAGCCAAGATGGTAGATTCCAATGGGATGGTGGTTAATATGGAAGCTAACAATTTAGATTCCCCAAAATTGACCATGTTTGATTTGTTTTATTGTTTCCATGGTGAAATTATGAATTTAATCACTTTATCACAATTGTTTTGGGGTAAGACATTATGGAAGTTTCCAGACGATAGATATAGAAGAATGAAATCGTTGTATTACAAGATTTTCCTCATTTCATTGTCAATATTCTTTTTATTAACTATTCAATTCTGTCATAGTAACTGGATTACAGGTGGTTGGAATAATGAAAGAACTTTACAATATTGTAATAAATTGTTTGTATTAAAGATCTCAATGTCATTAATTAAATATATCCCACAGGTCAAACATAATATGGATAGACAAACTGTGAAGGGGTTCTCCATCCCTGGTGTAATGCTAGATATCACTGGTGGTATCTGTTCTGTATTACAATTATTATTACAATTAAGTCGCGAAAATGGGTTCAGTTGGATGTTAATCGTTTTAAATTTTGGTAAAATTGGGTTATCTTTAGTGACCATGACATTTTGTTCTGTGTTTATTGTGCAATGGTACATTTATGGTAATGAATAGTTACGGTATATTCTCGTTCCCCTTTTCTCTTCTTCCTCCTGTTCTTAACTTCTATATATAATATACTTCCTAGATAAAATCTACATATATGTATTCTTAATAAATGTCTCTAACAATCTAGTCATAGTTGAATTATTTGTTCATCTTTCTTTCTTGCTTCTTCCTTAGATAATGTTCCTTGAAGACATTAACGTCAATCGTTGAATCTCAAATCTCAAATCTCAAATCTCAAAAGTTGCAACGTTTCATATACACTTTTATCCTTCAACTAACAATACAGATGAGAAGAACCCTCAAAAGTAAAAGACCCACTAAAAACGATTAACGATTACTAGTGCATATACAGTGGGAAACAAATTTTTATAATAGTCAATTACCCAAGATTCTGTATAATAATATATTACTCAATTCAAAAAGATTTTCCTTTAAAGAAGAAAGATAACCAATTGTTATTGTAAATCAGTTTATTAAGCATAACTCCCAATTTGCATATACTCTACCACTAAACTATTACAAACTCACAATGCAATCTGGTGAACACCACGATTACTTTTCATATAAGAGTTCACCAACAAAGAGTCATGATAGTATAAGTAGACACGGCTCAATTAAGTCGCGAAAATATTCACATGATACATATGTGGCCAATAGTCCACTTTCGGCAACTCCAGATAGAAGACGATCTACTTCTGCATATTCAGATGCTTCCAGTCCCGGATTCTCACCGTCTACTAATGATTTGAATATTGAATCTCAATTTAATAGTACAAATAATACTACTAGAATCGGTAGCAGTAATCTGTCTTCCAATAATAATGTTCAAGGAACAATTGCAGGTTCAAGTAACACAATGAGACCGCCACCAGTTTTGAAAACTGGGTCAAAATCACAACAGCAATTCCATCATCCATATCATTCACCAATATCTAGTGCATCTTCAACAAATTCAAGTAGAAGACCTTCTGCAGGAAACATAATAACCACGTTACCTGCATTAACACAATTCCCCTCACAACATCATTTACCTACTGTAAAGAAAGTTAGATCTAAATCATCATCCAGAGATGATAGTAAGAGACCATCATTGGGAAATAATGATTCTACTTCAAAAGTGTCTACTCCAACATTAATAATATCACCAGATATGCCTAATCCAACCACTTTTACCAAGAGGAAAACATTCGATGGATCTATCTCCACATCAAGTCATACTTCTGCATCTTTCACTCCAGGTCCCTCCACACCAGGAAATATCAACCATAGTAATATACATATGAATTCTCCATCAATGAAACCGTCCATTATGCAAAACGATTCGCTAACGTCAATCATATCAAGTAATACACGTTCGGGGTCATATCCATCAACATTATCTTCAAGTAATCTAAGAGCTTATAAGAAACAATACATTTTAAATGAACAATTATATTTGGATAAATTAAAGAATACCATGCCTGACGATGATTATTATACAAGAAGAATTGTGCCAACAGCTCCATTAGATGATGATGACGATGAGGATTTTGAAGGTTCTCTTGAAGATGAGGATATCGATTCTGAGTTTAAAAAGAATGATCCTCACGTTAAGATGGATATTCCACAAAATGATAATATTGATACTGACAACAATTATAGTAATAATAACATAAATCCATTTTTTGAATTCGGTATTAATGCTGACACGACAAACAACACATTGAGTAGTAACATATTCTCGATGAATGGTAATTTCTTAAGAAGACAATTGGAATGGTTAAGAGAAAAACATTCTGAAGACAGTTCAACCGAGACAAGTGAAGAAGAGGAGAATGAAACAGATCTTGAAAATTTGCGAACATTTTTCAAGGAAATGGATACGGATGGTGTCATGGATTTAAATCTTCTTTCAGATGTTCCAACTATATCAGATAGACTCGTTTGGCAAACTATCCTATCCAATGTTTTACATGGTGATATTGTGAAGAATGAAAAGACTAGAATAGCCAAACAAGTTAAGAGTCCAACTTTCACCAAACAATATTCTGAAGATATTTGGTTAGATTTAAAATGTTGGATGACAGGGAAACCAAAAGATAATTTAATAAAATTATTAGCTGCTTTGAGAAAATCATCAGATTCTGTATTTGATGAAGTATTGAACTTCACTATTCCAGAGGATATATTAAACGAACCAAAGGAAATTGAGGTATATTTGATCGATCTTATGGATAAATATTATAAGACTATTAATTTTTGGCCTAATATGAAAAGTTTATACAAAGATAAACCAATTGTTAGATCACCAATATTTATTAAACGAATTGATACAATTAATGGTTGGTTGAATATACGTTCTAATTTTGAAGCCAAAATTAACGTTTTAAAGAAATGGATTGGTAATGAAAGCATGGATGTTTCAAAAATTATCCCAACACAATCTACTGAAGATTTGAATAGTAAGAATCCCCACAACACACTGGCTGAGCAATTGATTAAAGAAAAGGATATTGAACAAATGTTTCAAAAGAAGATTTTTTTCCCAATGGCTCCATGGATTCTAAAGACTAAACTACTTTACTTAAATTCCGGGGATATTATGGAAGATTTGAAATTAAAATTCCCAAACGATCAAATTGCTTTAATTATGTTATTCCCTATGGAATTGATTGAAAACATTATTGTTATTAGATTAAATTATGCTCAAAAATTGAAGAATCCAACAATGATGATGGTGGATCAAATGATTGATGATTTTACATCTTATATCAGATTGGCGACTCAGTTGAAATGTGCTTTCATACAGTTTTGCCATGATTGGCCATTTGAAATTAAGTTAGATGAAAGTTTTGATACGACTGTACTAGAAGCTATTGCATATTTATTCACTTTATTACATTTAAAGATACTAGAAACCACAAAAACTTCTTTCACCATGTTTGAAGAATCTGATCTTTTGTTAAAGTTTTGGGAAGAATTGAAAAATGTTGGTCAATACATTAGTAATGCGGGGATCTTAGTTTGCAATGAATTCAGCAGGTTAGTTTTGAGAATTTTACACAGACTTCATACTTTCCTTTTACAACAACAAAACTCACCACCAACTTTCAAGACATCACATGAAGCAGAGAAATGGCTAATTGATATATTTGAAAACTTAGGTTCTATGAAGAAAAAAATAAATCGTTTCACTAACGTTTTGATGAAAGCTTTCCAAAATTGTGTTAGGTACAAAATTGAACGCCACTCTGATTTAATCGAACACCTTGAAAATACAGGCCATTTCTTATTATACTCAGGTGGTGAAATTGAAGAAAATGGTATTTACATTATTGGTAGTCCAGAATTACTTGGTTGCACAGATACTGATTTAATAGATATTTTAAATCACAAAGATATCGGTAGCGATTTAATTCCAGAATTAGAAATTAAAAACAGTTTATCATTGTACAATGCTACAAGCAGTAATATTGATCCAAACACTCTTATCACTGAAGGTATGAATCCGGATGGTAATTATTTTTTCTACAAGAATGATAACCATATGACAACACCCAAATTAAGAAAGAAAAGTCATACTGACTTATTAAGAACTCCAAAGGCTCCAACTTATGAAAATTATGATGATTCTCAGCAAGAAATGTTAAGGTTAGAGATGAAATTGCAATCGTTGGGTTATATATTAATTATTTGTCCAAAGAAACCTATGTTTTGGGGTGGCGATATCTACGATATTACTGACAAAAAGCTAATTACTATGGAGAAATTGTTACCAAACCTTCATCCAGGAACATTAACATTAATGAATCAAGGTTCAAGTTACGCACTGGAATATCAAAGTGATAAATTTGATTCTTTAACCTCAGTTGCATTTATTGAAAAATGTTGTTCTTATGAAGCTATTGAAAATAATTTACAGAGAATAAACAAATCATATTTCAGATTAACTTATGCCATGTTGAATGATTATGATAAAGTGTTGAACCACTTCCAAGGCGCATGTCCACAAAATGATTTAATGAACAGTATTTTCTTATTTGGTCGTGATTTTGCATCCAATTTCTTAAGAAACAATGTTGCAAACTACGAAAAGAAATCCGCAATTATATTTTTAATGATTAATTTCAGTATTGGATGGTTGTCATTTTTAGTTGAAGATTGTGACCCAACAGATTTAAGAACATTCAGATGGTGTGTTCCAGCCATGGAATTTGCTATGAAAGTTGTCAACGGTTGGAATATATTATCCTTAAACCCTAAGCAGTTTACCAGATTAAAGAATAAAATGAGTTTGTGTATGTCATTAATGATTTCTCATTTTGATGTTATGGGTGCCAGATCTGCAGATGCTGAGACAAACATCCAACAATTGAGATTAAACAATATGGATAACGAAAGTAAAGTAGAAGACGATGATGAGATATTATCTATCAATTCTCAGATGAGATTGAAATCTATTCACAAGATGGAACAAACTTATGAAAAGACAGGTCATAGAGTCGGTAAAGTGTTGGATGCTACAGAAAAGGCAAACAAATATTTATTATCATTAGCCTCATCACTATCTAATGTTCAAATCAGATGGCAAAAGAGAAAATTTGTTGGTGGTGGTACTTTTGGTAGTGTTTACTCCGCCATTAATTTAGACACAGGTGAAATTCTTGCTGTTAAAGAAATTAAGATTCAAGATACAAAAGCTATGGAAAAGATTTTCCCTTCGATTAAAGAAGAAATGAATGTCTTGGAAATGTTAAGCCATCCTAACATTGTTCAATATTATGGTGTTGAAGTGCATCGTGAAAAGGTTAACATTTTCATGGAATATTGTGAAGGTGGTTCATTAGCAAGTTTATTAGAACATGGTAGAATTGAAGATGAAATGGTGACCCAAGTTTATTCGTTAGAATTATTAGAAGGGTTAGCATACTTACATCAATCTGGTGTGGTTCATAGAGATATCAAACCTGAAAATATTTTATTAGATTACAATGGTGTCATTAAATATGTTGATTTCGGTGCTGCAAAGAAGATTGCCAGAAATGGTACTAGACTATCCCATTTAAGTCGTGAAATTACCCATGAGATGGATGATTCAGAACACATAGATAGTGGTTCGGATAAGAGTGATAGAAGTATTCAAGGAATGATTGGGACACCAATGTATATGGCTCCCGAAGCTATTACTGGATCTAAGAATAAAGGAAAATTTGGTGCAGATGATGTTTGGTCCTTGGGTTGTGTCATCCTTGAGATGATCACTGGGAGAAGGCCATGGTCTAATTTAGATAATGAATGGGCTGTAATGTATCATGTTGCCGCTGGTCATATTCCACAATTACCTGCCAAGGATGAAGTATCAGAAAAGGGGAAGTTATTCTTGGAGAGAACGTTGATTCAAAATCCAAATAAGAGGGCTACTGCTTTGGAATTACTAGTTGATCCATGGATAGTGGAAATCAGAGAAATTGCATTTGGCCCTTCAGAGGAAACAGAGGGTACTGCCTAGCTTCATAAATCCTTACAGTATTAGGTTGAATTTATATGTAAAAACAATCAATTTATATAGACTATTTGAATTTAATTTGAATGACAACTTGTGATTTTACTAATACAGGAAGAGCATCACATACATACACTTTGAAATGTTCTGCTTTATAGATCTTTGTATAACCTTAATATTTCAGAATGGTAGAAGTCACATGCTTTTTTTGAAAATTTTCAAAAAGCGATGCCCTCAGAAACTTTTAATATTGAAAAGAGATGAGATGCGATGAGTATTGATACAACTTAAAGGTTTTCTGGAAAGGTTGCTACTTGGTCAATTGGGTCTTTAAACAAAGCAAATTCCCACACAAACATGTCTACTTTAATTCCACCTCCATCTAAGAAACAAAAAAGACTGGCTCAAGAGGTCAGAGAAGTGAACCTTCTACCAGAAAATTTACCAAATGTGTCTATTAAATTACAAGCTTTAGATTCTGGGGAAACCGTTGGTGGTGGTCTTAGAGTTCCAGCCGGTATCACTGACAAACAATTGGAAGAATTATTAAACCAATTGAATGGTAATGCTGACGATCCAATTCCATATACTTTCAGTTGTAACATTCCAGGGAAGACAAGTAGAGATCCACAACAAACTATTGATATCACTGAAAATTTATATAAATCCGTTTTAAAACCAGGTTACCATAGTACCGAAGATACCATTACATTAATTTTCACTCCAAGAGCTGTCTTCAAAGTTAGACCAGTGACCAGAAGTGCCTCTGCTATTGCTGGTCATGGATCCACCATCTTATGTTCAGCTTTTGCACCAAATTCAAGTTCCAGGATGGTCACTGGTGCTGGTGATAACACTGCTCGTTTATGGGATTGTGATACTCAAACCACTATGGCTACTTTAGTTGGTCATCATAATTGGGTTCTTTGTGTTGCATGGTCTCCAGATGCTGAACTTATTGCTACTGGATCCATGGATAATACTATTAGATTATGGGAAGGTGCTAAAGGTAAACCATTAGGTGGTGGTAATGGCGAATCTTCAGTGTTAAGAGGTCATTCTAAGTGGATCACTTCTTTAGCTTGGGAACCATTGCATTTGGTTAAAGCCGGTGACAAACCAAGATTAGCTTCTGCATCTAAGGATGGTACTGTTAGGATCTGGGATACTACTAGAAGAGTTTGTCTTTATACTTTAAGTGGTCATACTAATTCTGTTTCTTGTGTGAAATGGGGTGGTCAAGGTATGTTATACACTGGTTCTCATGATAAGACTGTTAGAGTTTGGGATATGAAAGCTGGTGGTAAATGTATTAATATCTTGAAAAACCATGCTCATTGGGTGAATCATTTATCTTTGTCTACAGATTACGCTTTAAGAGTGGGTCCATTCGATCATACTGGTGTTAAACCTGCTACTCCAGAAGAAGCTAGAGAAAAGGCTTTAAAGAACTACGAAAAAGTTGTTAAGAAAAATGGTACTGTAGAAGAGTTAATGGTCACTGCTAGTGATGATTTCACCATGTTCTTATGGAATCCATTAAAATCCACAAAACCATTAGCTAGAATGACTGGTCATCAAAAATTAGTCAACCATGTTGCATTTAGTCCAGATGGTAGATACATTGTTTCTGCCTCTTTTGATAATTCTATTAAATTATGGGATGGTAGAGATGGCAAATTTATTGCTACCTTCAGAGGTCATGTTGCTAGTGTTTATCAAGTCGCGTGGTCTTCTGATTGTAGATTATTAGTCTCTTGTTCTAAGGATACCACTTTAAAAGTCTGGGATGTTAGAACCAGAAAATTATCTGTCGATCTTCCGGGTCATAAGGATGAAGTTTATACTGTTGATTGGAGTGTAGATGGTAAGAGAGTCTGTAGTGGTGGTAAAGATAAGATGGTTAGATTGTGGACTCATTAATCGGTTCTGTTACCACTTGTTCATAAAGAATATTATATTCCATTTTGTATATTAGAAGTATATATATATATATAGACAACGAAATCTTTATATTTGCAAGAATCCTTTTATGTGTTTTCATATCTGTTAAACAAGCTTCTTATTTATAGTGTAATTAGCTATATGTTAAGAAGCTCTTATTTCAATTTTTCAATTTCTTGTATTTTGAAAACAGAAGAATCCTTAATGCTTAAGATTCTTTTAATAAAGAACCACGGAAGAGAGAAAACAAAACCAAGTAAGAACTTTAGTAGTATAATAGAAGGATGTCCATGACTAGAAGAGTGTTAAATAGTAGATCCATTTTGAGACTAGGTGGAGTTCGTTTCCATTCTCACACAACAGCAACAGAAACTAACATCTCCCTATCAAATGCTTTATTCCCTAAATTAGCTGATATCAAACAAGAGGATATGATTCCACTAGAGAGTTCTGTTACCACTCGAGGTAAATATTTTGTGGAAAGAAGTGAGACTGGTAATTTACCTGTGTACACTGATTATTTGGGTGGTGGTAACAAAGTTGTCACTGAAATTAAGAAGATACGAGGTGATCCAGTACAATTGAAATTAGATTTACAAAAAAGATTACCCTTTATTGATCCAAAGGATTGGAGAGTTGTAGCTGCATCTAATAAGATTGTGATTAAAGGTAATTACTGTTCTCCAATTAAGAAATTGTTAAGCAAAACCTTTTAAACTATAACAGGAATTTAATATATTCTTTCGATAATCATTAATAAAAGACTTGTATATAAATGTATAAATTATATGATATCTAGAGTAAACTACTAATAATATTATTAAATAGCAATCAATTATTCTTCTATGCAATTTATCAATTTGATGATACAGCAGTTGGAAATGTAATAATTGGCCCATACTCTGTACAAAAACCAAACCAATTTCTTCCAATACACGAAGAGGTTATCGTTCGCTTAGTTGTTGATATGATTGTACTCTCGGAACCTGAACTGATAGTAGATGAGTTCTTAGTGTTTCTCTTTTTCTTATCTTTTGTTGGTTCATGAATATCTTTAACGAAATTCCAATTATAACAATCCACACAAGGTTCAGGATCAATACATTTAGCAGGTAAATCATATTGAGTAAGTATATCATCAATTACTGTGTGAATTCTATGATGTAACATATTGACATACCACCCTTTATCTTTAACCACGTCGTAAACACAAACTTTCCCTGTATGGCATGCTGTCTCCATAGCATAACCTGCAATGGAACAAGTAGAACTAGCGCCATTACAAGTACCCATAAAAATAGGATCTGCAGTATGGCCAATATGCCAAACACCTTCTAAATAATCAGGTAAACCGGGTGGGAATGGTAAATGTAATCTTTCAGAGGCTAACTGTTCTCCGGGACTTTCAAATGTAACAGCAGGTATACCAAAGGTTCTCCCTACTAAACTGGCCAATGCACCTCCCAATGAATGACCTGTCAACCACATAGTAGCATTAGGATAATCAAGTTCTACTTGTTGGAATATATTCAATGCGATTTTATAATATCTATCATTTCTTCTCAATTCCTTTTCTAAGCAAGTTTCATCACATGTATTAGATTTAATAAAACAATTACATGCAGTGGTCCAAAGATAACTTACCCTTGCACAACAACATGAAAATAAAATGTTATCATTCAATTTATCATTAGCTGTGGTCTCATCAATCCCGGATCCAGGTAGCCCTTGTGCACTAGTCCCCTTCAAAGATAAGACAACAATATTCTCCACATCATTGTAAAAGACATGCCCTCTGATACCATCCCCATTCCAACCTATCCCAGGTGAGGCAGAATGATTCCATGGGAGTGTAACATTTCTCCAATCACCTGTGTGGGGGATTTTAACATATGCATTTGAGGACATTAACGCTAAAGCGATTACAGTCTCTTTATCAGTAATATTTGGTGCGATGACATCCTCATCGTCAAACCATTGTAGGAGGGACTCTGGTACAGGTGTTGAATATTCTTGATCCATGTTTAATTGTGATAAGACAAAATTAGGGTCGAGTCTTTTCATTAATATCTTTGATGTTTTCATTTTAAAAGAATAATCAAAAGGGTTTTCAGTTTGGTATTTGGGATTATGTGGCCAATCTGGTTCATCTTCTGGTAAGTTATGGGTCTGTTGTTTATATGTTTGAAACATATTTCCTGCATCTTCTATAAATTGTGGTGACACATCTAACTTCTGGTACATTTTATAATTTTCACCAACCCCATGTCGATGTATTTGTCTTAACTTAAATTCACCTTCCACATTTGGAGGTTGTATAGTTGGGCTATCAGTGAAATATAACTTTGTTTGAAAAAGATCCTGCCGTATTATCCAGTATACCATGAGAATTAATAATAGTGGCGTTAAAAGTATGAGGAAATTCCTCTTCTTCTTGCTTGTTTCTTTAAGTATATGGTTTTCATTATACTTCTTGCTATCAAACATCATTTAAAGACGTTATTTTGTGTTGTTTGTGCTCTACAGGGAACGTTATTTGACATAATTGTATTGTGAACCTTTATAATCTCAACAGTTAATTATTTGCAAATTGGGTCTTCTTTTAAAAAATTAAAAAATAAATACAGAATTTGAATATTTTATTCATCATCATCCTGAAAGTCAATATTAAACACAAGCAAAACTAAGACATTCAAATAGACAAACACATCAAAGTATCAATTGTTTGTTGTTATTGATAATTATACTTTGCAATATCGTTTTTGTTAAATCTAATTTTGTTTCAATTGTTTCATTCATTAAAAGTACTGTTTTGAAAGAAATAAGTTTAAGGAACACGAAATCAAAAAGTGAAGAAACAAATTTGCATATCGCTTTCAATTGAACTCATAAATAATTATTAAATTTATTCAGCAAGATAGTTTACTCTCAAAGATATGAAATACTTAGCCTCTGAATACAACGTTGGGTATCCTTTACACGGTGCCAAATTTTTAAATGATTCAATTTTACTAGTTACTGGTGGTGGTGGTCAACTTAATACTGATATTCCAAACAAATTGACTGCCTTGAAAGTTGATTTCAACAAGAAAAAAGTTATCAAAAGGTTTAGAGAAATTACATTAGACTCTACTGATGATTGTCCAACTACATTGGATGCTGCTGTGGTTCATGGTCAAGGTCCATTGAGTAATGTCATATTAATGGGCTGCAATGAAACTACAAGTGGGCCTACAGGAAGTCCAAATCATCATTTAAGAAAGTTCACATATGAGAATAATCATTTAAAATTCATTGCTAGTGCAGATTTTAATAGATCAAATGATCCTTCTGAATATAACAAACTAACTTCATTATCATCTGATGGTTCTGTCGCTGCTATTGCATCTTCTAAATTACCAACTGTCATCAGAATCATCGATCCATTGAAAATGGAAGAAAAATATGAAATTGAAACTGGTAATGAAGTTAAAGACTTAAATTTTTCTCCAGATGGGAAAGTGATTTCTTATATAACCGAAACTACCTTAGAAGTTATTTCTATTGTTACTGGTAGATTTATCATTAGAAAGACCGATTTCAACAAACAAATCAGTTTATCAAAGGTTCGTTTCTTAACTAACGATGTTGTCGCTATTGCTGGTGTTGTAAACAATAAGTCAAGAGATCTTACCATCTCCACTATTAACATTAAGACAAAGAATACTAAAGTAATCCTTTCTAAAGCCATTAGCTCCAGTTACGCTGGTATTACTGCCATGGATGCCTCTAAGGATGGTCAATTGATTTCATTAGCTACAAATGAAAATTCTTTGTTGATTATTAAGAGTAAAGACTTAAGTGTTACTAGAAGCTTCAAGAAAGTTCATCAAGGTGATATTACCAAGGTTGTTTTTTCACCAAATTCTGAATACATTGCCAGTGTATCAACTGCTGATACTATTCATGTCGTTAAATTACCACCTGGATTAGCTGAATCTACTTCTTTCTTCCATAAATTATTCAAATTATTGATTAACATTTTATTGACTTTAGGTGTCATTGGTGTTGCATATGTCGCTTATTATTTCGATTTACACACTAAATCATATCATTACATCAATGACAAATATTTAACCAAGAGAGATACTTCTCAATATTTTCAAATGAATGACGGTGCTATTGAGACCTCGACTGAAATTCTTGATGATATTGTTAGTGTTCACACTTTGACTCGTGATGTAAATACTGAATCTGAAATTGATACCAAAGAATTATTTAGCAGTAGCTCTGCTATTACCGCATTAACCAATGTTGAAACATTATCTACAGCTTCTCTGATTGAAGAAATTAAAACAATATCCATTTATGAAGAATCACTTTCCTCTACTTTAATTGATATCTCTTCTTCAATCAAATCTGAAATTATATCAACTGTCGATGAAGTATCATCTCCCACTTTTTCAGTTATCGAAGTCGCATCTTCTATTTCTTCCATTGTTGAAACTGTTTCTTCTGATTCTCCAGATATCGTAGCCACTCCATCTGCTTCTTCAGATGTGGAAATTACAAGCTCTGTTACTTACTCCGCAACTTCGTCGGATGTTCAAACCAGTATCGACACAGCCTCTAATGAAGTAATTTCTTCTGAAACCACCACTTCTGAATTTGTTACTACAGAATCCACTTCTACTGAATCTGTTTCTATTCAAGCCACTTCTACTGACATTACAGCTACATCCTCTATTACCTCTTCAGCTTCATCTTTGATCAGTTGTTCTGCTACTTCATCTGTTACTTCTTCAGATGTTTCAAAGAGTATTTCTGTACTTTCTCTTACTGTTGCTTCAAATGAGACTGATGGTTCTAAATTAACCAAGTCGACTCAACAATCTATTGAAGAATCCAACATTATAGAATCCACTGCTATAGAATCCAGTTTATCTGCTACTTCCTCTCCAAAGATATCTGTTGTTAAGAGTTCCTCTGAAAATGGATTGTCGTCATTAGATGGAATTTTATCTGTTTCAAGCCAACAAGAGGAATCTTCCAAAACCTCTATTGAAACAGCAAAATCTATTATTAATGAATCAGATGGTCAAAGTAAATCACAAATCACCGATACCACAAAGTTATCAGAAACCATTCAAACTGATGTGAAAATTACAACCCCAATTTTAGAAAGGAGAGGAAATTATAAAGCCGAACAAACAAAAGGTCCTGCCAAACGTATAATTACTGTTGATGGTGTTGTTTATGAAGTTGTTGCTGTCAGTTCTGCCTCTACCAAATCTAGTTCAGAACTTACCGTTTCAACTTCAACTCTTAATGTATCTCATTCATCCAATGTATCTGATGATTCGACTTCTTCAAAAACTTCAGTTAAATCAGTTAAAACCTCCATTGAGTCCAATGCTACAATTTTAGAATCTAGCACAACTTTGGTGCTTGATAGTAAAACGACGATCGAAGACGCCACATCTACTATCAGTTCTACTAAGTTGCTATCTTCTACTCTATCAACTGTATCTGATGTTATCAAACCATTATTTAGTACAGTTGTAGCAGAGGAATCTGTGACAGTTTTATCTTCTTTTGATAATGAAGAACCAGGCACTGTTAGCTCCTCCATCGTTTCTTCTGAGAAATCTACTTTAGGAAACGAAAATTCAACTGATGTGAAGCATCGTCATATAGGTCCTCTTTCCTTAGCTTCCGTGAATGGAACTATAATTGCCACCCCTACTATAACTGATGAAACTACACCAATTATATCAAAATCATACGAATCAATCTTTTCAACTATCTCAGATAAAAATATATCTGAAACAAAAGCTGCTGGACTAACTAACACTCTTACAAAATCACCTGTACATGTTCAAGTTGAAGAAACTGCTGTTTCAACAAAGCTTGCTGAATTTGCTGGGTTTGAAATCAGTGATAACAATGTCACTGAGACGTCAATGATACGCAGCGCTACTAATTTTGAGAATGTTACTAGTATTGATTCCACTGATTATGAAGTTTCTCATGAAGAGACCCAAACAATTGATGAAACTTCTTCGACGTCATTTTTGATTGCCGCTATTGAGACAACAGAACCTAAATATGCATCTAGTCTACCAAGTGAAATAGAGGCTCCATCTTCTGTGACTCTATCTTCAGTTCGTGAGAAAATCCTATCTTCGATTGTCCTGATCAAAGAAACTGAAATTTCATCCAGATCTGCCAAAAAACCTTCTGAAACGGAAAGGGAGGAAGAAGGTAGTACAAGCTTAAGTGTTCATTCGTCCCATGTTCATAAATCTACAAGTATTATAGAGGTTGAAACTCCTATTTTAACTACTATTCAAGTTCCAACTACTTCTGCGACAGAAACTGTTGCAGATATTAAACATGATGAATTATGAAGAAATAATAAATAACTCTTTCTGTTCATTCTTTGTTGTAAAAATAATTTGAAAATTTATCAGGACCTTTACCTCTGCTGTTCTTCCTTATTCAAGGATGATCTTATCTGATTTATTTTATCCAAAAACACTAATATATATTTACATAACTTAAACTTTTGAGCTTTCTTTGTTCCTAAATAAAACTTTTTCATTATTAACTATACATAATAAGACTCTTGAGAAAAGAAGATTTCCATATTTTAATATTATAGGACTTTAACAGACCATAGAACCTTGAATGAAGTAATGTTAGATCAAAAACTATGGAACCCAAATCACCAAATTCTACCACCCGGCGTCGTTAAAACTTGTGGAAGGGTGGAATGTACACTTAGAGACATTACTATAAACTTACCTCCTTTTCAAAAGGTGCCAATATTTTCAAGATGGCATTTAGATTTTGCTGATCCTTTTCCTATAGATGGTATTAATCAATATTTCATTATAGCTGCTGAATACGTCTCCAATCTGGTAATGGCTTACCCCTGTCCAAGTAAAAATGCCGAAACGGTATTAGAGGCGATGTACTCAGTGATACAAACTTTTGGTCGCCTATCTACTTTTGTAAGTGATAATGGCGCTGTTTTTAGAAGTAGAGTCATTGAAAGGTTTACGCAGATTTCTAGAATTGAATTTAGATAATCTGCTGCTTACAATCCAAGAGCAAACGGGGAGGTTGAAAGATCGGTAAAGATGGTGAAAGAGGTTTTGAAGACTATAGCACACAGAATGGAAGATCAGGTTAGTATGATACACTATGCCGTCGACTATGTGAATGCAACCAACCTTATGTATGGTTATTCACCAAGAAAAATAGCATTCGGTATTAAAACTAAAGCCATGAAATGTCACATATGTGATTCCTCTAGCTCATCTAAAAGATCGCATTTTTTACCCTTAAATCATCCCTAAGAAGTTCAGAGAATAAGCCTAAGATTCCTAATCTTAACTCAAATTATAATAGCTAGACTTATTAGGTTTAGAAGTATTTTCTTCTGCTCCATATTGCAAATAAGTATGTATAGGATTTTAATTCCATTTAATTTGTTCCTTCTTTCATTCTTTCATTTTCTCGGACTTTCAGTTGTTTTCCATTGTCTAGTCAAGTAACATACTTGAAACTTCTCCTACAAGGGAAGTTATCTTTTTGTTGCTAATTTATTATTAATTATGATTTTAACATTTCATCTATCACCCATTATGATTTTATCTCATAAGTGCCTTAAAACTATCTTAGAAAATAAGAAGTTCTCTAATTTTAATTGATATATAAAGAACAAGAATATTACAGATCAGAATCAATTTCTATACTCTTTATAAATTATATATTATATATAAAACGGTAGAGCTCTTATATGAGATATATTATCCCCATAATCAAAGGAAGTAAAGAAAGAAATAACTTTACAACATCAGGGTTTTAATATAGTTCCTTAACTGTATTAAATTATTCACTTTATCTAATTTATCCAGTCCTCGTATTTGACACTAAAGCAACAGTAGTGTATCTATTACCGTGTAAAACGAAATTGATTGCGCAACACGATGTGATATTGATCGATTGACCCCATGCACCTTTTACTACAACTGGAGAAGGTAAAGGAAAAGTTTTGATATTTAACTTAGCTGTTAACGATTCAGCAATAAAGTTACTAGCAGCACCTATGTCTAATAGAGTAGTAGCTCTATGGTTAATACCTAATAAAATATCACAAATGGGTAAAGTTTGGATCATAACACCACGTTTACAGGTATTATTTAAAGAGGAGATATGAGATTCGAATGACGGAAGGGAGCCCTAAAATACAAATAGTGTTGAGATGAAGAGCAGATGGTTTGCCTTGTTTTTTGGAAGGTCATTAAGGTTAACGAATTGATTACGGTAGTTTTTCGAAGAATGATTTTTTCTCAGGAATTGGCTAAGCATACCTTATCTGATGAAGAACAACAGCAAGTTTTAAATTTAGAACGAATCCATTACCAGTTACACAGTGTTGAAAAAGCAAATGAAACAAGGAAAATAACCAATGATATTAGAAATGAAACCCAAGAAAAGATTCGAATGACAAAGACATCAATATACCCTATACCAAAGGTGATTGGGTATTTCGATTAAGATTCAAAGACAATAAATTTGAACCTACTTGGGATGGACCTTATATGACATCGGAGATAATTAGTCCCCATACTTATAGATTAATGGACATTAACGGAAAAGAAAGGAAATACTATTATCACACCACCAAACTGAAGCCATCTTATCGATATAATGGAATTCCAGTTAGAACAGCTGCCAATTATACCAGGGTATATTCTGACAAATCTGGGAAATATTATTTGTCTACGTTAAAGGAGATTGAAGAACATCTGAAGAAAAAGGATAACTCAGAGGGAGCTGATATTTGTAATAATTGAGTGACTATTTATACCATTAAAATGATCACGCTTTTGGAAACAAATTATAATTATGTGAATGGAAATTAATTATCAGCACTCGAAGATAATTAGAAAGTTAATATTTAAAATCTTAGCAAATAATATCCATTATTTCCAACAAATTTAAATGTAACTAATTGATATAAATATCGTGTATGAAATGTTCTGTATAAATATGCAATAAATATAATATTCTCATCTAATTTTCTTTTTCATGCTTCCCTGACATATGTTGTGATAAATCCCTAGACAATTCATCATCAGAAGATATACTATTTTCGGCTGTGGTTTGTTCTGTTTTATTTTTAGGATCATCAGATATTTCTGAATTTTCTAACTGTGTTGATGTAACCTCTACAACTGATTTATTATTGGTTGAGTCATCGTTTTTGACACCAAGTTCTTGTGGCGGTATTTCATCCATTTCTTCATTATCATCTGATTCTGATTTTTTACTGGCCTTATTATCAGTCTTTTTGGCTTCCTTGATAAGTTTCTTAAATTCTTTAGAAAATATTTTAATCCAGGATCTTCTTTCAAATTTATCATTCTTGAAATTAATCATTAACTTTTGATAACCTTTTTCATTCCTTTTCATCATGTTTCCAATAGTATTCCTCCCATTTACTGAAATAGGAACATGTGAGGCTTCCCATGATGCCAATTGTCTTTTCAAGTCACTAATAGCAACAGGGTTCAATGAATCACAGAAATTACTATTCCATATTATCTCATAATGACTATATCTATCAATCAAATTTTGTCTTGAACCTGTTGATGGAAGACCTAGAATTGTTAACTTTTGCCTTAGTTGTGTCATGGATAAAGTAGTATGATCCAATTTAGGTAGTCTCTCTTCTTTCTTTGTATTTGCAGAGGACGTTAAATATTTAGAGACGTATGATATCTCTTCCTTAGGTTGAGGAGATGGTGAGTTTGATGATGAGGAACTGGGTTTGGTTTTATTAGCTGATGGAAAGCGAGGGTCAGTTGTTGCAGTGGGTATTTTTTTAAAAGTTGGCGTTATAATTGAGTTAGACTTGGCAATTGTAGGTTTGTTTCTTTTGGGTAGTTTTCCTAATGATTGCAGATTCAAACATTCATCGAGATGAGATCGTTCTAATACTCTTAATGGATAAAATTCTTGGCAGATAGGACATTGTGCTAATTGTTGAGCTGGTTTTGTTGACGCCTTTGAAGGTTTACTGAACATGCCTTCTACAGTTGATCTAGTTCTCTTGTTCGATAGGTCATTTGATTTGGAAACTTTTTTGGGACTTGGTGAAAATCTACCAGAAGCTTCATGGGTACCAACTATTTGAATATCGTCATTACTCGCAGTAGATGTTTCCCCCATTTCAATATCAGGGTCAGAATCAATCTCAATCAATGAAGAGTCATTAACCACATCAGAAATCACAGTTGTTTCTTTTACTTTCTCTTTCTGTAAACATTCTAATAAAGAAGGTCGAAGATTTGTATAACATTCGGTGATTTCATTAACTAAGAATTCACTTCGAAGCATGGATTCTCTTAGTTCTGATAAGCAAAGTGGACATTTTGCAGAATTGTTGATATACTCCCGTATACAAAGTGAACAAAATGTATGTCCACAAGGTGTCAAAACAGGAATTTTCAAAAAATCTTTGCAAATATGACATCTTAATAAAGTATCAAGTTGGGCTAAACTTGGGATCTTTGTGTTCAGAAAATCAGTCGAGTCTGTTATAGAACGTTGCATGATATTAACCGGCAATAATATAAACGAAATTCACTCTTTTTGCAGTATTAATGGTGTCGATTTTTACACTGCTTTGTAATCTTCTACTTTTTCATTAGATCAAATTTCAACATACAATTATTTATTTTTTTCAAGATGCTAATAAAATAAGAGAAGATGGAAAGTAAAGTAGATTATGGATACAACTGTGTTTTTTGAATAGTATATAGATAGTATATGAAATAATAGAAAAATAGAAGATAAACTAAACAGTTCAAATAAAAATAAATATCAAAATGCCTCCCAGTAAATAAAAAAATGTAGTTAATAAAATTGAAATAATGAATGTATTGAATTAAATTGAAATGACTTGAAAATTGCAAAAAAAGAATAACAAATGAATATAAGATAATGCTAATAGTAATGATCACAACTTCTCAAAAGTTGTTCTTTGGAGATTTCGGCCCTTGAGATGTAGAAACGAATGGAAGATCCAGCTTTTCATTCTTTGAACTTGAGCCCATTTTGTCATTTGTTCCTTTAGGTTTAGAACAATCGATATCTTTCAAAGCTCTCTCCCATACAGAGTAAACATCAACACCAAATAAACCACCAGATGATAATTTAGTCTTGATGGTAGTAGTGTTACCATTGGATAAATCTGGGGCAGATGATTTTCTTGGTGAAAATGACTTTATTATGGTTCCATTTGGTGTGGATGATATCTTTGTAATTGGAGTCTTACCCATAGCCTTCATAATTGGAGAAGAATAGATATCTTCGAATAAATGGCATGGAGTCTTCCAATTTTTCATTAGCATTTCTGTGTTATTATTATTGTTGTTGTTATCACCAATTTGATTGGAATCCTTTGTAGAAGTACTTATATCAGTCAATTGTTTATCTCTGGGTGTACGAAGTAATTGAACCGGAGTAGCCTCGAGACTGTGTGATCTTCTTAATTCAGGTGTCTTTAGCAAATCAATTTGAGTGTTAGCAGATAATTGATTCACATTAGATTTGACATTGAATGAACCACTGTTAGCATGTAACTCATCTTCTTCATTATCGACTACCATAGGTGAAGCAGTATCCATTCTACATGGCGACATTTCAAAATTAGAATTAAAGGAACAAATATATTTCTTGTAATTTCTTGGTGATAATAATGAAGTGGATTGATTGTTTGTGCTGTTGAACATTGATTGATTTGGGAACATATCCTGTATTTGTGGAAATTCGCCACCAAATGTAGCAGAATTTTGAATCACTGGAGTACGAACTAAAGAATTTCTATTTTCATAGGAGTGAAAGCCAAGTGTTGTTTGAGATCTCTTCACAGAAGGTAGCGTTATCATATTTGATAATTGAAAAAAATGTGGTAAACCTTTATTTGGAGACGATTCACTTTCAACATCATCACCATTCTTGTCGTTGAATCTCGGTGGACTAGAAATTTGAATCATTGGAGCGGAATCTTCATTTGTTGATTCATCTTCATCATCACTATTAATATTTTCATCTTCAAATTCAGCAATATCCATTTGTTTATTATTGTATAAATTATTTTGTTGATGAATTTTGGAGACAGAAATAGTCATTGTATCCTTTAAAGATGAACCTTCAATTAAAGTAGTAGAATCATGTGGATCGATTGATTCATTGGAATCATGGAAGAAATAATAATCTAAATCTTTCAAGTTAGCTCTAATTTCATCGTAAGAACGAGATTCATGTTTGAAAAACTTTTGGGCAGAAGATTCTTTAACTTGCCAGAAATGACCTTTTCCATCAGAAGACTTCATTGTTTTAATAAAACCTTCATTTAAAGATAAATTATGTCTAATAGAATTTTGCCAACTAGAATCCTTTAATTGGAAAAATGGGAAATGGGAAGAGATCCAGTGATAGATTTGTGATAAAGTTAATTTACCCTCATGGGATTGTAAGATAGCAAGACAAATTAAAATTGCATATGAATATGGTGGTTTATCATTAAATTTGCCACTATGTTTTCTAGTCATTAATGATTTGATTATATCATCTAATGAAAGAGACCCATTAACTCTTGAACAACCATCGGATCTATTTCTTCTAACTTTGGTTGGTGGAGTTGGAGATGATTTTGTTGGAGATAAAGGTTCTTTATTTGTGTTTGGTTGTTTCAAAATTTTATTTTTACGAATTGTAGAACTTGGTGGAGTAATTAATGTGGTAAATTGATCATTGTTGGATATTAATGTAGAATCATGTAATGAGATAAAACTTGTAGAAATTCCATTATCAATATTTGTATTGTTGGAATCAGTTCCTAAATTCATTGGAACAATCGACATACTCATGGTTTCTTACCCTGTGTCGGAAAATATGTTTATTAATCAAAGTTTAGAGTAGATCTGAAAAAGGATAAGATAAGTTAAATTAAAATAAAAATAAAAAGTAAAATTCGAAGTAAAATATTTTTGGGGTATGTGACTATAATACCTATGTGCCAGTAATAGTTTATCACTCTATATATATATTCTGGAGATAAAAAGAAAGAAGTGAGAACACCGAGGTCAGGGATTCGTTTTAATGAGATAAGGTTGCTTGTTTAACGTGTCAGTCGTCACTTTAAAAATAGTCTTATAGTTTGTTTTTTTGGTAAAAATTCGCGTCTGACTTAAATTTTTTTTCAGACGCGACGCGTAAATTTTCATACAGTGGTGTATGCTTTCACGCGTCGTGTCGCAATTCTTATTGTGTTTGGAAAGTTACACAATGAAACGTTGAAGGTCAATATTGGTCGATGGTGAAACTGTTCAAAGGATATTTGGGGTTCTTTGTTTCTAGAGCGACAATGGCTGGAAGGATCCACGGGTGATAATGTTTGACTAATGCATTGTTGTTTGGGAATGATTTTCTTAATCACTCTATTCAGTTTGCCATTTAGAGTAGTCATGGAGAGGGGATGCAGGAACCTCTATATCATCAAGAGATAGAGAAAGTCCTTATCTAGGTACCTAAACTAGTTCTGGTGATAAGTTTTCTTAGTCGGTACTGGCACAACCACGACACCCACAATGGACACATTGTTTGAAAGTGACCTCAGTATCCTTTTTCTCAGCTTCAAGTTCTAATTGAACTCTTGGAACTCTACAAATACAGGTCTTGCCATGAGTAGTTTCATCACTTTGAATACAACGAAGACAACATAATTTTTCATAACCTTGTTTCCTCCATTTAGCAATCAAATATTTGTCACCAAATTTATTTTTAATTAAAAATTGATAAAGTTCCCTAGAGATCAATTTTCTCTTGTAATACAACTTATAAATGTATAAAGATCGTTCATGATGGATTTGCATGATTTTCCATAACTTTTCTTGAGATTTGGCCGATAACCTAGACTCTTTTTCCTTTTGAACTTCATCTAACCTTTTTTCAAATTCGAATAGAATAGGGGAAACTTTCTTAAACCCTTCTGGGGCGTTTTTGATCTTTTTGATATTAGACATAATATTACGATTGGGATATTTCAGGATAGTTTAACTTTTCTCACTCTTTAAGATTATATATATATATATCCTCAATTTGTTTATCTTGAAAGTTTTCAAAAATTTTAACTTTTCAACAATTTTCAAACTAAGATGAGATGAGTTGAGAATGTCCTGGCTGAAACTATGAGACAAAGACAGTTTACCGGTTGTTGAGCCACTGTGTGTGTTTGTTACAAGCCTAAATGTAGAAGATTTCTCATTTAACTAGTCTCTTGGGTAATTATATATGAAATAATTTTGCGCAAAACGTTACGAAAATATATTCTGGTTGTATTTTAAAATCAAACATTACAGCTTTTCTAAAGAGACTCAGACAAATAAAAATACTAGAAATCGATGAACCATTGAAAATTGAATTGTGAGAATCATTTACAACATATTCAATTTGTCCGTGTATCAAAATTAAAGAAAGAGATGAATATTAAAAAAAATCAACCCCCAACATGAAAACATACAAACTCGTACCCTTTAACTAAAGTAAGAATTATGCAACAAACACGATCAAGTAAATATTAAACAACTCATAGCATTTGTTCCAATATTTAATCAAAAATTAGTTTCCTTTATCTAAAAGGATAAAAAAAGATTGACGACACCAGCAGGATTTGAACCAGCGCGGGCAGAGCCCAAGTGATAACTGAATTCAAACAATTCGAGTCACTCGCCTTAACCACTCGGCCATAGTGCCTTCAAAAATATCATTTTGTTTTAGATGCTCCATTCGGCTTTATACTTGCAGCAAAAATTCTTTAAAATTCAATAAAATCTAATATTTCCTTCATACACTAGTTCATTTTTAACTAAACATTTGTAAGACTAATAAAAAAACATTTCACAAAAATTGTTGCTCGATTTTTGAAAGTAAATTTGTAGTTAAATGATGGTGAACTCAGAAATAAAGAGGCTCTAGTTGTCCAATAAGAGAATACCTTTATTTGAAATAGCGGTGTTGGATTCCACAGTCTTCAGTATTTGACCAGGTTAGATTCATGTTTATACGATTAGGCTTGTGTGGGCTAACTACGAAATACTTTCTATATGCTTATAAAATACAGTATATTCACTTTTGATTCCAAGTTCAATATAACATGAGCTATTAAAACTGGAAAAATTATTATAATTTCAAATTTACAAGAATTATTATTGAAGATGGTTGCAGTTCTCTTGGCCATTACCACTCATCGTGAATTTATAGAATCGGATCTGGTTTATTACGTCTACAAACAAGTATAAACTTCTTATATATCATATATATGTAATAATAAACTGTCATAATTATCTTTTTATTTTTCTTTTATTTTTTCAAAAATGAGAAAAATCCGGGTAAAGAAAATGATTTTTTAACAATTTAAAGAGTGAATTAAGACAAGAATATCTTAACATGATGATTCATGTCATAAATTCCAACAGAATGCTGGAATGTGGAATACAGACAGGGATAGACCCATTTGTGGTAATATCCACTGTATCTCTATGAAAGTCCATGCACTATAATTACGCCGTATGTTTTTGTATTAATCTAGTAATTTTTCTATTGTATTATTTTCAGTCACCCCCAGTGTCACCTGGTTGACCCCCAGATATTTTTTTCTTTATAGACACTGAATATATTGTGACTGTGATATCTCATATATAAGAAGAGTACATTTCTGTGAATCTGTACTTTTTATTTTCTATTCTCTATATCTTTTATATTTTATATACAAGGAAAAAGAATCATCGAACGAGGTTCTTTGAATCTTTAGTATTTAATATATTTTATTTTTATCTAAACATTCTATTTACAACAAAATGTCAGCTTTAGAGACGAACAGTTATACAAATGACAGTTCCCAGCACAGAAAGATTTTTTACTGTTGGAATATTGCTGGAATTATGAATATAATTCTGTATCTTTATTAAATGATGTTTTAAATATGAAACTTAACTTGATATTACAAGCTTTTTGAGTGTTGCACTTTGGGAATACACGTTTTTTGACTTGTCAAGATTTAAAAATTGAACATTTTTAAAAGAGAAAAATATATATAAAATTATTGTTAAGATATAGACATATAGATAGTCTAGTCTCTACTTAAAGAGACTGAAGAATCTAATACATAATCATTAAGACATGAGTTCCAACGGTAGAGAAGCCACTGGCGTCCAGTAAATATGATGTTAATCAATGTCATATGCATTGTAATTGATCTAATTCAGTGATTCCATAATCCTCTACATGGTGTGTGGGTGATCTCACTACACTATGGAAATGGATTTTTCACTATTTTCAATATTTCAAAATAAGAAAATTGAGTAAAAGATTTATTATATTAAATAAGTACAGTATATTATATAGATGTTTAGAGGTACCCTTGTACTAAAAGAACCAGAGATTGATATACAAGCATGACGTACATCACACCAGACCTCAAAAGCTCTAGATTCCAACAATAATTAACATGAGTCCTCTGACTCCATTAAGAGGTGATTGAAAGCTACATCTTAGGCGTGATTTCATTATTTGATACTTTTGTCAGTTTTTGGAATTCATTCTCACTTACACCTTTTGTCAATGGATCAGCTACGTTTTCTTTACCATCTATTTTTTTAATATCTAAATCTTTATCTACTGTACGTTCTTTTAATCTCGTGATGTGGTGTACGTCATGCTTGTATATCAATCTCTCCTACATTGATTTCTGGTTTGTCATCCTTACTTTTATCCATCTTGAGCACCTCATCATTCTGTTTCCCAATCCTTTTGATGTCCTCTAAAATAACTGCATGGTCATCAGTATCAATGATTGATTCTCGTATTTCCTTCTCGATTTTATTCTGTTCAGTGTATTCAGATTCAATTTCAACATCCTTTTCATTTGATTTTTCAGGCTGATTTATTTGTTCTATCCGTACTTCAATGTCATCAAATAGTTCATCCAGGTTAATGTTTTCGATATTATGTGAATCAACATTGGTTTCTTCTTTTGTTGATTCCTGAGTTGACTCAACTAATAAATATTTACCAATTCTTATTCCATCCTGTCGATATTCATTGATTTCATCAACTTCTTGGAAATCAAAGTCAATATGTTTTTGATATCACACCAACACTATCTGGTCCAAATAGTATACTTAAGGAATTTAATGTATCCTTATGTGTAGGTAATTCTAATTTATGTAATGATAAATAAAAAAACTATTCTTCAAACTTCCAGTTATTCCTATACATAAATTCAAACAGTGAGTAAGAAAACTATATGAGAGCGCACGTAACTTTTTTAACTTTAACAATTGTTACGAAGATATGTTACCATTTGAAGTTATTCGGTAGTATTACAGGTTTGATCATTGGTGACGCCTTATAAAAAAACATTTCACTAATATTAACTCTTAATAAAGTGAAACAGTACAACATAAAAAAAAACAGCGAATTATATTAAAAGCTGGAAATTCCAGAAAGTAATATACACTCTATATATTTTATAGTAATTTATATAAAAAGGTTAGAAATAAAAATGTTCATAAGTCATGAAGAATAGTAAAACCTATAATAAAGAAGTTGGAGCAGTCATTGGAACACCAGCAGATTCTAATTCAGGTTCGACCTTGTCAGAAAACCATGGTAACTTGGTAATAAAGGTGGAAACAGCATTAACATCAATTTCAGAGTAGTTTGGCTTATAGTTTGCATTCATGGCCATGTTGGATCCAACATCAACTAAACCAGCCGGTAAGTTGGAGAAAGTAATACCAGAATTTGGATCCATAACTAAACCAATGTAAGAGAATAAGTTACTCTTAACATCACCCATGATAACTTCTAATTGTTTAACTTGAGTTGGAGTTAAAGTGTAAGCTTGAGCAGAGGCAGTGACAGCAGAAAATAAAATAGCAGTTTTAGTGTTCATTTATGTTAGATTGAGGTTGTTTAATTAGGATTTATTTGGTTTTGTTTGATGGTATCTTTATCATTAATAGAAATGATTATAATAAAGAAACAAATTAACTTGAAAAATATGTTGAAATGTTATCCATTTTATATGAATTTTGGATGCTATAATAGTCTCAATTTTTTTGTTAAGTCGCATTTAATGTCACTGGTACGTTATCCATTTTAGTAATATCACATCAACAAAACTCGTTCAAAAAAAATTATAAATTCTATACTACCTTAGGGAATTTATTACTATAACAAGAATTCAACGTTTAATGTTAAATCACCTTAAAATAACCGTTTAACATAGGTTTGTTGAATTTTAATAAACATGTAATATGGTAACCTTGAGTTACTCAGAAAAAAGTGGTACAGTCTTGTTGTTTTTTCGGAGCAATTTTTGTGTCTATTATTTTCAGGTACATTCTAATAGGAAACAGACGAATGTTAATCTTCAACATCTCAGTATATTGGTCGTTCATCGAGTTTCGAATTAGTGGAATGTAAATTCCAATATTAAAGAATTCAAAACTTTATATTCGTTGAACTTTAATGTGGGGTGGAATGATGTCATCGTTTAAATGTACAGCTTAAATTTACGAAGAAAAAGAAAAGTGAAGATCATCTCTGCATACTTGGCAAACCTAAACCGAGATTGAGATAATTACAGGCAATCGTTGAGTTGGTGGCTTTCATCTGGTATGGTTTTAATTTACGGACCCTAAAAATCGTAACTAAAAATCTTATCCAATATTATCGTTCTAGGTTTGAAAAATTTAAGATGGGGGTTATATTGTTATACCTCTGATATATTGGAACAAATCAATATTACCAAAGTAAAAGAATACGGAAATATTTTATAATGTATTAGAAATATGAATAAATAAAGCGTAGCAAAGATAAATAAAAATACAGAGAAAATAAAATCATTTAAGTGTTTTTTTTTGTAATTTTATTAGATTCAATATAGTCACACTTTGAAATTAATTGTCGATGCCACTATAGATGAAGAAGTCAAAATTTATTAGAAATTAAATTGGTGAGGAAAACTTGAAACAACTTCACTTTCTTCTCTGTGAAATTGTTTATGTATGTAGACAATAAGAGTATGGGAATAAAGTTGAAATAAATAAATATTTGCCAGTTTGTTGTTGTAGTGCTGTGAATTAGAAGAGACTTGTGACCAACTTTGTAGAGTAAATTTGATAACCACATTGCAAGCAAATAAACGATATCTGAAATAATAGGAAATTGATAGCAAAAAAGTAAACTAATTATTCTTCATAGAAGTTAATTTTTGTTTCCACATGAAAAGGATAATTAACCATGCCATTAGCAACACACTTACTCCAACACTGATATTACAAGTAAATAATGGGGTAAATCCTCTATATTCCATAGCCTCGATAACTTGATCAGTGGATTCCATAAAAATTATACCACCACAAATAAGACAAAACGATGTAATTAATTCTGTAATTGGTCTTGTTGGTTTTTGATTACTTGCAGATTTTAAATGAAAGATAATGTATGTTAGGATTCTAAAGAACGATCCATAGGATAATAAATATCCCCATTGAGTATGAACACTTGTGGAAAGTTCAGAGGCTTGTGTATGTTGTGACATTAAAATACCTGTCCAAAAAATTGTAAATGTTGGGAATGGATTAGGAGAATAACCTGGACTTCCACAAATAATGTTTTCCACACCTTGAATTGTTTTGTCATTTTGTAATATATCAATAGCCTTTCTATATCTCCATTTATTTAATTGACCTTCGATTAACACACCACACAAGCCAGTACCAATATACATAAAGGCAATTGAAGCATGTTGTAAATCTTTGGCAGTCCAAGCACCACCAGCTCCGGCTAAATGTTCCAAGAACACATTTGTACACCCATAAAATAGAATCAATCCAGTTTCAATTGTTTCCATTGTAATTGTCCCTCTTGGTGTTATATTACCCCAAGTTGAATTTTCTTCAAGTTGTTTCTGAGTAAATCCAATTGGATTCCATGCCCAACCATAAGTCCTACCATTACCACAATATCTACCTAATGACACCACACCAAGTATTAAGAATACACCACCCTTAATCCAATGCGCTAGTAAATTAAAGATTCTTTCACCTTTACCAAATAAACATCCGATAGCTAATCCAATAAAAATATCAACCCCCATGAAAAATAATAATAAGACATTAAATGTTTTAACAAAATAATACATAAATTTAACAAAATAATTTGTATTATTTAATGCAAAACTTGATCTAATATCGGGAGTCATCAGATTTAAATCTTCATTAAACTGGTTTTCGTTTGGTGTTATTGTGCCAATGTCAGGTTCTGATGAATCACCACTATTATTTTGAAAATTATCATTATGGCTGGGAAGTAAATACTCCATGACAATGTATTCATTCTTTGTTTGTGGGAAAGATACTTTTGAGCTTTGAAGATAACAATAAAATACAAAATGACATGTTGTTGTGATGAATAAGATTGTAAACACTTTGAAATAAATGTTATTTGGGTACCAAATTTCTGAATTGGGGAAAGTGGAGACATAAATTATTAGACTTAGATAAGAAATAGAGGAAAGTATTTGATTTGTGGTTAAAGTATAAAAATACCATTTTTTATTATAATTATTAAACACAAGGCAAATTGGGTAAATCACTAAAAAACATAATAGTAAAGTAGTAATATGACAGTTTAGGGCTTTAGGTTTACCTAAAGTGGAATTGAAAAATGTGGTTGTGTTGTAATTCTGCCAATATAACCTTTCACCAGGGGTCAATCCCATCCGTTGTAAAATTGGTAGTCCATGAACATGTTTCGGTTGAAAAGGTGTTGGTATTACCTTTGTTGTGGTAGTTGGTACTAAACTTTCTTGAAATTGTGTTGTCATATCCATATCCATGCTTATCTTTCTTAAACTTTCAAAAGAACTTGTGGTTTATACTAATGTTAATTGTTAATTTAAACACCTGAAGGTAACCAACCAGTGGCAATTGTATATTCTAAACGGTTCATATCTTTCTGTAATTTTTTTCTTCAATTAACTGACACATTAATTATTCATATTATTAGGGGAAATCTACCTTTTTTTTTTATTGTTATTTTTGAAATTTTTGTAGCGGCAAAAATAAAAATTATTGGTTAATTGTTAAAATTTAAAGCGTTTAGTAGATGATGTGAGGAATTGTGTTGGCTTGATGGTGGTTTAGTTGTAATTATTGATTTGATTTGTTGGTCTTGAAATAGCTTTCGACCTAAAAGTTTGAATATGAAGATTGTTGAAATAAAGGGATATATGAAGATTTGGTACAAAAAAATAGATTATGTGGTATTTAATAATAACTTAAACTAGTTTAAATTTAATTTAAAAGTATTTGTGGATACAATCTTAGTTTATCAATGATAAAACTGGGAATCGACGGTTGAATTGTTAGATTCTGGCATTTTAATTTAGATGTTATATGATGTAAATATTTGTTTTTGGTGTATATATGACTATAAAGTCTTCTCGGTTATA